>OZ022583.1:21423339-21554296 GCA_963669155.1 Arbacia lixula | reverse complement strand
ATTAGCAGAACTTAGCACTGAATACTGCATGGGCTTATTTCTCAATGCATAGACAACACGCAGAACAAAGTTAAGTGTGAGACAAACTTGTTAACAGTTCATTTTAGATAATCACACTAAAGACATTGACCCTCTTTTTGCCAAACAAGGTACTGCTCTTAGTAAAAAAAAATAATTTGTGCCAAAATAAAAACTCTGATTAATAACGAATTAAAGGCAGCAGTAATTTTAGAGATTATCGAACTGATTCAATTGCGGCCTCTGATTAAAGTTACGTCTGAATAAAGGTCCTTGTGTTTCACACTTAATGCAGCACGTCAGAGAAAGGGGCCGATTCCTGAAAAAATCGTAAAAGTTTAGTTGAATATAATATAATGAAACCTCTATGCAAGTGACCTATTGCAATTAACAAGCTAATCCAATTTGATAAGTACATATACAATTCCATTGACATTGTCTAACACCTCCGCCAGCCTCATACATGGGTAATAAAAGTAGTCGAATTGCGGAAGATTCGGGGGACAGGAGATTAGGAGATCCGCCCATCTAGTCGAGTTACAAGATGCCCTCAGAACATGCTCGCATTTAGAGGACTTCAACAACTAGGTCCTAGCATGATAGCAGTCTCCCCTACCCCCCCCCCCACCTTCCCCTCTCCCTCACCCCACCCCTCACCCTCCCGGCCGTGAGCACCCCTTCCCGTTCCAATATCCTGCATCACTCCGGTATGAGGTTGTTGGTTTTTATAGTCAGATTTATTCCTCACGCAAATATCAGTCGTTTCCCTGCAACCGTACGCTCCCGGAACATCTCACCCGACCAGCTTTCCGTACACACGCAGCTGATGACACTATATCCAGGATCAGATCCAGGGAAGGGGGGGGGGGGGAGGGGGGGGAATCGGCCGCAGTCCCCCCCCCCTTTTTTTTTTTTGAAGGGGGATATGGATGAGACCAGGGTTGCGACATATATAGGTACCGGTATCCTGCCCCATTCCTTTTCAGGCTTTAAAAAAAAAAAAAAGAAATCTCTTATTAATTCACAACGTTAACCGGCGGACCAAATAAGCCAATGGCGCCCAAAACCATGACCACATTTCTCAACGTTCTCCACCCCCCCCCCCCCCCCCTTTTTTTCACAAATCCTGGATCCGTCCCTGATATATGAACATCGTTTCTCAAAGAGCGAGGGATAGCTTGTCCATATTAAATGACCGGCGCTTATCTCAAATCTTGAGCGACAATTGATCGATGCAGGCATTTACGTCAAGAATTTCAGAAATGCGTCAATAAGCAATCAGCCCTCAATTGAATTAAATGTTCCTGGGGTGAAAGCAGATGCAAACCTGAACTTTATTCCAAAAATATCCCTATTTTTTTAGTAGGGTGGTTGAAATTGAGCCTAAATATTATGATAGTGCATGTTAGAAATGAACACGTATAACCTACACCTTTTAAAATATACATGTAGTATACCATTTTCGGTATTCATGCAAGTTTTATTCACGTCGTTCAAAACATAATGTTACCAATGGCAGCCCTAAAGCTTGTCCGAGGTTTGCCCGAGTAGCAACAACTTATGGATTCAGAGTACGTTCCACCGATTGAAACTGAATAACGAAATACATGTGAATGCCATATCGCGTTACTACCCTGATGGGGCCAAAGTTGTGAATATATCACGAACGCGTCTTATTGGATTTGGCAGGTGTTGTCTTGCGTTTGTAAACTTAAGCGAAATAATGTTGAAGTACAAGTATGTGCTTCGTTTATTTCAGTTCAAGTGTGTCATGATACCACATCCTCTTTTATTAGTAACATTCTATACAGACATGGGGGGGGGGGGATCAGGGATACTGTTAAGGACGGATATGAATCAATTTCTTTCTTTTAACCCATGCTTGGCACCGCCGAAAAGTTACGTGTTCTCAGCATATGCTTTTAAGATGTTTCAACAATTACGAACATGATTATGTGGCAACGGCTTCTCAGAGAGAACAAAAGAAATGTAGAGTCGTATTTCGCTTGTCCAGTTCTGTTGGATGGTATCAATACTTTTGTGGGCAAAACAGATATTAGCAAACAAAAATAAACGGGTTTTTCAAGTAAAATATCTCAGCTACACGCAGACTCTGTTAATGATAATACACAGCTTAAGATATAACTTTGATAATAATTGAATCCCACAATTTCTGGAAAAATCCGGAAAGTGAATAAATTATTAAAATTTGTAAGTAAGAATATTCTCTCATATCTCTGTTGATATATCATTCCACAATCCTTTAGAAGAAAGTCAAGTACAGGATCTTTAGTGGCGTTGCCTTTAATTTTGTTGGAAATTGCAAATTACTTTGATAATAAACAACTGCGAGGGACAAAATAGGGAATGAAATATATTTCTTTCTAAGTTGACATCACCTAAATGTCGGTGCTGAGGATGGGATATCAAAGCATTGTAGTGATTTTGAAATTTATTAGCACACTTTGTATCCATTTTAAGATATTCTCCGGCTTCCTAACACCTCCCTGGAAGGATTTACTAGTCCTGACGTACATAAGTGCATACCAAACATGATTCTTCGAGAATAATCCATTTTTGTAATGTATCCATGGTTTTATTCACCGCTTTTCCCCTAACGCCCTGGTGACGCGTTATTTCATTCACCTGTATTTCGTGATTCAGTTTCAACTGATGGAACGCACTCAGAATCATTTAGTTGTTGCTACTCGTACAAACCTATGACAAGTTTTGGGGTTACCATTAGTAACGTATTGTTTGAACGACGTGAATAAAATATGCATACATAACGAAAATGGTCTATTGTTTCGTATGCGCTGAGCCCACAAATAGGCCTACTGTTCACCAATGGAAGCGGTTTGCTCCCGCCCGTTCACCGCCGGCAGGTTGTCCCCTTGCTACGCTTATTTCACTGCTTACTTGTTAATCATAATAGCGTTTGTTTAAAGGAATAATCCACCCTGAAGATAAGTTGGTTTCAATAAAGGCAGACACATGGAGGACACATATTAGTGAAGGTTTGACGAAAATCCGTCAAAGGATAAGAGAGATAATGATCTTTGAAATTTCAATTTTGTGACGTCACGTGCGAGGTGCTCTCCCATATGTTGCGTGCCGTATGATTCCATAAATAGGCCTTTTTTCTGTTTTTTGATGAAAGAGTAATATTTTTTCAGAGAGGTAAGTATGTAAAACGTGTTTCTAATGATGTATCAAATGCACAGTTAAATTGATGCATATCATTTTGAGAAAAGGGACCTTTCAAACAAAAATTGAACACAGCACAATTATGGAAGAGCACAGCGCGCGTGACCTCACAAAATTAAAACTTAAAAAGATCATAACTTTCTTGTCATTTGACGGATTTTCATAAAAGCTTCATTAATATGTTTCTTTCATGTTTCTGCTTTTATTGAAACCATGAAGTTCAGGGTGAACTTTTAATGAGTCACCGTGTGACGTGTGTAAGATGCATAATGCGTCTGATTTATTTCAGCTCGTGCATCTGACGTACATACTTGGGCTGATGAGAAGTAATGTTTGTCCTCATCCAGGCACGTGACCACAGTTTACTAACATCACGTCAATGCAACACTTACGTGCCAGAGAAACTGCAGTTCAATGGGAATGATGTGTAGGGAGGTGATGAGTTAATTGCTATCATACACCTATTACACATATGCATTTAAACTCATAAAAAAATACACATATCGACATGAACAACACACAAACACAGACAAATAGACACACATACGGGCACAAACGCACATATATACATGCACATATGCATTCACACAGAATACACACAGTTTTCTGTTGAAAATATTACAGAGCAAAATTTGAACGCGACAAAGTTGTAGGCCTATTCATTTTAATGGGATTTCTACTTCGCACATGTATTTCACATATCACTGACCCGCGAAACTAACATCATTGAGCACTCATGAGTCTAATATTAATTCGCTTTCCGATGTGAGTCAACATTAAGGCCAAACAACAAAGTTGGATTGCAGTTAGCTGTTCGGAAATGATCCATTTAAACGCTGCTGTACTAATTGCAAACAGGCAAACGTTTCTCTTCTTCCTTGCTTATGTATTGACTAATCTCCCCCCCCCCCCCTCCTCCAGCCCACCTCGATCACATTGATGCAGTAAATCATTCTTGTTGCTTCTCTGTACCGCCATGGATTGAAACATTAACCGTAAGTTTAATATCATAGACTGTTTGAAGCCATTTTTTCATGAATTCCGCCACTTTCAAGCCTCTTTTTCGTCGACAAAGCAATGACGATTATGTGGCTGCTGAAAGTGCATTCTCATGAACATAACTTCAAAGTTAATACTCATCGTTCGACAAATTTGTTGGGGGGGACATGTACTTCCAGAACGCATGCACCCGTCCCCCATCTTCTCCACGTACTACATTGGCGGGCAAAACTATGTGCTTCCCTCTATAGATAGATTGATTGATTCACAGATACAGGGAGTAAATCGTCACGAATTCTTCTCTTTTGTCAGGACGTGTACACAAATAGGCCGACATCTTTAGATCATTTTTTATGCTCAATATAATATATTTTCTTTGTTTCACGGTTTTTTTTACGAGTATCTTACAAGATTTTACAAGATGTCATGTTGCCCGCGGCTGAAATACCATCACCTCACTGCATTACTAGATGGAGTCTACACAAATAGGCTGACATCTTTTGTTTACTTGTAATACTCATAATAGCATCTTGTCTCTGTTCCATGGTGTTTTACGAAGGTCCTACAGGTAAGAAACGGAGTTGCCCGCAGTTGAAATATTATCACCTCGCTGCATTATTACCTGTAGTCTGGAAGGGGGATACCCTACCCCCCCCCCCCCCCCCCATTTCCCTCTCTGGATTGGCGCGATACCCACGAGTATAAGAACAGGAATTGCTATAATGACCAGGAACTTGGCATCTCGTGACTCAGGCATCCCAGGGCGAAAAAGGATTATTAATAGTTCAAGCTGATATGAAAATGTCATCACATTGACACGATGTTGTTGAAGATTATTAAAGGAGTATCCATTTTATAAACACATACACATTCCTCTATCGTTCGAATGCCTTTGAAACACTTCAACAAACTGCGACCGGCGTACCATAAACAATTACAAATGAGCCAAGGGAAAACCCCTATTATGCGTTTACAATGGCAATGACCCAATTTGGCATTCATAAATCCTAGCTCTAGGGTTATGAATGAGACAATAATTAAGAATCCATCATTGGACGGTGTCCTAATTGGCCTGATTAGATTATAAACTCTGTACCATGAAAGCATTGTCTTGGAAAAACATATTAGATAAAGCATGGACATAAGAACTTATCATGGATGGACTGTGCTCGGATAGACTGACTTTGATCTATCATGACCGCCGGCTCATAAAAATTTAAGACATTCAGGTATTTTAAACAATACACTGGATTTCTAATTAGGCAATGCCTTCTTCCTTACTAAAAAAAAACCTGGTTTGAGAAATATGTCAACCGTTCAGCCCTCGCTGGGCGTTCATCGCTGATCTTCATACACAAACTATGAATTAGTTTGGGGTAGGCGAAGGGAAATGTTGATAAAATTGTAGAAAGAATTTGGTCCGTAACTTTTCCGGACACCTCCGGACACGATATTTAGGTTGTTTTCATGAAAGGTGAACAAACGATTTACAAGACATTTGTAAGGAAATGATTATGATTGTCCAATGTGCGATATGGAGGCATTTTTCTGACTGTTTTCTACAGTATTATCCATTCATCACAAAAACGAAAAAATATTGTGATTGGAAATTCACAGAATCGTATCATTATAAGACATACTACTACTGCCCTTGCACTTTAGTACATGAAGTGGTTCTAAAATCTTCTGTGCATACACAATAGATATTCCTCAAAATGCATCCCAAAGTTGTCTTGCCTGTTTGGCGGCGGTCGTGATAGGATCAAAGAGCCAAACGCGTCAAATATTATAGTGCTATCAATGAACGCGACTGGTGTATGAATAGACAACTCAACGTCCTGACTCCAGACCTCACACCGCCCTAGATAAAACCACTGATGCATTTTGGGAGTAGTCAGGGTAAGTTGTTTTTTGGTGCGAGTGTAAACCCGGCGGCTCACTATCACTTTAAATAGCCAGTAGGTCGTTAGATTTGGCTGCGTTTTTTTCTTGCAGTGCACGCCAATCATTGTTGGTTGTGGGCATATCTATGCAACATGATATATTGTAAAAAGAAAAAAGAAAACCCGACCGATCTGGGCCTTCGAAGATTAGGCCTAATGAAATTCGGTATGAAAGAGAAAAATGTTTTCATACGACATCATGAAATGTCTATATAGTTTTTTACTATTAACTCCCTTATTTCTCTCTTTAAAAAAAAAGGACCTACGTAATACATTTTCGAATGCTCTTAGTACACTATGTAATTTGTTATACATGTACATGCTTTATTTAGCCATGATTACGACAAAGCACCGGTAATCCTTCACCAAACTACATTGATACAAAATATTAATCATGAGTAGAAAATTATCACAAATATAAAAACATTTAACGAATAACGAATTAGTCCTTATTGTTATTTTCACTAATCATATCTTTCTTGTCCCGTTCGATGATAGACCTAGTGCTGTAAATATCAACCTTGTCCTTCGTCACCAAAGCTATGTTGCCGCCAGGAGTACAGTCTATGCGCGGATGCCAGCAACCGACATCTATCTCCTTGTGTCGGACTACGCACTCCACCAAGTGCCCCTCCATGGTATACTTGTGGATCGAGACCAGTTTCTTCTCCTCGCGGCTCCCGGACAGAACGAAGATGTTGTCGTCGTCATCGCAACAGACGAGCGCGTACTGCCACTGCTTCCGGTGGATGGTGCACTGAATCGCGCCGTCTCGACTCAGCACGGACACGGACGACGGGCTGTGTGACAGCACGATCTGTCCTGACTGCGCCACAACAATCCGGTACGGCGCGATCCCACCTATAGGGATGGACTCGACGTATGTCCCGTCCTTCTCAAATACAGATATAGTGTCCCGATGGAACTCCCCCGCGTATATGCGGTCGTTGGCGTCTGCCGTGAGGCAAGTGAAGCCCGTGCTGTGCCGCGGGTGGATGTCGTTGGTTTTCTCCCCATCCGAGCCGTAGACTCGGATCTGCCACGCCCCATCAAGGAGCACGACGCTGCGATCCGACAGTACCGCCATGTCCCGTATGTCGGAGTCTGACGTCATGACGTTGGACCTCTTCCCGTCGACTCCTATCTCGTCGACGATGCCGCTGTAACGCGCGAGGAAAAGGGTGCCATTTGGCTGGTACGACATGGACGAGACCTCACCCGTGGCGTCGTCCGGGATGACGATGCTTCTCGTCAACGACCACTGGTTGGGGTCCACCAGGGTGCCGACCGTTACCCACTGCACCGACTCATGCGACTCGAACTTGATGTTGCGTGAGATTTTGTTCACGTTCTCCACCGTCTCCTGATCCCACTGCTCGGAAATCAGATTCTGCAACGTCGTGTTTAGTCTGCCGTATGTCACCAGAGTCTTCTCATTCGGGTTCTTCATCAGTTTGTAGCCGAGGCTCCGGGCGTTCGAGAGGAGCGTTCCGACGCCAAGCCGCGCCGATTCCAGCTCGTCGTATTTCCCCATAAGGAAGTCACTGAGTCGCTCCGTTTCCTTCAGCAAAGTCAATCTCTGAAAGTCAATGCTTTTGAGCGCGTTCTCCGCTGCGATGTCGGCAGCGTTGTTGACCTGCAGCTGCAGACGCCGAATGACTCGCCGCGCATCGTTGCGTTGCCGATCAATTGAACGCAAGGCCTCAGCAACCTCCTTTTGTTTCTCATGCCCTTGCTCAACGAGTTCCTGCATGCTGCACAACTGCGATTGAACCGCGTCCTTTGTTTGGATGCAGGTATGCGTAGGTTCCCGGTGTGTGTCCTCGGTGCAACGCGGACAAACCAACACGGAGCACGTTTCACAGAACAGCGTCTTGGTCTGCCCGCTGTGTTGATGGCACGTCCTGCCGTGACCGACATCCCGATAATGACCGGTCCTTGTCTTGACCACGCTGCGACGGAGGTCATTGAGAGGCTTGATGCGATGACCGCTCATGATCTGCTTCATCTTCGAGTGTGACTCAACGCATTCGCGACAGATGAAATGCCGGCAGTCCTCGCAAAACGCCACTGCGCGCGACCGCGGCTCCCGGCACGACTCGCAACATAAATTCGATTTCATGACCCTTGAACTCTGCTGCTGCTCACCTTCAAGTGCCTGGATGAGTTTGTTCGCGAGGTTATTCGGCTTAAGTCTTTCCAACCCGCCATCAGGGACGACGGTCTCCTCGCGGCAGAGTGCGCATATGATGACTCGAAGCCGACGACAGGAGCCCTCTACGCCGGGCCGGACAGACACGCATCTCTCTAGGCACTCTGCACAGAAGCTGTGTAGGCATTGCAGAAACTTGGCGTTCACCAGTCGACCCGTGCAGATCACACAATCCAGCTCCGCATCTATCGACTGCACCGACTGAGTCAGGCGTCTTGTACTCATGTTTATATCAAGACTCCGACATTAAACATAGAGAAAAAAAGAGCAATGATGCAATAGCCTTATTCTTACCTACTTTCACTTGTCACCACTTAATTAACTGGTCACAAAGATTCAGTGTCTCACATGTACGTCAGCCTTGTAGACATCACACTGTAACGTATCAGTTGTGGATGTTTTTATAACTATCAGCTCAGCAAACTCATGTCACGCTTCTCGTACGTTGACCAACGAAATAAATGCAAAGGAAGAATCCGTCGAAAATGGTTGCATGCTTTCGCCAACCTAAATCGCCGTCCTATTCGAAGTAAATATGTAATGGTGGAGCCGTCAAGGTAGAAATGGTGTAGAAAAAGGTAGAAACCACTATGGTAATGCACTGAGCCACTCATCAATTTTACAAAGCGCCTTGCATCCAGGCCTCAACAAACAGCCTTGCTCTAGCTCGGACTGTCGATAACACGTCTGCGTGCAGTGACTGCCGGAATCCATTTGACAAAACGAGCGGCGGCGAGCTATATATATCGCTCTTCTGACTCAACCACAGTCCACAGTGCAACGTCGGTCTTCTGTTCTGTCTCAACGGATTGATCAGAAAGTCGTACCAGCTATCACCATAAACGAACGCGTCTATCTGCCTTCTGATCTGTAACGACAAGATTATAGCGTTTCAACAGGTGAGAGAGAACGAACATCGAGGGTAGCCAACTCGGTGTCGCTCTTGTGAAGGACGAAGTGGACTATCTGTGTCCAGATCTGCAAGTGAGCGATGCAGCTGTACCTACCTGATCGACTGCCTACCCCCTTGTCACACCAACGCATCCTGAATTGACGTCACTGCGATGATAGGGACGCCCCCTCCCTGATTCGGTGTAATTACGTCACAAAAAGGCGGAGGTGGAGATCGGGGGCGGCCAATTCAGAGAGCTTCGGTTCATTTCGTGTCAATGCTTTCTCCCAATTGACTCCTGCTGGACATGCCTGTTGCAATAACTTTTCGTGTTTTTTAAAGGGCTAGTTCACCCTGAAGATAAGTTGGTTTCAATCAAAGCAGAAACATGAAAGAAACATATTATTGGAGGTATGACGAAAATCCGTCAAAGGATAACAAAGTTATGATCTTTTGAAATTTCAGTTTCAAATTCACAGAGGTATGTGTGTAAAACGTGTTTGTAATGATGTATCAAATGAGCAGGTAAAAGGATGCATATCTTTTGAGGAAAATGGACATTTTCAAAAAATGAACATACACAACATGATAGAGAGCACCTCGCATGTGACGGGGGGAGAGGAAGGGGAGGAAGGGGCATCCTGCAAGCCGGTAACTCTCAGCTAACGGTTATCATCGGTTGGAAGTCGCAAAAAAATGCGTTAATAAACATACACGTAAATTATTTTCATCGTTTCACTTTTCCCTGGGAGTTTTTTTTCTTCTTAATGTACATTAAAGGGAATTCCGTCACTCGATGATAATTTTGCATTTTGTAAAGGTAAACCATTCTGTTAGAAATTTGACCAAAACAATGAGGTCTCCGACCTCCTGGATGTTCTGTCAGAGAAAAGTGACCATTAACGAAAAGCCATTGATTCCTTCTGACAGATGCCAAACAATATTTCACTAAAACATAGCTCAGGATTTGGAGAGTCAAGAGTGATTTTGAAATGGGTCTTGCGTTGAACATGCGCCAGTGAGAATCTGCAGTTCGATGGAATTAGCCTAGCTAGAGGGTGGAAGTGCGCGCGAAAACCTGTGACTCAGCGAACAGAAATTACAGCGACAAAGAGAGCGTATCGTCTGCCACTTTCGCTGTTAGATCTAGCTTACTCATTGACTTTGTTTACGTATATCCTCCTTGAACGGGAGGGTTTGGCGAACCGGAAGACAGGAAATTGATCATAAGACAGGCTTCAGCGTGGCCAAATTTGACCGTGGGTCAAGATATACCTTCACCTCGATCCTCCCCCGTGTTCATATTTTTTCGCCAGTTTCTTTCCTTCCTTTTTACTAAACATACTTCAGTATGTTTTCTCCTGATGCAGTGTCTCTATCGCATATGAGAGCACAAGGTCGAACGTGATGCCGATGAAACCGAGGCGAGGACGGTGTAAAGGACGGTGTGAAGAGAGTTGGAGCAAGAATTAGGTTGCTAAGTTTAGGTTCACCAAGGATATATAAAGCTGAGCTCAACCAGGGATGTGTTATGGAAGGATATGAAACAACTTTTTTTCTTTGAACCCATGCGTGGCACCGCCGAAAAAAAATGTCTTCTCAGCATGTGCTTTTCAGGTGTTTTAATAATAACGAACAGGATTGCGTAGCAACGGTTTCTCAGATAGAACAAAAGAAATGTAGAGTCATATTTCGCTTGTCCAGTTCTTTGGGATTGCATCAATACTTTTATGAGGAAAAGAGATATCAGCGAACAAAAATAAACAGTTATTTTTACTAAAACAACTCAGTTGCACGCAAAAATGCACGCAAACTCTGTTAATGAAAATAAACAGCTTGAGATATAATTTTGATAATGATTGAATCCCACATTTGCGGAAATCTGCGGAAAGTGAAGAAATTTGTTAATTGTGTAAGTAAGAATATTATCTTATATCTCCGTTTGTGCATAATTCAACAATTATTTAGGAGAAAACCGAGTACAGGATCTTAAGTGGTGTTGCTCGTAACCTTCGTGAAAATTGCACAAAAGTGTGATAAGAGACATAGCTTCCAGAGAAAAAACAATGGATTAAAGATATTGCTTTCCAAGTTGACAGCTGCTAAATGTCGGTGCCGCGCATGGGACATCAAAGCATTGTATTTATTGTGTTTATTGTATTGTATTGTATTTAGTATCCATACAGATGTTTGAATATATTATGCTCGAGTTGTTTCTCCTTCCTAACACATCCCTAGCTCAACTTCATACATCCATTGGCTCACTCTGATAGTTCATTCACCTGTTGGACAATTTGAAAGTGATACCGGTGGCGGTCAATTGTGTCTATTGTAATTTGATTGATTCCTTTCAATGAGATTACCTCCTCATTGCGTCAATACGTTTTTTATATCATTATTGTAATTGGCAGTGCTGTGTTGTAAGATATTTTTTTTCTTTTATAATCGAAAGTACTAACAATTCCGTCAAGGAACTCTGAATAGTTGATGAAATAACTCAAAGGGCAAGAAAAAAAAACTTCTGAGCAGTGAGAACGATCGAGCTCCCCTTCCTCACTAGGAATAAGCTGCCTATGGAGGAGCAAGACCCCGAATCTGTTCATACTGTCTACTCGACGTCATGTACATTACCACCACAAATGCAGCTAACAATAGGATGTTTTATTGCTCCTCACCAGTATATGACGAATGCAGTTTGATTTAGTTATGTGCTTAAAGTGTGTGTCTATAAATTAAAGCTCTCCCGGGTTGGAGCAAAAAGGTGGTGCTAATTTTTGAAAATCTAAGACAGATTCTTACAAATTAGTATTAAAGGGCCCCTGTCATCAAAATGCATGTTGACTTATGTTGATGCAACATAATATGTACATAACAAAATCACTAACTGTTTAATGGAAATATGTGTCCTATATTTTAAAATGATTTTCTTTATTTTTTTCAGCACTGATAAGCCCCGCCTCCAAAATATCCTCCAACTCATGATTCCCCCTGTGACATCATCAAAGGTAGAAATTAGCAGGATAATAAGCAGAATTTATGCACAAACTAAACATTGCAATGACTACCTCCACTTGCCCACAAGATCATCACATGTCTTCACACAATACCATCTAACAACCTGTCTTGTGGGAATAGTCGTTTCCTTATGTCAGAAATGTGCTAGCTATGTGATGCTATTATAAGCACTTGCAGGTAGTCATTGCAATGTTTAGTTTGTGCACAAATCATATTTATTATCCTGCTAATTTCTACCTTTGGTGATGTCACAGGAAGAATCTTGAGTTAGAGGATATTTTGGAGGCGGGGCTTGTCAGTGCTGACAAAAAATATAGAAAAATTATTTTAAAATATAGGACACATATTTCCATTGAACAGTTAGTGATTTTAATATATACATATTAAGTTGCATCAACAGAAGTCAACATATATTTTGATGACAGGGGCCCTTTAAGTAATTTGGGTCACGTACGTGCACTGGGAGCTGCAACTGTACTGCACTAAATACTTATTTAAGTGTGTCTGTGCATATAGACAAGGGGGTTATTCACTTCCACGATTGGAGTCGTTAAGCAAGGAATTGAGATGTCGTCAAACCTATCTACGAAAACCACCTGTCTACAAAGACCACTTCAGTTAAATCCCTTCAGAGCATATTGCACGTCGTTACACCTGTCTATAATGACCATTGTCTATAAAGATCACTGTCTATATAGACCACTGTCTATAAAGACCACTATCTATAAAGACCACTATCTATAAAAACCACTGTTTATAAAGACCACTATCTATAAAGACCACTATCTATAAAGACCACTGTTTATAAAGACCACTATCTATAAAGACCACTGTTTATAAAGACCACTATCTATAAAGACCACTGTCTATGAGGACCACTATCTATAAAGACCACTGTATATAAAGACCACTGTTTATAAAGACCACTATCTATAAAGACCACTGTTTATAAAGACCACTATCTATAGAGACCACTGTCTATGAAGACCACTATCTATAAAGACCACTGTATATAAAGACCACTGTCTATAAAGACCACTGTTCATAAAGACCACTGTTTATAAAGACCACTATCTATAAAGACCACTGTTTATAAAGACCACTATCTATAAAGACCACTGTTTATAAAGACCATTATATATAAAGACCACTGTCTATGAAGACCACTATCTATAAAGACCACTATCTATAAAGACCACTGTATATAAAGACCACTGTTTATAAAGACCACTGTTTATAAAGACCACTCTCTAAAAAGGCCACTCTCTAAAAAGGCCACTATAAAGACAATGATGTGTATGTTCTCACTGCTGCCGTCTTAACAGGTTTGACTCTAGTTAGGAGGAGAAAGGGGGGGGGGGGTAGACCGTAAAATCAGTCTATGTAGGACGTTGGATCCGCTGAGATTGCATCTGGCTCCTCTGAACGCCCTGTGGCTATGAGGTATGTCCAAAAATGTAATTTCGATTAAAGAATGCCCCGAATGAGACGGTTATTCCTGTCTAGGGGGGGGGGGGGGTTACTTCTGAGAAAGGACCCGACCCATGTCCATGCATTAGTTGCCCAGGGAGCGTCATTTTCCATTTCAATAAAATATCATAGGCCTACTATCATTTCTCTCGATGCCAAGTATAGTTTTTATGTCTGTGGAGCCAACACAGACATTACTTAGGGAGCCAAGCGGAACAGCGCCATCAGCAGTCTAGTCATGAAGCAGCAGCTAGCTAGCCGGGCCGCCCAGGTATATTGGTAGTAGGTACAGTTTTCTTGTGGTACGCACAAACGAAAATATGGCTGAGAACATCTTCCTATTTGTGCCCAACATTATTGGTAAGATTATATAACGTTTAGTTTTAATGTTACTTTATATTTTTGTGGTTTAGTTGAACCTAAATTGACAGGTCATCCTGTCAAATTGGCTCCTAAGTGTTACAAGGTTGCCATGTTTTGATTTTGAATGATGTGCATAAATGAACTGGCACCATCAGCTCCCTGGCCCGTGTAAGGCATGAGCAGTGTTCTGGCAGCCGTCCTAGCCGTATCGGTAGGGCTGGGCGTAGGCCGAGTACCGCCGATTGCACTTGCTACACGCCGAGAGGCTTATGGGTACTACTGGCTCGTCGTGCTATATTATTGAGCTAGATCCATATATAATCAGATCAACGAGAAATACAGGGCAGGTTTTGCAATGTGATCCTTGTGGAACAGCATTTGACATGTCATAATACTAGTGAAACTAGACAGGAATAACCTGTCTCATTCGGGGGACTCTTTAATCGAACATGATCGAAATTACATTTTTGGACATACCCCATAGAGAGAGATCTACAAATACCTGCTACATGTGTAATATACATGTTGTTTACATGTTCAGGTCCATCTAGGGATTTCATGATATTTGGAATCATGCATCCACAAAACTATGACGTTTATACATCTTCAGTGATCTTCCTGACATTCGTTCATTCAAAAAATTAAAGACGATTAAAAATAAAAGATAAAAGTGAAGTAAAAATTGTGGTAACTCACCAATTAATTTAGCGAAAGTCAAAGATTTTAGGCCCGTGCACTCTTCGCTGTGTTGGTATGTAAAATGAGCGTTATAAGCATACGAAAAGAAATTTGCTTTGCACATAGCCTTTATCCAAATCTCTTTGAGTTATGACAGGTACCGGTAGACGTTTATATAAATAGTTTGTGCTGGCATGGATTCCAACCAAAAAATTACTTTTTTTCTTTCCAGGGCTCTTTTTGGAGAAACTTAAAAATTTTCCAGGGCTACTTTTTCATTTTCCAGGGCTCTTTTTCTACTTTCCAGGGCTACAATTTCTGGAGCTATTTCGCGGTTTTGTTTGCGTTTTTTTTTTTTTGCGTGTGTGTGTGTGTCAGGCGCGTACGCAGGATTATTGTAAAGGGGGGGGGGGGGTTTACGAGAAGTTGATGAGCATGGGGGGGGGGTGGTAGTGGTGTAGTGGAGGAGAAAGGCGAGGGGGGGGGGTGACCAAAAAAAAAAACGAAAAGGGGGGGGGGTTAACAAATTAAAAAGTTGATTCAGGTTAAATATTTCATTGGCGTCAGCGACTCAGCTCAGTCAGAGCCAGGGGCATAAACGTAAACATGCACAGTACATACGGTACGGTAAGTACAATTTGATATAAATCTTGTAATCTAAATTTAAGATTTGATAAATGTTATGTAGATCTAATGTAGTTGAATTTTGAAGATTTTCAATGTCAAGGAATATGAAAAAAAAAAAAATGCACGGCAAACTGTGTTGCCCGGCCATAAATGGTCACAACGGGATAGTCACAATCAAATACAATAGCTCTCCCGTAGTTACGGCCGCCTTACTAGTCGGCAAACTGGTATGCCACAGCAGCTGCCATACCCGTTTGCCGACTAGTAAGGCGGCCGTAACTACGGGAGAGCTATTGTGACTATCCCGTTGTGGCCATTCATGGGCAACACAGTTTGCCGTGCATTTTTTTCATATTCCTTGACATTGAAAATCTTCAAAATTCAACTACATTAGATCTACATAACATTGATCAAATCTTAAATTTAGATTACAAGATTTATATCAAACTGTACTTACCGTACCGTATGTACTGTGCATGTTTACGTTTATGCCCCTGGCTCTGACTGAGCCGAGTCGCTGACGTCTGACTATGCCATGCATAGCATAGCACTAGCAGCTTGACGGCCGAAGTTTGAAGTTTGAGAAAAACATGGATAAATTCCTGGTTCGAGCGGCTGTACGGGAAGCCGAAAACTTCTTTGCTTTAGTCGTACCGCTAATGAACGGGTCATTGGATACTGATCCCCTGTTGTTTCCGCTCGAACCAGGAATTTATCCATGTTCTTCTCAAACTTCAAAGCTCGACACGGAAGCATTCATTATTCATGTATCGCGTATGCTTTGCATACACTACACAGTGCATGTACGATCATATGCATGGCCGACTGGCCGTCTAGCCCAGCGCCAAGGCCTAGTTAGGTATGCACTATGCATTTGTATCGGGCGCGCGCGCATGGAAGAAACTATGAAAAGCCGTTCCCGCCAAAACGCGTGCCAAAACCATACGCGTGCAAGTCAGAACGTACGCGTTTTTGGCACGCATTATGGCGGGAACGGCTTACCATAGATATCGGGCGCGCGCGCATGGAAGAAACGCTCCACATGCGATGGATACTGCACTACACACAGCATGCATTCAGCAGTACAGTGAGTCGGTGAAACATGCTGTGTTTGCTTGCGCGCTCTCAATCTTCGCTGTGCAAATTGCCGCAGTGCAGTGCGCGGCCGTCAAGCTACGATTGGCCGCTTGTAGTCTAGTCGTGTGGCAAATGTTACGGGGGCGATTTCCTATTTTTGTGTCGCCCACGAAATTGCATTTTTGGCCTGTTTCGGGGGCTCTTTTAGGTGTTTCCGGGGCGAATTCGCCCGCCGCCCCCGTGTATTTTTTTGGTTGTATTCTAAATACATGTATCAACAAATTCCTATGGACCTGAACATGTGTATATATACAGCAAGTATATTACACATGTAACAGATATGCCCCTATAGTAATAGTAGTAGGGGCGTTCAGAGGAGCCAGATGCAATCTTGGCGGATCCAAAGCCCTACAGAGACTAATTTTTCTGTCTATAGTGAAACCTACTTTACCCAAACCCACTACCTGGTAAAGTAAGACTCCCAGTCTGTAACATCCCATTGTTTCCCTTGATTTTTTGTTTTCATTAATAAATGTAGTGAAGTAACCTGTACATAAAAACACCTGCATCAAGATTGCATAATTATGTTGTCTGTTATGTAGGTTCCTCTGCACTGAGCTTTTTACCCCCTTGAATGCAGGGTTTGGGCGGATCCTGTTCACCATCCTGTCGCTGTTCTTCATGAGAAGCTGCTACCAGCTGGCTTTCTTTCTCTACCTCCTGGGGTCGTTCCTAGACGCGTTTGATGGCTACTACGCTCGCAAACTCAACCAGGGTAAGTCTTAAGCTCTTGTCCTCCCGTATCACTGTCATGTCCAAGCACCAATTGTACACTCAAATCTTATGCACCTTACTGTAACTAAGAACAGGCTTTTTGTAAGAAACACAGGTTTATACCACTTGCTCATGTTGTTTTCGCGAATAATACCCAACGTTTGCACTGTGACATGCATGCACTGCTCCCAGGCCCGCAGTCATATGTACACATGCAATTGGGAGAAAACAAACTGTACTTGCACGTGCTATCGTGACCTTCGATTGTGCAAAAAATTAAACCCTCACGAAAGTATCAGCTCATACGGTATTGTTTGGTACTCAGAGGGTAAAGCTGTACTACTAGAAGCGGAATTAGATGATTTTCCTATCTGTCATATGTGTGTACATCTACAGTGTTTGATATTTTATTTGTCAGGAACAAAGTTTGGTGCGATGTTGGACCAGCTGACGGACCGATGTGCGACTATGATGTTGATGATGACCCTGTGTGTACTATACCCAGACTATACGGTCCCTCTTCAGCTCAGCGCTGCACTCGACATCGCCAGCCACTGGCTACATCTTCACAGGTGTGGGCTTGCATTCCTGATTTTTCTTTCCTCACTCTCACACTCTTTCTCCAATTTCCCGTCTTCCCCCTCTTCCTCCTCCTCCTCCTCCTCTTCCTTTGCCTTCTCTTCCCAAAATGTCCTTTCTCCTTTGCCATCTCCTCCCATTTTTCTTGTCCTCGCCTTCCTCCTGCTCCCCTCCTTATTTTACTCCTCTTTGTAAAACTCTTCCTCTTACGCAGTCACTTTCTCTATCTGTCTGTCTCTCTCTTTCACACACACACACACACAAACACACACACACACATACATACACACAAACAAACACCTACGCACTCACACACACTTTAAAAAAAAAAATTATTGTGAATTCATGCATATAAATAACATGTAATTTTTGTTTACAAAGGTGCACTTTTTCTAACAAAATACAATTCTAATACAATTCTATTACAATGCAAAATAAAATTCTAATAAATCTTCATAAAATTTAACCCTTACACATAATCATGCAATGAATGAAATCAAATTAACCCCCATTAGATAAAGCCACCCCTACGCTTGTCACCCCCCCCCCCCCCCCCCCCCCCCCCCCCCGGACGCACACACGCACACACACATACACACATTTATTGGTAATATTAAATATACACACACACTGTCACACACACACACATACTCATACCTACATTTGCTATCCCTCTCTGTCTCTTGAGTCTATTTCTATCTTCTCCCATCTATACAGATAATTAGTAGCTCTCTTCATATCCCTTCTGATGATAACGTGTATAAGATAAAGTCCTCTATAGCCCCTTCTTAATAGACCTTGCCGCGACAATGTCGCGACTCGGGGTAAGAAACACGGTAAATTCCGCACCGAAGGTCATAAAAACACGGGGTAGAGCTCTCGGCACCGTCTTAACAGACACACGCTGAAAACACTGCCACGGTAGGTTTCCATAACTACCTACGTGTCTAGCCGGATTCAACCCAGGCCCAAACGCGGGAAATACGACACTGTGCTACAGTGACTGCATTGCGCATGCATCCTTCCTGCGTACGGGGAAAAACTTACCCCAAGAGCGTCTTAACAAGAGGATTGTTGCGGTAATTATCGAAAGTTACCCTAGGCGGGCTAGGGTAGATTTTCGGCAAAAGTTGCCACGACCTTGCCGTGGCAGCACTCCGTGTGAACTGTCTTAATAGGCAGGATAAAAAACAATTACCCGGACTTTGTTGCGGTAATTCAGTTTTCAGAAGGTCTGTTAAGATGGGGCTTATGTTTCCTTAAATGGATAGTCCACCCTGAAATTAGTTGGTTTCAACAAAAGCAGAATTATGAAAGAAAATTATAAGTGAAGGTGCAAGGTGCTCTCCCACATGTTGTGTGCTGTATGATTCCATAAATTGCTCTTTTGTTTTTGACGGCGGATTTTTTCTCCCATAGAGGTATATATGTAGAAACGTGTTGCTAATGATGTATCAAATGCACCATTAAAAGGATGCATATCTTTTTTAGAAAATACACGTTTTGAAAAAAAATTGTACACATTGGAGAGCACCTCACACGTGACGTCACAAATCAAAACTTTAAAATCAAATAACTTTCTTTTCCTTTGACCGATTTTCGCCACACCTTCACTGATATGTTAATTTAATGCCTCTGCTTTTATTGAAACCAATTTGATTTCAGGGTGAACTATTCCTTTAAATTTAAGGGGTATTAGTGGTAATAACCACATGATTAGTAATCAGTGAAGTGCCATTCTGCTATGAACATGGGGTCCACTCTCTTTGGATTTGAGGATACAATGGACCTGTCTTATGAAGAGTTGTGATTGATATCAATCGTCACTCTGCACATTAGAGATAGGTGATTGGCTTTGTGATTGATTCAGATCAATCACAATTCTTTATAAGACAGGGCCCAGAAATGATTACGGCCCCTGATCATAACCACTTACCCTTACCTTTATTAATATGATTTTCTCCTGGTTTTTCTTGTCTTTAGTTCCTTGATGGGAGGCAAGAGCAACCACAAGCTGATTGATCCATCAGAGAATGCTGTTCTTGCCATCTACTACACATCCAGGGTAAGGAGGACAGTCACACACTCCCAGCATGGTTGTTATCTGGGCCCTGTTTCAGCAAATGTGCACAAATAAAGCACAACTTTATGCACAACTGGGGACCTGGGTCATGTTGCATATAGGTTTTGTTTAATTAATATAACTAACCATCAATAGTAACTACCATGGCTATAGGTACAATGCTGAGAGCTCATTGGCTGTTGCCATGGTAGTTACCATTGATGGTAAGTTACAATAACTGAAAACCTATATGCAACATTATAACATTATATTAAATTATAAACTTTGTATTCAGATTCTTGTTAAGAAGAAGAATTTAAATTTAAAATTATCAGATTTCAACTGTAGCTGATGGGACTAAAAATCATTAAGAATTAAATTTGGCAGCCAAGAACAGGTCACCAGTCGTGGGTTTAAGTTGTGTGTAACTTATGTACATCTTGGTGAATCACCCCCAGGATCGGTTTAAAGCATGGTAAAACAGCCTCATGGTCACAGAACGAGACTATTCACATATGCTCCATTTAATGTTGCTGTAAAAGTGTGTCCGGTAGTTTTTTTTTTCCAAAGTGTGTAAACTGAAATTAAGACTGGCAACTTGCCAGATAATGTGGCAACAAATATCTGTATAATTTTAAAAACATTTTACAGTGGTACTGTAGTCCTGCTGTCCTCTTGTTAAATATCAGAAATGAATAAAGTGAATCTGAACCATTTTCCTTTGCATCTGTGCTCACTTAGACATGTGTTGCTGTGCTGCACTTGCTAAAGCTGCAATTGAGTGTATGACCCATCTTTTACAATTGACAAATGTAAATCTACATCACAAAGTAATTGCACTAGAAGTCATATCTGCATTGGACGTGGGAACATAGCTTGTGTGGATCTATCATAAATGTATGATTTCGTAGTGCAATTGGTAGCAGGGATGGCTGTGTGGTATAGACAGCTGCTAGCTATTGTACTTGACTATGTGATTCTGTGACCTTGCGCTTTGTACTTCAATCAATTTTCATTGTCAGTTGTTGGAAATTTGAATTATCCCTTGGAAAATAGTGTCTCAAGGTATTGCATGCAAAATACAGTTACATCTATACACTTTGTATTATACAAAACATTTTGCAATACAAATATATGTTTCTATTTCAGCTTTGCTAATTGAATAGCAAAGAGAGGACACTTGGATTATACCATTAATAGTTATATTAATATTAATACCAATATTTGTTCCTATTTCAGCCTGTGCTGTTTGTGATGTGTTCTGGCAATGAGCTGTTCTACTCCACCCTCTATCTCCTCTATTTCACTGAAGGGCCAACAGGTAAGCACAAGGTTTCTTTTACTTCCCAGTTAACCTCCTTAGTACTGTAGGTGCATAAAATGTGTATTAAGACAATGGGCTTTTCTTGGTGTGGTACTGAGAGGGTTAACCTCCTTAGTACTGTAGGTGCATGAAATGTGTTTTAAGACAATGGGCTTTTCTTGGTGTGGTACTGAGAGGGTTAACCTCCTTAGTACTGTAGGTGCATGTAATGTGTATTAAGACAATGGGCTTTTCTTGGCTCGGTACTGAGAGGGTTAACCTCCTTAGTACTGTAGGTGCATGAAATGTGTATTAAGACAATGAGCTTTTCTTGGTGTGGTACTGAGAGGGTTAACACCCTTAGTACTGTAGGTGCATGTAATGTGTATTAAGACAATGGGCTTTTCTTGGTGTGGTACTGAGAGGATTAACCTCCTTAGTACTGTAGGTGCATGAAATGTGTATTAAGACAATGGGCTTTTCTTGGCTTGGTACTGAGAGGATTAACCTCCTTAGTACTGTAGGTGCATGAAATGTGTATTAAGACAATGAGCTTTTCTTTGCGTTGTACTGAGAGTGTAAACCTCCTCAGTACTGTAGGTGCATGAAATGTGGAATAAGACAATGGGCTTTTCTTTGCGTTGTACTGAGAGTGTAAACCTCCTCAGTACTGTAGGTGCATGAAATGTGGAATAAGACAATGGGCTTTTCTTGGCTTGGTACTGAGAGGGTTAACCTCCTCAGTACTGTAGGTGCATGTAATGTGTATTAAGACAATTGAGAGGTAGAAGTGGACCAGAGTTGTCACTTCTCCTGTAAGGGCTACAATATGCCCAAGGAATATGTATGAGATGTATAGTAGAGCTTTTGTGCAATAAAAGTGGACTGGTAATGCCGGCTTGAAAACCGACTTCTTCAGGGTGAACAATATACCTTTAATGTATAGCTGCACCGCGATGTGCTGCCGTCTGTTAGTAGATTTTAAAATGAGTACATTTGCTCAATGGGATTTATATGTATTACTTGTTACGAAATGCAGCCATGGTGGATACAGAGTTAAAAGTCCATTTTTCCTTCTGCAGTGCTGTCCATGGGTCTCTTCCGCCTGGTGTTCTACATCTCTACCCCCATCGCCATCGTCAAGGCGATGATTAGCGCCCTCCATCTCGTTGTGGCATCAAAGAACATGGCCACCTTAGACATAGCGGAGCGAGAGGCTGCTGCAGCCACCAAGGCCCAGTAGTGTGAGGTGTGCAAAAACCTGGTGCTTAGGTCACTATGGCAACCAGTGGATATCCATGGTATTATTCTAGAGAAGTTTGGTCTTGAGATGTTACCAAATGTGAAGAATTTTACTCGTGGAATATGCTGTGAACATATTTCCGAGATGAAAACATCCTTTTGTGGTCTTGCATCACAAGATGCGAACTAGGCGAATGTGTCTTGTGTTATGCTGTTTTCTGTGTAGTATTTATTATATGGCATATTCTGTATTGAGACAAATGCCCTACAATGTCACCATTCTTACTAGTAGGAATTATTCACCATTGGTCGGTTTGAAAATCTCACGGATAATTGCTGTTGCCTACTGCTGACTTGACCATGTGACCAACCTTGTGTGCCCTTGGGCACATGACTCAGTCACTCATCGATTTCCATGGGCACTGCGTTTTATTGTTTACATGGCTGAGTAATAACCAAAATTGCCAAATTGGCCAAACTGTTACTATGGAGTGATATTGGCCCTCATGCAGACGTGTAATGCAAACAATGTACTAGACATTAAACTTTATTATGGATGATTTTGAATGTACATGCGTTGAACATGGAAACATTGCTATGAAAGAAATTAGAAAAGCGTCATGGAAGAGTAACGACAGGGTATTAGAGGTGTGGAATACATTGAACATTTTATTGCAGGAGAATTAAAAGATATGATGTCTTTTTAATTCCGTATTTGGCTCATAAACGTTGCAGTAACTGTCCACGAAATGAAAAAGAAAAACACATGCAGAATTCCACATTTTATACCATTTATAGAAAAATAATCCTGCTAAGAAAAGTCTATACTTACTTCATACTGGGTACTACTACTGCATTAAACGTACATGTAGATTCAACTGTTTGCGGCTTACCAAAATGTTATTTGAATAAATCATGACAAAGCTCATATTACCAGTAGCTATAATTTGTGCATATATGCAAGCAGTCAGTTTGTGGTTGTTTTGCTAGAAAATCATGGATGTGTGATGTACAGTAATTTATTGTGAATTAGCAGTAGTATTGATCAATCATTTTCAGTTTGCTCTATTTTCCTAGAAGATTTATTCAAGTGCTGAGACATACCAGTAGGCACTATCAAAGCTATTGACTCTATCTTTGAATTTTGTTTGTATGTCACCTTAATGTTTTGTTATAGCTTGTATAATTCTATTAATTCGTCATTGGTGACACGGGCTTATTTATGGTGGGCTTTCTGGTCTTCTGCTCAGCCTCATTCAACAGCTCTCCACTAAAATCGTGTCATCTTGATATAGTGCAGGTATATCAAAAAAGAATGAACAGATTACACCTTGAATTGAACACATACATTCAATGTGGAGGTTAAAGGTCGGACGTCTTGCCAGGGTTCATTTCATGTGGTATGAACACTATGTGCAACCTTTTGTATCAGTTGATTCTATTCAAGTCAGTTCTGTTTTTTCCCACTTAAAATGCATATTTCAAGCATTATCTACCTTATACAGGATTAGTTTAAAGTAGATGAGTATATTGCAGTGTAGGAGAGCTGGTCTCTTAAGTCAATCTGCACATCAGTTGCTGTCTGCACATGATCAGTCATGAGGAATGCAATTTATTGTTTCTCTCATAAATGTCACAAAATCAATAAAAGTTTATGTGAAAATGGATTGATGTTGTGTTTCCAAACTTTTACCTCTTTCCTTACAGGTATTCAACATATATGTTTTTAAAATACATTTTTATTTAAAAAGAAAAGAAAAAGCTTTCATGTTGGAACCAATTTATAATAAGATTTTGCATACACACAGAGGATATCTGCTAACTTACTTTGTAAAAAGAAGAACCACAAAAATTATAGAAGAGACAGGAGTTTGTTTGGCAAGCCATTTTTATTGAAATGTCTGGTATTCATAAAACATTTTCTTTTACATATTGTACAATATTATGACACATGAATTTACATATAAATATAAAAAATATTGTGTACCATAAGCACACTTTATGTACATATCTTACATACATTAGAGAATAATTTATTTCCAGAACACTTATATGCTAAGAACATATCATCTTGAATAGGGCTTAATAGACCCTGATTTTAATTTCAATACAAGGAAAAATCAGATGGCAAATAACACGTTTTGAGAGAAATCCAACAGATCAAGTTATGAATGTGTGAAAAGTGTTCTTGCCCTGTATCCCGATTACCAATTTTAATGGGCAACTTAATGGGCAACTCAATTGGCAACTCCAACATCACATTGCATGGTGTTTACACAACGCACAAACAAAATATTATCCAAAACCTCACTTGCCTACAGCAAATTTGCAGAGACTGATTACAGGGCTATGGAGATGCCTAAGAGAGCCTGAAATTGGTATTCCAGCATGTCCTTGGACGCTCCTCACGTAAATTAGAAAGGGTTTGACCACCCCCAGTGTGCATTTATTAGCCAATAGAGGGAAGTGGTTCATTCATAGAGAGCCAATCACAATCACAACGTCTCATCAGGACTTTCCCTTGGTTTCATCCTAACTCTGGACGTGCAACTGTGTGCGCGCACACCAATCACACGTCTACGCACATGAACCCTGCTCAATTTTTTTGCATGTGTTATGAATGGCTAGGACAGGGGTGGCTCTCCTAAATATTCTCCTCATTTCTCTCATGCTCGTATTCTGGAATACCAATCCTAACTTAAATTTGCATAAAGTTAGGAGCAAACTTAGGAGGAAAGTTGGAGAGATTTCAGAATACCAAACTAAAACTTTTGACAGTTTATTTCTCTGACTTTTCTTTTTTTTTTCTCCGAAGTTGTTGAACAGGTTTCATTCCCCTTTAGCAACTCACTCCAAAAGAGTAAAAACAAGCACAATGGCGATAATGACTATTCTGATAAGGTAATACAAATATCAAATTCATTCGGTTAGAATTTAACAGCTCCAAAATCCCTTCCCCATGTAGGAATATAAAACCAATGTAAACAAAGCTTGATATTAACATAAAACAGATACTTGTGGTGAAATGACATTTAATCCATTTACCAGCAGCTGCTACTTAAATTTACGAGGTAGTAGTGCTGAGCCCAAAATCTAGCTCACATGCTTTTAGTACATTGTACTTCCATTTTACAGAACTCATATCTTCCGATTTGTTCCAGGAAAGAACCACATCAATATGAAATACTAATAGTAACATCACAGTCTAAAAGAATGATTATTTGAAATACAGATGGTGCTACTTTTTGGTGCAGCTATATGTTAAGTTGCGACTCTTTGACGCTACTGAGGCTTTTCTGGCAAACTTTTCTGGCTTAAATCGGTCAAAACTGGCATGAACAATCCACCGTTATCATGCACACACTCTGATAGATATTCATAGATATTCTTTGGGCACATTCTACAAATTTTGGGAGAGGTGAAACTGCCTTTCCACTTCTCCCACTACAACACATTAAACATTTCCAGGAAGACGGACCTACAAACTACTAACTTTCTCTTCTTTGGCAAAGCATATACCATATACCATTAATCAATATCAAACGTGTGTATTTCAGATATATTGGGCAAGTCCCATACATACATTAGAATATCACAATATATACCACAAAATACGTGTACCAGTATCCTTACAAAATTCTTGGAAATATTATCTTCAATTTACAATTTTAAAAGTATAATTTTAAAAATATAATTGCAAGACCTTTTATTTTTTTTTACCCAAAAACATTTTTACAGATAAAACAATAGATATTCCATTATAAAAGTATATGCAGCCTCAAAATATAATTCAGGGAAAGTTGGAATTATTAGGAATGTTTCAAGTACACATATTTATAAGACAAAAGCAATGTAATTCTAAAATGTGGCCCAGGGCAATATTTTGAAGGGTATAATGCACATGTCTCAACAGGACCCAGAAATTAATGATTTTTTGCCCTTGATCATTAACTTACCATTGTGTTTTCAAAGTGAAAACAAATGAAGTTATTATTCTATTTGTTTACGCTTTTAAAAGTTCATCAAAGTTATTTAAGTCTAACCCTGAAACAGAGCTGAACAACCAATGCAACATGGCCCTGTCTTATAAAAGAATTGCAATTGATCACAACTTGACTTGCAATTGATATCAATTGTAATTCTGTATATTAGAGATAGGGGGTTTGACTTGCGATCGATTAAGATCAATTGCAACTCTTTATAAAACTGGGACCAGGATCCACAACATTACAGACTTCATACCGTGAGGCAAGGACAGCACACATTTGTGAAAATAAGAAACCACAAACTGAACACAACATCAATACACTGTCCCAGGCTTTATATCTTACCCCAATGTACAGCTTTATATAAAAAAACACATTTTTAGAAACTTCATTTCTCCCGCTTGCTTCATTAAAGGTAGTGTTATATCTTTGTCAGGCCAAAATCTGTCAAACATTTCATAAACCACAGGAGCAACTTAGAGGTCCCTTTTCTAAAATATGAAGCTTTAACAGCAGTGACCTAGAATTCAAAGAATTCCTTACAAATGCATAGAATTACTTTGTAGTTTGTCTCTCTGTGCCCCCTCCAAAAATCATTTATCTGACTGAGCCATCCAGATTGTTATGCTCAAAATGAAACTGGAAGTACCCGGTATAATGTCTACATTTACGAGACAATGTTTAGATTACCCAACAAAATATCAATTTGATAGATAAAAGTTAATATAACTTGAATGATTTTTTTTCAATTTGTTTATTCTAAGGGACATCTCAAACATTGTTTTATTTCATCTACTGTTGTATTCATTATTTTGAGCTGCCAAAGGGAAACACTGGCTGAAACCTCAAGTGCAAACTGTTTCTTGAATTGACACATTAGTGTTAGCATTTTAACTGTCTTTGACAAATTTTCAAATCCTATAGATTTGATCTAAACTCCCTTGGTAAACATAAAACTAAAAGCTGAAAGAAAATGAAATATTGGTATTTTGCAGCAGATCTCCAAATATAGTGTGCAGGAAAAAAGAGAGACTGTTATGACATGAAAGGATCATTGCGTAATGAAACTGGAAGATGCACACATGTGCTAAATAAGTCTAGAAACTTTCTTTCTCACATATCTTCTAAGATTAAAAAATGATACAATTCACTGGTTATGTGTATTAATAAAATAGTTTAACAATATTTGATAAGACATTTGTTTCAAATAATACATCAGATATTCCATATAAATTTAATATTCAAGTTTGATTCTATTAAGGCAATTCTTTTGGTACATGCTTTCATAAAATATGTTCGCAAACTTTGGGGTACATCTTATATAACTCAAAAAGGTGTGACATGCTATTGCAAATGACATTGTATCTATGTAAGCAAAATGTTTCTTCATCAGTTGTGAGGGAAGAGAGTAAGTTGGATGATAACACCAAATACTCTACCTACAATGATGCAGGAAGTAATGAAAGTAAAGCTACGAGAAAGTGGGTTCTCTACACAAGGATGTTAGTGACAGGCTATTGCAAGTATTCATTTTAATAGATGAATGAATTATCATAAATTTTATCTTTATTGCAAAAGGGACTTCTATGGCAACTAGCAATGCACTGACAAGTGAAAGCACAAAATAATTTCAAGCAAAGTAATACATTGCATGCACAGCAAATAAATAGACAGGCTTTCTTGTAGCATAAATCACGGACGGCATATTCAGAATCACATTGCACAGAAATATGGTGTCAATACAGTATTTCGGGTGAGGGGGTATTACAGCACCTAGTTGCAAATAAACATAAAAACCAGCATGGTAATATGTAGTATATTACTTGTGTGAGAGCAAGTTTAAGTTAAAGCAAGTTTTCACAATATTTCAGCATGCTTTTTAAAATTTGATATCCCTTTAACCCTATCATTATACCAGTTCTCTTGCCATCCCCCCTTTCTCTCTTCCTTCCTCCCTACCTCTCACTCAGTCTCGCTCCCCCCCCCCCCCTTTCTTCTCTTCTTTCCATGACTCTCTTTCCCAAATTGCACTCTCCTCCTTTCTGTCAAGCATCATGGACATATTTCTCACAATCAATTTATTGCTATTCAGTTTACATTCAAGGTGATGTAAGTACTTCCCTGTATTTGCCCTTTGGAATTCTGCAAATGCTCACAAAACCATTTGTAGTTCTCCTTTTCTCTCTCTCCCTTTCCTCTCTCTCTCTTTATTTTTGTTCTCTCTCTCTCTATCTCCATCTTTGTGAAAACAGCTGCCTTTTATACCATGTTAAAGCAACGTAGCACAATCATATCAACCATTTGAGCTCTGAACATTGTAGCTGTGTCTAAGGCACCTTTACAATCATAACAACCCCGAGAGAGAACAACCTCATCAACATTCAGATGATGTTCTTGAATGTACAGGTGTGAACCGTGCTATCTTCTCTTGCCCTTGCCTGCTGCTGGGACGTTGGGTTTGTTCTTATTGACATATTTCATGTACTCTATCTCACCATCCAAGGCCTGCAGCTCCTCTCGTAACTTCTGGTTGAGGTCTTTCAGCGAATCTGGCGTAGAAGGTAACAATAGATATGTGCACATATTAATGCTTGCACTGAGAATAATGACGATAATGAGAATCAAATCAATGCAATTGAATTCAACTCATTTTGATTAAAATTTTGTTTCACAGCATGTGACAGCTTCATTGCACATTACTAAAATAAAATAAAGATAGCATAACAATAAAGAATTTAACAAGTTTAGAAACTAACAAATCTCAAAATGATTATACTTCTTTGTCATAAGTGTTAATAAGTATTAATTCATAGCAACCTTGCTAAGTACACAACACATTGTATCAAAACTAACTAGAATATACTTTTGTACTCCTATGATGCCACTTGTGACAATTGGGCTATGATGGTGATGATGCTTTAATGTTAGCAATAATAATGATGATGATGTAATATGTAAAGGAGGTGATGATAATGATGATGGTGATTATGACGATGATGATTATGACGATGATGTGACGTTGATGACAACAACAATGATGATGATGCTGATGCCTATCCTGGTAATGACGATAGTAGTGATTCCAGGACCCCATTGCATGAAACTTACCATTGATGGTAACTTTGCTACCAATGGCAATTTCTATGGAAACCTTGCATTTGATTGGCTGTCAAGGCCCTAATCTCTGTGTCTCTCCTTGGTGTGGAGCAGCTATGCAGCTTTAATGCTTTTACTCACTTGAGTCGGGTCCTTTGTAGTTGATGTCCATGGTGTTGGTGGTTGCAGCCAGCATCTTATTGCTCCCTTGAGGTTTGTACTTAACGGCTGGTGGTGTCACTGCTGGTGTCTTGGGGATGTTGTTGAGAGGTAAACCATTCCCGCCTACATCAGAAAAATGAAAATAATCATATTTTGATAAACATATTAAGCCCTCCACATGCTATTTCATTAAATCATATAAAAACAGAACATTTCACAAAAAATTACATTACAAAGTGTATATATACATATATATGTATATCTCTCTTGTTATGAGTTATATCATAATATAACCCCTTTTTTCACCTTACTAAATACCAGATGTTTGTTGTGACTGTCAATAGCTTTCATACAGTGATGTTTCATCTTTGCAAAAATTCATCAAATAATTTTTAATGAGTCACTGATGCATTTTGACACCAGTAGTAGCCACAAACCCTTTGAAAGCAGTTATTTGTCGGAAATCATAAAAACAGACATACATCATCAACAGCATTTCATAAAAAACACATAAATATAAGCAAACATAAAGTATCACAAAAACACAGAGAAAACAAATAAGTTTATGAGAATGAGGGGTAAACGAAATGAGCAGTTAGACTTGTAAGTCTTGACCCCATAAGATAATAATCATAAGAAAACACTTCATATTGAATGGCACCACTTACCTGCAGTGGTCTTGGGGCTTGGCTGACTAGCCACGCCCACACCCCCACCCCCTCCTCCTGCCCCGCCCCCTGCCGTCCCATTCCCCACCCAGCCGCCACCGCCCCCTCCCTTCTTGGCCTTGTTGCTGTAGCCTGTGGCTGCCGTGTTGGCCGTGGAGAGGGGCTTGGGAGCCTTGGTGCCACTGCTGCGGAGGCTGCCCGTGCTGTGGCTGGCACCCATGGCTGACTGGCTGGAGCTCAGGGTGGGGTGGCTGTGGGAAGGGGGCGGGGCATGCTGCTGCTGCTGCTGCTGTTGTCTAGGTGCACTGCCGGTTTCCTCTATGGTGTGGAGGTCATGGCGGTTGGAGGTTTCCCTCCTAGGGCTGGATTCTGTAACAACAAAATAACACAAGCAAGATATTGATTGATTTATCTGTTGGAAAAAAAGAAGACCATGCAGGGATTTTAACCTGTATACATTGCTTACTGGGCAGCGACACTATCCACAAGAAAAGCTGCCTTGCTTATGATGACAGAAAGCTTAGGAACCAATATCCAAGGCTTCCATTTTCTGGCTTATTTATACTCCTTAGTCCCCAATGCATCAAAGATGTAGTTCCAAAGAAGAATAAGTTGGACAAGTCATACATCAAATCATGTTTTGAGCAGAGCAAATCTTAACATAAAGCTGCATAAAAGTGTGAAAATAAATGTTGGAAAATTCTGGTTTTACAGTAATACACGTTGACTCCTATAGAGAGGTAGTTTCCTTGACACAGAAGGGGTTTAATCCCTTACCCTTTGAGAGGCCCGTGGAGGGAGCAGTGGGGATGAAGATGTCTGCTGAGGACTGCTGCTGACTCCTTCCACTGCCGTTACCAACGGAGGGGTTGCTTAGGCTGGAATCCCTCTTACCAGGATGAGGAGGAGGTGGGGCCTGTTGGGTGTGGTCCTCATAAAGAGGTCCCATGGAGCTGGAGTAGGGGGCCTGGAGGCCGGCGGCCGGGGCCGGGGCAGGGGGGTAGCTCTGGCTTGTGCTTGATCCCCTCTCACTGTTAAGGCAGAGAGGATGAGTACATTTGGTCTACTAATCACAATTCTATTTTGTTTTTATAATCACAATCGACTATTCCATTTACAAGGCAAGCACGTAGACACAAAGAATGACCAGATAAGAGGATTTGAATCTAGAGCTTCCGTTTACCTGACAGCGATAAAATTATTTACACAGCAACACCTCAATCAGGAATTCATTTTCTGACTTGACAAATTTTCATTTTTCATACATACATATATATGTTGTTCTTTTCAAAACCCAACAGGTTATCCCTTTGTGAATGCATGAATGTGAAGGAAAAATATCCTTTTTTTTTAAGTGAGAAGATCAACATAAATCAGACTTGTTTCTATGCAGTGTCCTATTATCTGTGACTTCTTTTCTCAGCATGTGACCTACACATTGAAGTTTTCTCTTGGAGATTAATTCCCACTATATTAAAACAGGAACAAATTGGGGTATCTGATTTAGCACAACAGGTCACTAGTCATGTGTAAGGTTGCTTGTAGCTTATGAACAGCTTGGTGAAACACTTGCCAGCTGGTACTGCAGACAGAAGTCCATTTCCAGCTATACTCACCTGGCCTTCTTGGAGCCACCCCTCTGTGTAGGGGGGTAGCTGCTATGGCCTGAGGGGGGATGCGTGCTGCTCAGCGCCCCTGACTGATGGGTGCCGGCCCGGGGGTAGCTGTGGTGGGTCGGGGGAGGCTGCTGGCTCGCAGAGGAGGTCATGGAGGGGAAGGACCGGTGGGTGGGAGGGGGGTCCCTCTGGCCGGAGGGTGGGGGCAGAGATGGACGTTGCTGGGATGACCGGTAGTTGTCTGGTATGCCCTTGACACTGTCCACTGGGGGTAGTTCTCCAGGCTGCTACAACAAAGAAACAATACACTTGTAATTATTATGGTCTGATTCTTGAAGTACATTTGGGTTATAGAGCAATATTAATATTTATAACGTAATATGTATTTATTTATTTATTTATTAAGTCTTTTTTAAACAGGGTAGCCCCATCAGTGAGCTTGGCACTGTTCTCCCTGGGGGCCCTGTGTACAAATAACACAATAATATAGAGTAACATGAATAGATAAACAAATAGACACATAGATTACACAAACAAATGCTGTAAACCAAAAAGCAGCGTAGGTCATCTAGTAAGGAATATAACAAAAAGAAGAAGGCGAACCGATGCTTCCACATGCATGACACAAGCGAAACCTTGTACATTTTCTAACTAAAAATTATGTGATTGATACTAATATTTGTGCCTCGCTAATATGTAGGATGATATACAAAAAGTATAAATACAAATCTTCTTTCGAAAGGACTATTAACATCAAGTCTTAATAAAAGTTGATACCATTTCATGTATACCTGCTAAATATAAATAGCAGATGACATATATCTGACACCGAGTTATACTTTAATTAAATGACAGTAAATGTGATCATGAGGAAATATATTTTTGCAAAGTATACCTGTACTTATGAAGATATGATATGAAGATATGATATGAAGTATATGATGTATATGAAGTATATGAGTACATGAGGTATATGAGAGTATGGGTAAATGAAGTATGTGAATACATGAAGTATATGAGTATATGGGTATATGAAGTATATGAGATATAAATTATGGAAAAAGGGGAGGTGAGTGGTTGAGCTGTCTTTGGTCTCACCTGTCTCCATGGACTATTGCCCTGGTGCCGGTCCGAAGGGCTGTGATGCCGGCCGTTTGATTGGCCGAGGCCCTGGGGGGAGCGCTGCGACTTGATCATTGGAGGGGAGGGGTGCATTGCCTGGCCGAGTGGGAGGGGCAGGTTGTTGTTGATGCCCCCCCGCCCAATGGACTGGCCCGAGGAGGTGCGTGAGTTGAAGGTACTTGGGAGGGAGTAGGGGGATGCAGTGAACACCCTGTGAGTCAGAGATATAGGAAGACACCGTCATTTATATGATGCAGCTAATTTCAAAAGGTATGGGAAAAAACCTTACATGAAATGAAACCCATGGAGATAAATGATGAGGATTAGGCAAGTAACACCATTTACTGACATTCATTGAAGATTCTTTAGGTTTTCTGACAATCACGAATGTCTTTAGTACCTTCAGTCTGATTATGCTAGCTAAATTATTTAATCAATGGATCAAAATTTTTATAAAAAGAAATCAACCTGCCAGGCTAGTTTGTCATGTGTAGATGCATCCTTTTAATCGCATATGGCTAGTGAAGGTTATGAAACATGTGATTTTCAAAGTCAGCATAATATGCCGCTTTCAAAAAGTCATTATGTCAAAACCCGCACACAATATGTTCAATTAGATTGTAACAACAAACTGCATGAAAACAAGTCTAATAAATTGCAATAATGCTTCCAAGTGCTGCATGTACCATAATAATAATAATAATAATAATAATAATAATAATAATAACAATAATAATAATAATAATAATAATAATAATAATAATAATAATAATAATAATAATAATAACAATAGTCTGTATTTATATGAAATATATGTGAAACAGCGTCCTTTTTAAGCACTTTACATTATCTACAACCCGATCATTTGATGCTTGTCTTCGTGACACCTGTTCAATGCCACAGCAGCCAGTAAGGCACACGCGGCCCATTCCTACCACAACATATGCTCACCTTTCCAGGTCGTCCAGCTTCTTGAGTAGCCTGTCGTTCTCCCTAGCAACCGTCTCATGCTCCCTCCTGGCCCTCTCCTTGACAGAGTGAAGGTCTGAGTTCTCTGATCGCAGCGTCTCGTTCTCAACCATGTACTCCTGCAGCATCTCATACAGGCTGTTATCAGCAGCTGACTTGGCTCTGTGGCAGAGGAGGGAGGGATGGATGGGAGATGGACGAGTGGAAGGAGGAAGGGAAGGATAATATATTGAAGAAAAGAAGAGAAAAAGAAGACAGAGATGAAGGATGACAGAGGACAGACAAAAATAGAAAATAGTCAGCACAGTGATATGGGGTCCAGCATACTATGTTCTGCAATATTATTGCTTGAACTCTATGTCATAGCTTGAACTACATCAATATCATAGCTTGAACTCTATGTCATAGCTTGAACTACATCAATATTATTGCTTGAACTCTATGTCATAGCTTGAACTACATCAATATCATAGCTTGAACTCTATAAATCTCTGTGCAAATAAGAAATGTTTGTATATTTCTTCCTTTTGCTTTCATTATCATTTTCCCAGATATATATATGCAATGGAGAAACCCATTCAATAGTGCTCTCATATATCAGAAGATTAAATAGTAAATCATTGCAGTAAAACGACGGAGCACTTACTGGTTTTGGCTATCTCTTCTGGTGAGTCCCTGAGGTTTCTCCCTAGCGCCCCCCTCTATGGGGGCCACCGTCCTCTCAACCCGCGGCTCTTGGACCAGGTGCCTCCCATTTGGCACTGGCGTGAGCTCCCCATCCTCCTCGTTCGTGGACTCGTCCCTGCCTAGGATGGCTGGCTGTGCTGGTGGGGGTGGCAGAGGGGGCACTGCCCCTGGGTGTAGTCCCCCTGGAGAGGGTCGGATGGAGGGCTGGGCTGTGCCAGGAAACTCCAGGCGCTGGCGCAGGTACTGGTTTTCAGACCGAAGCAAACGGACTTCGCGCTTCAAGCTGGTGATCAGCTTCTCTCGCGGATCCTGTTAAAGGAATACAAATATAAACAGAAAATACATCAATGAATACAGTGTCTTGCAGGCTGGCCTTCAGGTCGATAGATCAGTAATTGAACCTTATAATTGCCACTTGCTACTTTAAGTATCATTGGAATGCCTATAGATTTCTATAAGAGCACTTGATGCAAGGTTTGGACTTGCAGATGCAAAGTCCACAAAATATTGAGAGGAAAGGTGAGTCTACGCTTAAGCAACTTGTAACATTGTTTTATCTATTACCCACTGAAGTAGTTGGATTTGATATCAAAACACCACTAGATGTCAATATCATTTCATTAGCATGCCCTCCCATAACCCTAAAGAGCCTTGATTGAATCCAAACAGAATTGAAAACTATGACAGGTGTACCCCATCCGGTTCTAATCACTACTTGACAACACTACTTGACAAATAAGGGTCATGCGCTCCATTCATGAGTGCATGTGCAGTATATAGTTACATTAGAATGTTCATTGTCATTCACATTAAAATAAAAAGGTAAAAATATTACATTATCATAAGTCATAATGTTATTAAAGTGATTGCAGAGGAGGGCTATGGCATATGAAGACAAAGTTTGAGCAAAGACAGAAAGGAGCATAGTTCAAAGAGCAAAGCAGATATAAACTAGAGCAATTCGACTGCCACGCAGTCGATAAATATGCCTCCGCCTCTTTGCTATTCTCAGAAAATGTGTATGTTTGGTGGGCATGCCATTGCGCCCATGTGAAATGAAAATATCACATTCTGTTTTTTTTTTCATGTTTATTGACCTTTGACCTCCTTCTTTGACTTCCAATGTAACCAGTCTGTCTAAATCCATCCTGGTATCAAAATTGTTTCAAATTAGCCAATTTTGGGTGAGGTTCATTGACCTTTGACCTTTCAGGAATTTTTCCCAAACTTCACCAGTCTACCTCCATGAAGTGATACATCTCTGTACTATGTTAGGTTTGAATTGAATCATTAGTCTTGGATTCAATGTGAAAAATATCTATTTGTGGGCAATTTTTAGCCAATTTTGGCAAAGTTCATTGACCCTTGATCCCTGACCTTTGAGAAATTTCACCAAAAATGTCATCAGTCTAGTAGTGATCCATCTTTGCAACATGTTTGGTTGATATTGCTCCATTGGATTTGGATATATTTTGAAAATTATCACTTCGGTGGCAATTTTTAGCTAATTTTTGGCAAAGTTCATTGACCTTTGAACTCTCAGGAGTTTTACTCAAACTTTCACTAGTCTACCTCCATGAAGTGATACATCTCTGTACCATGTTTGGTTAGAATTGCGCCATTGGATTTGGATTTGGGTTTATTTGTGAAAAATATCAATTTTTGCAAAGCTTATTGACCTTTGACCTCTGACCTTCCAGCAATTTCACCAACAATGTCACCAGTCTACCCCCAAGTAGTGATTCATCGTTTCACTATGTTTGGTTGGAATTGCACAATTGGATTTGGATTTATTGTGAAAAATTTAAAGTTTGGGGCAATTTCCAGCCAATTTTGGCAAAGTTCATTGACCTTTGACCTCTGAGCCTTCAGGAATTTTACCAGAAATGTCACCAGTCTATCCCCAAAAAGTGATCTATCTTTGAACCATGTTTAATGAGAATTGCATCCTTGGATTTGGATTTATTGTGAAAAAGGTCAATTTTTGGCAAATTTTCACAAATTTCATTGACCTTTGACCTCTGACCTTTCAGGAATTTTACCAAAAATGTCACCAGTCTATCCCCAAGTAGTGATCCATCTTTGTACCATGTTTAATGAGAATTGCTTCCTTGGATTTGGATTTATTGTGGAAAAGGTCATTTTGGGGCAATTTTTACAAAGTTCATTGACCTGTGACCTTTGACCTCAGTCAGATTTGACCCCAATTTTACACACTTCATTAGTATCATGCAATACATACATGTACCAAGTTTGAAGCAAATCTGCCTAACGGTTCTCAAGATATTGCCTAAACGGATTCGGGACGGACGGACGGACAACCGAAAACATAATGCCTCCGGCCACTTCGTGGCGGAGGCATAACAATGATAATTGTAAGTTCATGACAATGTGTTTTCGCATCTCCATACAAGAAGAGTATGAGTCTACATTATTCCACATCACGTACCATTCGAATAACAGGCTTATTCTTGATTCTCCTTGCTCTGACGGCATACCTCAGTGTGCTCAGCGACTCAGACAGGCAGTAGGCCGACGGGGATATACACGCAATCTGCAAGTCAATATATCAAATGATAACCCTTGAAAGGAGGTGAGATCCAACTATTTGCATTAAGGTGATGAATCTCTTTTCATGAGCTTAACATGTTCAGTTGTGAAAATACCACAGTATATGGAAGAAAATACTTTTGAGAGCTTCTGTCAGAATATACTAACTAGAAAGGATTACTTTGAACATGAAAATCGAAGTGACTTAACAAAATCAATGCTTTTATGAGGGACATTAGCTTTGTTACATGATAATAATAATGTACAAAATTGGCAGATTATATAGCAAACTCCAATTTTGACTATGTTTTATACTATGTATACATGTTTGTTATCAGTATTGAGTTTATTTATTTGTTTTTCAATATCAATGCTATTTAAAAAAAAATATATACGTTTGCTATCAGTATCAAGTTTCTTGTTATTGCTTAATATGTGAAGGAGTATCACTTATGCAATGCAGACTCTCAATTTCTGCTTTGCTTCAACTTGTCATTAAAACTTTTCACTCCTTTGAATGAGCAGCATTTTTTCACGCCAATTGCAACGAGAGAGAGACTCCTTCCAGAGTCACCCTGTCGAGCATTGTACTTAAAGGGATAGTTCACCCTGAAATTATTTTGGTCTCGATCAAAGGAGACACATGAAAGAAACATATCAGCGAAGGTTTGATGAAAATCGGTTAAAGGAAAACAAAGTTATTTCATTTTAAAGTTTTGATTTTGTGGCATCACATGCGAGGTGCTCTCCCATATGTTGTGTACTAATTTTTCCATTACCTTTATTTTCTTTGATGAAGGAATACATTCTTTGAAAAAAAAAGGTGTGTGTGTAAAAACATGTGTCTAATGTTAAATCAAACGCACAGGTGAAATGGTAAATATCCTCTAGAGAAAATGGACATTTCCCCCCCTCCCAAAAAAAAAAAAAATTGTACACAACATATGGGAGAGCACCTTGCATGTGAAGTCACAAAATCAAAATTTAAAAAAAAAAAAAACTTTTCTTTTGATCGATTTTCTACAAACTTCACTAATATGTTTCTTTCATGTGTCTCCTTGTATTGAAACCAAAATAATTACAGGGTGAACTATCCCTTTAAGTAGAAGAGAAGGGAGAGATCACTCACCATCAGAGTAATACCAGTGCCTCCTAAACTGTCTGCTAGTAGCTTGGTCAGCTTGCTGTCCCTGTAGGGAATATGCCCTGACCGTTTCCGGGTGTCACTCAGCGATGAAATGCAATTACCTGTCAAATAAACATGCAATTACAGAATCAAACTTTCTATCAAGATCTTGTGTGTGCGTAAGTCTTGACCATGTCAATGCACAAAAAACATAAAAGAATGGCAAAGGCATAATTCATTTTGCACTGACCCTTTAAAATGGCATTGCTTTTATACTTATCTTTAACATTTGAACTATATCTGATAAAACACATTACCTTTATCACCTATCTTCAAAATAAACTAAGATTAGCTCTCTAAAATCTGATCTGCATATATGCAGGTTTGATTTCAATATCGAGCGTGCAAGTAATTAAGCACCATAAGAATCCATTTTAAATGAAAGACAAAATATTCATAATCAGGACCTGTATCTAATGTCAGGTACCGGTACACAATACAGCAAAAACATGCAGAAAGACTCGTCAGCTACCTTTGGACCTTGTATAGATTTTTCCCTTAGGGGAACCTGCCTGAGGGGGGCAATATGGTAACTCCTGTTTTGCTACCCTCCATTCATTATCATTCATTGTAACTTATTCAGCCAGTCTCATCCCGTTGATTTATTGCTGCTGTGATACAAGGTACAACATGTACAGTGATTGCCCCACATAGAGGCCATTGTGGGTTAATTCCCTCTCAACAATAAACATCAAGTCCTAAACGTATTCAATGGTAGTGTATCCCTTTCTACTGGCCTACACAGGTGAAAATACCATTTCGACCCTCCATCTGACAAAAAAAGGACTCAAAACTAAAGTTTAGTGGATGAACTTCCACACTAACATTTTATATTGGATTATTGTTTGGTTGTCTACAGATTTAAGTTTAGGAGTTAAAGACCTGTATACTGACAAGTTTTTTTGCACATCATAATCAAGTGACGCAGTCAGAATAATGCTGCGAAAGGGGAACTTCTTGACTTGACAAATGGAATATATGATTGTTCATTTCAATTTTTATTTACATTAACAAAATCAAGCGCAGCCTGTCTGAGAAAACAAACTACAAAGAACACATTTTCCATGCATTATTTCAAATTGATGTCAGGGAAGTTTTAAATTTCACAAGCTTGTACTATATGTATTGTTTGTGTGCTTCATGCAGTGCTTCACACATTTTGTTAATGCCTGCAAAATGTATATTACCTTTTTTAAAAAGTACTGTAGGAATTGACTACTCTCAGGGGAGCAAGTTGATTTAAAAGCTAGTTAAGTGTAGAGTACAGTTAAAACCATACATATTGGTGGGATTGTGGTGTGTTGTTCCATTGAGTTAAAGGTATAAAGTTGCTATACAAATATGTTTATTATTGTATTCCTATCAATTAACATGTTTGAACATGATTTAGAGTGCCTCACACAATGTTATAATTACAATCTCATCTTCATATCGCATGTGCAATCAGTGGAAAGCAAAGTACTGTTTACATACAAGCAATTACCAGTGAAACACATGTAGTGGCCTCATATCTCAGGTATGAAGTAACAAATGATATGCAGATTATATGCCACTTTGAAATATATCACAATTTGTTGTTAATTATTGCCCTTTATGACAGATTTGGTGCAAAGTAAATATAATAACCTCTTAATGTGCTACTGTCACATGTATTCACTGGAAAAAAAATAATTAAATGGTTAACCCAAAACTTTCAGGAATGGGGTATCCCTGGGTGTGTTAAGTCTATATGGGAATGAGAACATTCAGGAGTTTGTGGGTTAAAGGGATAGTCCACCCTGATATTAAGTGGATTTCAATAAAAGCAGAAACATGAAAGAAATATATCAGTGAAAGTTTGACGAAAAGCGGTTAAAATTGACATTTTAAAAGATCATAACCATCTTATCCCTTCACATATTTTCATCAAACCTTCACTTATATGTTTCATTCTGGTGTCGGCTTATAATGAAATCCACTTAATTTCAGAGTGAACTATCCCTTTAAGTACAAGATGATATGTGGTTGACTGACCTAGTGTGAGCAGACTCTTATTGATGTTGGTAGTTTCTGAGAGGAGTTCTGACGAAGATCCAAGCTCCTTGACTTTCTCACTCCCAGCTAAGTCTACGAAGCTCAGCTTGCCATGTTTCGTGATGTACAGGTCACTGTCATCAGGGTCCGGCTATGAACCAAAACAAGAAGGAAAAGCATTGGTTTTAGACACAAATACAGTAACATGAGGAATTATGAGTGAACAGTTATGCTTCTTTTCTCTCTGTTTCTCTGTCAATCTTTCTCTCAGCTAGCCATGTTCGGAAATCAGTTGAGACTGAGTCTGTTGAGACCCAGTACATCTGGTATCTTGTATCTTGTACTTCTTTCTCTACAGCGAATAGAGACATGTGTTCAATCACTATACATTAACAGTATACCCTATTTAAGAATTGCTAATTATTATTACCATTGTACACATGTACAGGTCCATGTCATCGGGATCGATCTGTATACAAAATGTCATGCTTTCGTAATTTCTCTTTCAAAGATTTTATCTGTACAGTCGAGTTAAAATTTGGACTGGTATAGAATAGTTATATAATCACTTAACATGTTACTCAAGACCACAGTTTTCCACATCTGTTTGTACAGCATGTCTTTTCATTATGACTGGAGAATATTGAGATCTACAGTGAGCTGCACATTCAACATCATTAGTGAACACTCGTCACAAGCCATTTCACACAAAGAAGAATGCAATCTTACTTGATTGCATGAATCAATTAATGCATAGACACTGAGAGCATACTTGTCATGCTAATGTTTACTTTCCATTTTACATCTTCGTAGTGATTCCTGCATGTTACATGTCGGAAGTTGCGCTAGTATCTCAGAGGGAAATACCAGCGGATGATAGACAGCTGGCCATGAAATGGAAGAAATTGGTACGTGATCTTAAGACGGATTTGGGTATAAGCAAAGCTGATGGGGAAAACCCACTCCTATGATTACCTGTTGCAATCATTTTTTAGATCATGAATTTATCACTGACATGTCATTCTTAGGCGAGTCCTTAAAATGTGACATGTTGGTAGATAAAAGTTCTATTACTAAAGAATGGAAGAAGGATGAAATAGAAAGCTTGCACCAAACTTTAGGCTTCCCATTTAACCCCTTACCTTAAATGAGATAAAGACTTTAAAGTTTCATCAATCTCCTTGAAATACATTGACAGTGACGCACTTCAAACTTAAACAAAATATCTGATGCTTTCCCACTCACCAGCTCTGAGTCTATTGAGACTGTCATAATGGTGTGACTTCTACTGGAATGCTCGTTGACGTTGTTGGTAGCTATTGCTTTCTGACTCATACCTGGAGGGATAGGGAGGGTCAACAGGTCAATCACTTTGTTCGACTTATTAACCTTACAATCAAAAGGTAATTTTCTATATTATGGCCAGGGCAGGGACATCACTCAACAGAACAGTAGGAACCCATTCTCCGGGCCCTGTTACTGTCAGAACCTCAGTCACCAAACCCAGCGCATTCTGTATTTCTATCCCACATGTTGTCATAAAATGACCATTCATTTGCAATTAAATAATCCATTATGATACATATTCATATTCAAGTTTAACATCTAAGAATCACAGCTACGCACTTTGTAGAAGTGTAACATGCAAGCTAGTAGTTAGAGCTCATGCCTTCAAAATGAAAGGTCTTGGGTTCAAGTCTAACCTGGATCACATTCACGGACATGATATTTTGGCCATATCCATCCCTCTCTACCCATGATATGAGAACATGTATAGTGTTCAATTAACTTAATGGCAGGAAATATTCCTCAAATTTGTTTAAAGTGCCTTCCTTATAAGGCAGTTTGGACTTAGCCAACTATAGAGTAAATTCTTTGTCATGTTTAATCATGAAGTAATTACACAATAGACATGTACATGTATGAGGCCAATTGTCATGAAATTTCATTGATCAAGGTTATTAAGGTATAATAAACAAGCACACACTGAAAGGATCAACTTGCAACCATTGAAATAACAAGTACAAATATATGATTATGATAAGTGATATTAAACAACCAATTGCACATATTTCAATAGAAATATCCTCCATGATTAAATGTTACAGAAGAAGAGAAAAATTATCATCTTACCTTCTTCTAAGACTGCTATCATGTCATCTAAGGTCTCACACTCCACAACAAACAGGTTCTCTACATAGAAGCCCTTATCCTTGGACCACCTGACTGGCAAGGAGTCTTTGCCTGTGAGATTGAGTAGGTCCTTCACCTGTAGGGGAGGGGGGGGGGGGGGCAAAACAGTAAGCATTTGGAAGAAGTAGTAATACATTATGATAGTGGTAAGCAGCGGAGTTATGGGAGTACAAGTACATGGAGAAGTATTGACTTGCTACCTCACATATCTGACACAATAACATAAAGAACAAGGTGCACAGAAATAAGCCTACACAGAAATAATATTAGTCTAACAATAAACTTTCATACCATAATAATATACAAATATACCAAGCTGTGAGATTGTATAGTGGAAATTATCTATCTGAGGAGGGAGTGGCATAGAACTATTTTTTCCGAGGGGCGAAGCCCCCGAGAAAAAAATAGTAACTTATGCCAGTCCCTCCGAAGATGGATGATTTTCACTATACTTTGAAACTCAATGCTTGGTATATTTTTTTTATATCCCTTTTGTAAAACAATAAAAGAACAAAAACTGTCGTCTTTTTTTTTCTGTCTCGATATCGGTTCATCCCAGGTAAATGCGCAACACGCCGCGCACTGCATTCACTGCGCACTAATTTACGCCCGCTCAGGTAGAGAGCATGTGCAGTAGTCTCAAGGAAGAAAAGAGTAAATAGAGCATGCGCAGTCCTCCCCAGGAAAAAATAGTGAAAACTATCCGGAGCTCTTCGAGCATCTATTGACCAATCACGTTCCTAGAATACTCATGAATATTCATAGAAGGGATATAAAATAAAGTATGATGTTTCTAATACATAAACTATACAAGAAATTAAGAACTTTTAACATTAACATGCCTTTGCTTATTCCTGTGCTGATGAATGAATCATTACAAAGACTTAATTACAATGCAACACTGTTACGTATGTACATGTAGGTAGTACTTCCCAGTATCAAAAACAGTATTAAAGCCTGAAAAGGGCTTTGTGTCCTGCACTCAAATATGTAATGTACACGTATGTACAGTTAATACATTTTTATATAATGTACATAATTGGATATTATGCCTTGTTCTGTTCCCTTTTGTGTACTGTACTCCTGTTCATATAACACATGTGTTATATGAATAGGAGTACAGTACACAAAAGGGAACAGAACAAAGCATAATATGTAGTTACAAACTATGATATAACAATAAAGGCAGACAATTAAAACATGCAAATACATATAATTCATCCCACATACATTGAAACAATGCACAAGTCAAAAATAGCAACAATCTATCACACTATCTCATCTTATCGCAGACAAACACAAATCTTTTCAGAATGTCAAGTGCATAGATAATACAGCACTTGTAATAAAAATGAGGCTAAATAATTATTCTCCATAACTGATCTCATAATTATTAAAACCACAAGTCATTTAAAAACAAATTATGAGAATGACATGCCTTCTATTTTGTAATGAAGAAACCATCAGTTGTTGATTTGCACCATACACTGTACATCATTGACATGTGTACCACATACATGCACATTGTACAAGCACGTAGTGCTGTAGAGCAGAAGATGAGAAAAGTCTCTGAGGAATGTGTCACCATGGCAACATATAAACATATGTACACTGTAGTTCATGGAATGCAGTGGGAGACCAAGTCAACAAAACAGATACCAGATGTGTTGACTTATCAGTTATCTACCCTGTATCTTTATTTTTCATAATATTTATTTTTAATTGATCTTCTTTACTTTCATTATATTTTGTTTTGTAATCTTCTTGTGTTTAGTTGTAATCTGTTTATCTTTTGTTATCTTCCTTGCTCTTCACAGTTCACAAGGTACATTTGTAATGGTACAAGCTTATCACATTATACCAAATTAAACATTTACCTTTCAATTTTCTTTATGTTTATGCATTTTTATCATCTTACCCCTTCTCATAATTTTCTCTTACAACTGTCAACATCTGTTTTCTGCCCTCTTTCTATTTGACTAACTGTGCTATATCATTAGCCTGAAAAACTTTGCAAAAACAGATAATACTGCTGTTTCATTTTGTTCTGTTATAATCTTGTGTTTAGATGTTATCTGTTTCTTATCTCTTATCTTCCTTAATTTCTCTTCACAGATCACAAAGTACACTTGAAATGGTACAAAATGCTATTTTGTACACCTTTATGTTAAACCAAATGTATTATTTATTACAAATTTCTTTATAATGCCTTGACAAAGAGATTTTTTTTCATTTTGTTTTAGTTCTTATTTTCCACCATTTCCTCTTCCTATTTCTCACCCCTATTGATTTTCTTTTACTTCTCCATTAAATTTCAAATCTATTTCAGACACTGATCAGTCATTAATGTACTAGTACTTGTAAACTTACATGTACTAGAGCCCACTGCTTGATGGACTCACGCTTCCCTACTCCACATTAACACACCATCAATTACACCCTATTTTTAGACAACTGTCAATGCCTGTTCTCTGTTCTCGTTCTATTTGAATTAAGTGCTGTATCAATGGCCTGAGAAACTTTGTACAAAAGATAATACATGTACTACTGTTCACACCAGAAAAGAATTTGACACTTGACGGCTTTCACTGGATGACTGTTGACACATAGAAACGGCTCCTTTCATAAAACTCACTTATACAGCACAACATCTCAACTACTTGCACCCACATGTACTGAATGGCTCATTGTTAAAAATGGCTCCAATGTTTCCTATGTAAATTGACACAACCAGTCTAATTCACAGAGTAATCAGTTTAACAGTGGCCACAAAGAGTGTGCTCATTGAACAGTTCAAGGGGGGTGAGGGGATATGGAGTGAGGAGAGACTAGATGGATGGTCCTTAAAGGCTTTGCGAGGTGGATTGTGTGTGCAGAGTACTTGAGGAAGAAGATTCATCATCATCTCCTTCTCCTATACCTCCTCCTTGATCCTCTATCACCCTCTTACATTGCACTGCACGTTCTTTCTTGCTCTGTTTTGCAAATACCTAGTAAGTTTAACTTATTATGTATTGAGCAAGCATAAATGCGGGCTGGCTTTTTTCCACTCAGATACTAAGTAGCATGACTCCGATACAATCTGCTGCTCAGACAATAGACAAAAGGCAATGAGTTAACTTCAAATACCTTACAGGACAAAATTAAACCACAACCATTTGGTTACTGCATTTCCATGGCAAATTTTGACATATTTGCTGGACCAGGGCTCACAAAGCCAGAAAATTGAAGAGTATGCAACAGGTTAAAGGTAGTGCAGCCCTTTTACAGTTTAAACGAATAAGATATAAAATAAGATGTATAAATAACATGGAAAACCAAAGGAAATAGTTGAAACTTGACAATCATATTAGAGTTTTTAAAGGGATCTTCTAAAACTCAGTGTTTCAAATGAAAATACTGGTAAAAACAGTTCTTTACTCTTCCTGAAAAGGTGTGTAAAGATGCATAACTGAGATTTTATACAGTACATGTAATGTATGTACATGCGCTTGTTAGTGTATACTTCTGATACATGGCAAGTTTCATGACTTTTGTACAAGGGCTACTCTTTCTTTAAAAATATATGAACTCCTAGCCCTCAGAGAGGAATGCCACTAGTGTATTGTCTAAGATGCCTGAACATAAATGTTTCACACACAAAAGGAGCATTACATATCATGGCCAGCATATCCCATGTACCAGGGTCTACAGTCAAGCACTGATGGGCATATCTGGTAGATCTTTGTTTTGCTGAACTTGTATGGATTCATTTGACACCTAAATCTGCTTCAGTCCACACAAAAGCCCCAGTCACGGATGGGGTTCCATTTAACAGAGACACTTGGGCCCTGCAGGGGGTTTAGCCACTGAAAGGGCTTCTCTTGACATAAATACCACTCCTTTGTCCTCACGTAACCCTTTGCAAGATGCATTCAACCATAGCCAATTAAACACACCTGATTGGGCTAGTGGTAGTCAATTGTTGTGTGATTTCCATGGGAATGAGTATATTTGGCCCAGCAAATGGGATGTGTGTAAAGATATACTCCTACACACTGCACTCATTATCTATGCACCTTCTGCAGCTTAATGTACATGGGGGTAATAACCTTGGTTTCTATTTCACACACAGAGCCCAGAAAACAGTGCACTTTCACAGAGCAATGGCAAGTTGGATAAGTCTTTCTACAATTACATGTAGTTTGATAGCAAACTTGGTCAAACTGTCTCATCATTCATTATCACACACTTAAGGGAAAGTCCAGCCTAACGTTAACTTTTCATGAAACCAGAAACATTAAAGAAACAAATGTAAGTGAAGGTTTGATACAAATCCGTAAAAGGATAATACAGTCATGAATTTTCAAATTCTGCTTTTTGTGTACCGGGTACTGATTTTTGTTAATTTTTTTTTTTTCAAACGATATATTATTTCACCTGTGCATTTGATATCACGAGACACACACCTCTATGAAAAAGATGGATTTTGGTCAAATCTTCACTAGTATGTTGCTTTCATTTTTCTACTATTATGAAAAACAATTAAACTACAGGGTGAATATTTCCTTTAATGATCATGACGGCCTTCTAAAATCAGAAATGTATTCAGCGCAATTGAGACTGATGTAGTAAAATGAATTCTGTTCCTCTATGTGTTGCCATTTCAAATTAAGGTGAGCCATCTCCATATGAAAAACTTCATGGTTTTCACACATTGTTGCTTCCATATCTGAAACATTCATTTCATTACACAAAGTCTACATGCTCATTAATGTTAAACATTAATCAATGTACTGACTTGACGGACGGGCATGAATTAATAGATACACTGCTATTTCTTTAGAATTTTTTTTTCTGAGAATGCAATTTAAGTTGATGGAAAGGTTCTAAGTTAACTTTCATGAGCTTCCTGAAAATAGGACAGCTTTGTCAAATTGTGATTAATTGTCTTACATCCACTTCAAAATGGAGGAATGCGAGAGATTCTGCTGTAAATCAATCACATGCACACACAAAACAAATACTCTTATCAATTGATGCAGAAATCTATTTATCAATGATAAGAAAGAGACTGGTTTAACTGCAGGTCAGGCACTTGAACAAAGAATGCCTTAAAAGAATTACAAAAAATAAAAAAAGTACCACGTTCAAACAAATTGTGAAACAGATAACTTCAACATGAAGTCAAAATATTGCGACCATCAGATTGATATAATGGTTATGATATCATCATACACCAGGACGAGATTTTCCCCCTCGGTGAAAACTGTCATCTCTGACAAGCGTTCTGGATATCATACAACACATAATGATTTAAAGAAATATACAGCATTTGTAAAACAAAGACCAGTGGAGGACTTACCGATTCATTGTAGATCTCTAGATAGGAAGCCTTCATGAAGAAAGAAATCTTTGGTCTGAGTCGGATCATTTCAAAGAGGTAGACTAGTGATCTCTGTATCAGGCCCGATGTATTACTGGCTTTCACATTCGACCGCACCTCCTGCAAGAATGAAAACAGATTAGCAAAATGGAAACATCAATTTAAGTACCGGTACTCACCTACAGATGTACATGTACACATGTACATAAACGTAGCTCTTATAGTGAAAACAAATATTTTCAATTTCAACTTTTCAACTTTTCAACTCATTTCAACTCATTTCAACTCATATCAATTAAAAAAAACATTCGAACTTCTTCAAAATCACATTTCATCTTTTGATTCTTTTATCCTCTGGGAAAAGGCATTTTAAAACATAGTCTAAAATCAAACTCAAATAAATGAACAGATTCTGCAACAAATAGTACATACAGTACACATACAAGAAAGAACACATACACTGTGCAATTCAGATATCATAAACACACACAAACAATATTTTACAAAAAAAATACAACACAAGGTAAAATTAAATATAATAGAACATTATACATTTTACTCACAAAACAGATTTAAATCAAAACAAAGTGACAAAATGATCAACATACTGCCTGTGTTAACAAGAGAAATTGGAAATATAGAATAAACTAAACAACTGAATGAAAATCTATTTTTGAACACTGCTGTATACAGGGGTGTATGTAAGTGAGTACTCACCCCTCTAGGTGGTCCGGTGATGGTGTATGTCTTGCCTGACCCTGTCTGGCCATAGGCAAAGGCAGTACAGGCGTACCCCTCCAGGGCCATGTCTACCATCTTCTTGATGCCACACTGGTCCACCACCTCCTGCTGGCTCGCATCCCCATCAAACACATGGTTGAAGGTGAACTGCTTGTTCTTCTCTCCCTCCGCCTTGAGTTTGAGACAATATTCATTTAGAAACTAGTTATGTATTCATATTTGTAACATTTGTACAGTAGGTTAGATACCTTATTAGTACAGATCATAGTCAACTTCATTCAATCTTTCTCTCTCTGTCTTTCCATCTATCTCCCACTTTCCCTTTCCCTCTTTGTTCCTCTCCCTTTTTTCCTCTTTCTCTGTGCCTGGAGTTTGATACAATATCCAGTTCTGATTATGTTTCCATATTTGTATGGAAAATACATGTACATAGGTTAGATACATAGGTTAGATACCCTCCTAGTACAGATCATAGTCAACATCATTTGATCTTTCTCTCTCTCTCTGTCCATCTCCCATTTTTTTTCTTTCTCTCTTTGTTCCTTTCCTCATTTTACTCTTTCTGTCACTGTCCCTCTAAATTAGCCTAATTTGGCTCCAAGTTTGCCATTCAATTTGACAAGTTTACATTGTGCCTTATAGTGAAAATTATTGTGGTATCAACCAACTTCACAATGAATTGCCCATGGATATTTACCCCCAACACTCTCTTTTCCTGTATAACATTGTGTACAGACAATAAACATCATGTACATGTAGCAAAATTAGATATCACGACTCCAGGCAGCCAGTACGTCGACAGGAGTCTGAAACTAGAAAGACTACAGGAAGCTAAGGTTTGCAATGACAATAGATACTTTTGAACATGCTGAAACACAAGAAAACCATTTGTCTTATCTCCCAGACCCAAGTTTGAATACAATATCACAATTGAGTCTGTGCCTTAAGACTGCATACACTACAGCTCAAAGGAATTGGCATAGGGAAAGGGAAAGGGAAGAAAGGGAAGGAGCCGCAGTTTTAAATCGCGGTATATTTTGTCCAGTTCAACATGAAACACGATGCTTTAGCCTAAAAAACATCATGTTTCATGCTGAACTGGACAAAATATACTGCGGTTCAAAACTGTGGGTCCTTCCCTTTCTACCCTTTCCCTTTTCCTATGCCAATTCCTTTGAGCTGAAGTGTAGACACTCTGTATAAATGTACACTTATCTAAAGTGCCAATGTCCCAGCACCGACTGAAATGTAATAACAAGAGTACACAACTACACATGTATGCAGAAGTGTCAGATTGACACTGGTAATTGAATTGATTCTAAATAATTGAATAGTTGGATGATGCAAGCACTCACCACAAGGCTGGAGGGACTCTGGACTAGAACTACATTGCGATCGCCTCGTTTTTTCTCCTGCTCACTCAGGGGCCGCACTCTGTATGTTAGTTATTAGGGATAAATAATTTGTTTAATTTTTGCATGCAATATGATATACCTACTTGAACCAATCAAATAATTGTTGTTCTACTTGGGGCCATTCTCTTGTACTGTGTTTGTACACTCCACGGGGAAAATGACTTATTTACAAAAAGTTGACCAGTCGCTCTTAGAATGGTTAGACATACAAAATATGAATAAGTTCAGGAATCCAGAAACATACCGCATATGTACAGTACATGTATATAAATCTGTGTTGCTTTTAATTGATTTTGAAGGAAATTGTAACAGTTTACTAAGTGCTAAGTACTACATTTCCAATAATCTAAACATTCAAGATTTTATGCTAATGCATTATAAAATATGATGAATGTATGTTAGCAAATCATAATAATAAACAAAACCATAATGTAATAATAAGATAACATAAGGATTTCATTATTCACTGTTTGTATTAAAAACTTGCATGAGTCTTTGAAAATATCAGCTGACCTTCCTATTCAAATATTCCTTTCTTTCCCGTAAGAAGATCCTCTTTTCATGTTTCCCTTTCATTAACAAAATTTTCAAGGACTACACATATTTCTTGATGCGCTTAATATTGGAAATAATCAGTTAATATTTAAAACATAAAACCACTGGCTTTCTAAGAAATAACTTCCATCGCTCTTTTTCTTTCTTCCCTCTTTCCTTCACCCTCTCTTACCCTCTCATTCTCTCTGACTATTTCATCTCTCACCCATGTCCTCTTTCCCTCTCTCTCTCCTCTTTCACTGTTTTCTCCATGCCCTTTCTTTAAAAGTATTCAACTGAAAGAAAAAGCAGTGTCACAAGACCAGGTGATCCCCTTCCTTCAAGTCTTAGAATCTAGTCGCTAAAAATGGAAGCGATCAATCAGATCTTTACACCGAGCAGCTGAAAAAGGAGAGAGACTGCCATTGTATGGCTTCTTCTGCTTGCCTTGGCAGAACGACAAACTGGGAGATACAAAAAAAAGGATTCTACCAAAATAGGATTCATATTTTATTAAATTGCATGAAGTGTGTGCAGGTCCATGTGTGCAGATATATAGTTAAAGAAGTACAAAGATTGCTAGAGAAGTGTTAACACTGAGCGATGGCATAATTATCTCCATGTATACATGCACATACTTATATTACTTTTGCTATAAACATACCTACAGTGTACATCTACAGTATAATGTAGACACTTATTGAGATCATGATACTTTAACTCATCCACATTGAGAATTTTTGGAAACTTGCTTTCCCCTTGATGGACCACACATCCAATGTGTACATGTACAGTCTAGACTGTCAAGAAAACCACATGTCTTAAAAGAAATCAACTTGATCCTTTAGAGTAGTTTGCATGCACATTTAATTGCATGTTTTCAACGGTTTATACACTCTTGGTTTACTTTGGGTCATCTCCATAACAGGTTTGTACACAAAGATGAAATATGGATCTGGACATATTACCATGAAGCATTACTATGCTTGCTAGGCTAGTAACTAGGCTATACATGCTTACCTGACAACCACACTGACATTTGCGCTTCCTCCATCTTCTATCTCACAATCATCAAGTTGAGAGTCTGATGCTGAGACTAATGTGCTCCTGAAAGTTTTTGCAAAACAGAAAACAAGAAAAAAAAATGTCATCATTAAGGGACATTGAGTTTTATGCTATTAATTCTTAATGAGCTGAACTATGAATACTGAAAATCCGGTACATATAACTTTCGCACAAGTAAATTTTCATGGCACAGTACACCTACAACATATTTGCAGGATGTTATGAATATTTAATGCAACAGTATCACACAGATATTTGGGACACACATGTGGGGATGTGTGTGGGGAGATGTGTGTGGGGTGGGGGGGGGGGCAGGATGGGGGCACTCATAAACCCCACACCCTCAAGCAATTAGGAACACCATAAATACATCCAACGAAACCCCAAAATCAAAATGAGTTTGCTCAACAGGCAATTACTTCTTAGCCAGGGAAGTATCAGTTTTCGTAAACACCTTTCATGCACACAGACACAAGGTCCAATGCCCTACAAGTAACGTGAACCTATAGTATAGTGCAGTCACAAAGTAGAAAAACAAAAAACTTGCTTCATCTTGTCAATGGAGGAGGAATAAAGACTATAGAGGAATGTAACTGGCAGGAATCCCCATTTCACTGGTCTCACCTCAAGCATTTCCATTAATAATGATAACTGGATAGCCTTGAGTGACTTTTCACCAAACTACAGAGGAGTGCGATGGCTGACTTCATTAAAACATATATCCTTGAAATCGCTTGATTAAGTACTTTATGAGACTTAGTAATGCAGTACATGCTTAATCTTATGTCTGCACTAGTAGGATGTCCAGTGAAAAAAAAAATCTGGTCATGTACGAGAAAATGCTTTAAGCTTGGCTTAAAAGGGCAGAATGTCACATTTTTGTCAGATACCTGTGCTGGATGAGCAGTGCACATCTACACTGTATGAAATACAAGTGGCTAAAGGAAAGAAAAACATAGCAATCAGACTAATAGTACTGTTTTAACAGGTGTTCCTTGCATGGCTCTCAATAATAATTATCTACACTGAGGACTCCGACTAGCCTACATGAGGGTGTCTTTTGCACATATTTCCACTGTAGGTGTATATAATGAGATTTAAAAACACACACAATTATTTAACTCTTCATCCAAAACTCATCATTTGCCCTCCTAAAACTGTACATTTCACTACTACGTGTAAGTTTAATAACTTACTAAATCTAACTGTTCAAAGTCTTAAAGACAGCCAATCCCTTTTTCAGATCACCACAAAATCATCTAAACATTGGCAAAACATATAGAGAAGTGTTAGCAAGCACTATATTCACAATTTGAAACTGATACGTAGTGTAAAATTCAAATAATGCACGTAAACAACGTCTGATTAATAGTCTTTACCTCAGGCTCTTATCAGTTTGTGTTGAAATATCTGCTTTATTGATTAATCTGTTTATTACATCATAAAACGCATTATGAACAAAAATTGTTCTATGGAAGAAATCATCTCCAAAGTTTGGTAGTTACTCATAAAATTAGGATTTCACACACGCATAATAAGCACATAGATATTGTAACAAAGACTACTACTTTTTTCGTGGTACGAAAAAAGTCGGTTTGAAATTTAACGGCTGAAATATTTTACATATACAGAAAGCTTCAACATGCTATATTCTTAGAAATGGTCTTGAATCACACTTTCTTCAATCTACGATCGTGACAGACGATTTCAAATTTTAAGCTTGCAAAAGGGACGGACAATCTTTAACATGTGATCTGTTTTACTTATTGTTCTTTAAAAATGTACACAGTCACTAAACATGAGCTCCACTTCATACATACATCCTTGATCTCAAAAGACTCAATTACATAACATACATGTAGACAGGCAGACCAAAGCCTAATTAAGGCCATTCCAGAAAATCTTGTACACATAGATTCCAGTCTGAACTTTTAAATAGATCTATTCTAAGTAATCTGTGAAAATATTTTTCATTCAGTGGGTCTGAGAAGTGTTCAGCTAATCCCAAGACCCATGAATCCAGTCAGCCCCAGGCAGCAGCAGCAGAAAGTAGGACTACAGTGAGAAACTGAGAGTAAACAGAGGGTGAACGACTTCAATAGTTCAACACAAGGTTAAACCTCGAAACTATAACAGTTCGATTATTTTAATTCTCCATCAAAACTTCCGTTCAATATTCAGATTTGCTGGAGAACTAAACAGGTCATAGAGGATCTATATAACGAATGAATCATTTTCCTCACCGACTTGACTGATGAGATATTCCCGAAAAGCTATGTATTCTCGATCCCTTCTTCTCATTCCCCAATGGTGTATCGGCAGGAGTGATAAAATTACTGTCCAAACCAGGCGAATCATCGAAGTCAAAGTCATCAAAATTCAGTTCCATGGTCGTCTGATTCCCGTCTGGCATATTCCAAAGTGTCCCCACTAACCATGACAATAGTTCACCGTGTTCAAACAAAAGAATAACTCCACAAAGTTTTGAAACTACAAGCGCGGTACCAATTTCTGAAACCGACTCCTGCAGCCTGCCAAATTGATCGCACGCACAAAAACATGTATGGAAAATGTGCCGAGTCCATACGCACTAAAATTAGTCCATTCTATTACGATACCAATACGGTACCGTATTGCATAGGGCAAATGCCTCCAGCCAGCCACTGCAATAGCACTGCACTGCCGATGTGCGTTGCTATGCTGCTCCAGGTACGCTACGATGATCTCCGAAAGTTTCTATAGCTCACATTGACAATTCACGCAAAAGCCGCAAGCTCTTGGGTACTGCAAATTACTGGCCGTGCTCCCCATTCTTCTACGGAAGATCCGATAATCCCTTTGTTGCAGTTCTCGTTATCTGTTGTTCTTTTGTTCGTGCTAATCGATGGGACAGTTAGGAAGACCCCATGTCAACTTTTATAGATGTTAAGAGCAGTCTGAGCCTTTCATCTTTCTCGTTATATTAGGCCTTCATGCGGCGCGGGCGCGGGGAATCTAACCAAGACAACTTGCCAAAGTGAGCAATATTCGGGCAGAATTTCCCCTAATACTCGTTTTGTTTGCAAGAGTCGGTCAAACTAGCCTATAATTTCCTTTGAAAACTGAGGATTATAACCCGTGATTGAGAAGATGATTTTCCACCGCCCACTGTAAACAATCACTTAAAATTCAGGAAGAAGAGCGAACGACCTTGAGCGTCAAATCCCCATTCATCTATGATCAGCCTACTAGGCATTCTTCATTGATCAGATAATATCGGACCCCAGCATGGTCGTGGTATTATTAAGTAAAATGTACCCCAGTTCATATCAAAGGCCATCTAGAGTAAATTTCCATTCTGTCAGTCCTCTTCTATTGTTAAGACACTGAAATTTAGGTCATTGTCATTGATATTATTTGCACGTCCCAAGAATTATTGCTATTGATGTGTCCATGGATGACGGATGTTTATCATTTGGACATGGGCCTATTGAGGTATAATTCTATTTTAGGCCACTGATACATTTGACTAAAACTAAGAGGACGCTGCCACCAAGGAACCAGCAGCCACAGTGAATTGTATTCTATCTTTATATTTCGAGATAGGATTCAACATGCATTAAATAATATAGGGTCGGAAGGGGGTAGAGGGGGGGGGGGGGGGCGTGTGTTGATTAACAATTTAATCCGCTTGTTATATAAGCCTATATGTTCTTCATTGGTTCTTACTTGTAAAGGCTGATCATCTGAACACCCCGCCCCCTTTGTCTCTCTCTCTCTCTCTCTCTCTCTCTCTTCCCCTCTCTCTCTCCACACACACACACACACACACACACACACACACACACACACACACACACACACACACACACACACACACACACACACACACTCATATCGCACATCTTTCAGTTTGACTCAGTTTCCAAGGCAAAAGAAGAGTGCTATTAAATTTGGTTATTGTGGATGGTAAGGGGGGGGGGGCGTTTTCCAACGACGGGTGAAAACATCCAACAGTGCGGTCTCCATATTTTCAAGGTAGATGTAGGTATCACATTTGAAGACGAACTCAAATTATAGGACTAGTATCTCAACACCCCTACCCCCCCCCCCCACCCCCACAAAAAGACAAAAATTATAATATGAATGAGAATAAGTAATAAAACAAATAAACCATCCACGTGACGTGACGTTTGCAAGTGGGTTGTAAGCTCGGGGGCGGATAATAATTTTAACATAATTTGAGTGGAGTTGGGGCACTTCGAGGAATCCTTGTTTGAGCAAAACGTAAAACTAGTTCATTGCTTTTAATATGGACACTTGAAACACGGCTCATCGCCAATCCTCATCTATGACGCCCATCTGCACCCACTGAATCAACACCGTTCCTGGAAAACCTTTCCTGTTCATTAATGGTGATTGCGACTCCCAATAAAACCACACGATACGTTATAATGGAGTGATTAATAAATACATGTAAATTGCCAGCTTACCCCTGCTGAAAGTATTATCAACGCACGTGTGACCATCACGACTTAGATCATGCCTAGCGATATTGAGATATGGCCATGATTGTTGAAGAGGACGACCGAGAAGGTCTCCTTTTGAAGGGGGGATGTGGGTTGGTCTTCCAGGAAGGGTTGGAAGTGGGGGCAATTCTACACGGGGAAAGAGAACAGAAAACTGGAAAGGGCAGAGTAGGCCCTCAATAATAATTATAAGTAGGACATTGATGACAGAACGCCCCCGCTCATCAGGATCTCATCAAACTAAGTACCCTGTAAACCTACCTCTAGTTTCGCTGTTCATTCTCTTAACATAATAAACTGAGTTAAGATAAATTAAGTAAGCTCATTTCTTTTTATAACATTTTGTGATTGGTCCCCAACTTTTTCCATCACTAAATTCACGTCCTTCTCGTTTCGTTTCATCAAATGGTTTGACTTTGACGCATTAGTGTTTCTCACGTTGACACTCATGATTTAAACATTGTCATTAAAAGTCATTGTTGACACTGTTCTCACTTTGACGCTCATGTTTTCACTTTTGACGATGTAATATTTTCCCATTGAGGCTCATGATTTGTTTTCACTTTGACGCTATGTTTTCCCTATGACATTTGTATGAGGTTAATGTTTCCCCGTATTGAGGCTCATGTTTTAACTTCTGACGCTCATGATTTTCCGTATGATAATCCATATTTCGTCTACAGACATTATACATAACTTTATACTAAACCCTTTCCCTATAAACTTATCAAAACCTTCACTTATTAACTAACTTCCGTGTGAAAACCATACTAATCCACTTACTCATGCTTGAGTGAGCACACATTAAAGGCAAAATTGTCACTTTTCAAAAGTCACAAGGGTGATAGTTAATACCGTTTTAACAGTACATTTTGGCATTTCTTGTGCGATTTTTGAAGTGTATTCACTCAACTATGACACGAAAATGACCTCTTATTTTCAAATAATGGGTCATGTTACATGTATGTCAAAATATCCAGTTTTATTTTTTCACAAAAATGTAGGGTTTTTAAGTTTCAAACTTACGAGGGATGAGTAATTTTTAAGCCGTGCTCACTCAACCAGAACAATGGATTAAGTGTCGGGATAGGTATTAGTACATCCAGAGATGGATGATAAACAATGCAAGGACCTAAATTATGCACCAGAAATGGAATTCATTAAAAATTCATATGACAGATTCCCAAAATTACCCTTGTGACTTCTGAAAAGTGACAATTTTTCATTTGATGTGTGCTCACTCATGCATGACTAAGTGGATTAATGTGATTTTCACATGGAAGTTAGTCAATAAGTTAAGAGACAATCCTGCCAAATTATTTCCTCCAAATTTATCCTCCCTTCTTCTCCCCCCCCCCCCTTTCCCTCTCTCTCTCTCTCTCTCTCTCTCTCTCTCTGTCTGTCTGTCTGTCTCTCTCTCTCTCTCTCTCTCTGTCTCTGTCTCTCTGTCTCTCTCTCTGTCTCTCTCTTCCCCCTCTCTCTTTCTCTCTCTCTCTCTCTCTCTCTCTCTCTCTCTCTCTCTCTCTCTCTCCCTCATTCACCCTGGCTGTGTGCCTGCTCTGTCTCCTGTATGACCATTGTTTCTATTATACTTCGATGCACAGTCGGGTTCTTATGCCCTTTCAATCGCCAGTGGCAGGTGGTCAGAACGGCATTTGAAAATGGAACGGAAGAAGATGCTCTCTATATTTTACAAAGTAACTTCGATCTTTTTAAAATCACTTGCTTCCTCAAATATTGACTTTATCATAATATGAGGGTCTAAATCTGACCTAGATTGCATTTCTGCTTTATTTTGTAGACTATTTTTGGGGTTTGCCCCGATATTCTGACATTGCAATGAAGCTGTTTTCCAGCAGGACGCGATTTTCTTTTGGTTCATCTTGAACTTTGGGGTTGCAAAAGGTTTCATTTATTTAAGAAATCCAATGATTCATAATTTTGGTTTAGCTTAAATGTTTCATTTGAATTGACATTATGAGAAATGCTTTTTTTGTTAGAAACATACACATTTCAGAAAGTCTCCTTTTCAAGATATAGGCTTAATTGATAATATATCATGATTCAAAATCATGATGACACTGACATCATAATATTTCATAATGCCGATCCACGTCAGATGTATGAATTTAACTCCTATAAAACTTTTCCAAACGTGTCATTCTTCTTCTTGCGAGTGGTTCTGCGTGGTGATCCGATGAGACCCTAATCCGGTCTAAACTGCTCAACAACAATACACCACGACACATTACGACACTACATGCCGTTATCTCAGGTCGATCTCGCTTATAAATGTTCATTGATTTTGATTTCGATTTGTAATGAAGCGAGGTATACAACATCCTAATTAGCATGACTTCCTTGAACAAACTGATTGATATGATTCAAGTTCCACTTTCATGAGCAATATAACTGTTTTTGTGTGATTTATAAAGGAATCAAGGAATATGAAACAATATACATAAGAAGATATAGATTGAACAGTAACAATAAAGACAAATTACAACATTTACATATGATAGGAACAATCAGTGAACAAAAAAGATAAGGGAAAAGAAGAAGTAAATGAATAAATTTCTTGAGGAGTTCGAGAAAATTCGACTTAAAGTAACCTTCAAAATAATAAGATAGTAAAATATTGGTGATTTTAAGTGATACTTGAGCTGCTACTAAAATTGCACTGCTTTCATATTAAAAAGTTAACCCCCTCAGCCCCACATTATAATCAAAACGATGTTCCATATACATGTGTACAAACAATAATAATTGTGACAGTTGCAAAATAAAGAGTAAGTGGTCAGATTTTACATTGGTAAATTTCAGTTTTACTTACCACGAGCTTCTGCTGCTTCGTCTATCCATGCTCCAGTCCGAGGGCCCGGGCCCCATCACGATACCCTCACTGCTGGTTCCACTCCAACTACCACTGCTGCTGCTGCTGTAGTTCAATCGCCCCTGATCCTCGCTCTGTCGTCTGCTAGCAACGAAGGTGCCACTGTTTAAATCGTCCAGCGAAATCAGCTGGTTCGCTGCTGCTCGAGGCAATAGTTGATTATGAGGGAAGGAAGGGAACGACAGCTGATGATCTTCTGGAGACGAGATGAATGGCAGATCTAACGCCACTGATGTGTCGGAGATTACGGATGAGGAAGTTGAAGCGAGAGACAGAGTTCGCGCACGCTGATGCGCGCGCGTCTCAATTTCTGGTACAACTTTCGTGGCGCCATTTTGAGCTTGATCCTTTTTCTTGTCGTTTGCGAGAATCGCGTTTCGCTTATTTGCATACGTTGCCTTCCTCGGTTTCTTCGCATTTTCCAACATTGTGAGCTGCGATGTGTGAGAGAAGTCTCAGGTCCTGCACAAATGGAAACCAAATTGTTTGGCGATCAATAGTCATTATTGTTCACGAAGAATAACTGAACTAACAAGAAACAACGGAGGACTTTGATAGTCATTATTGTTCACGAAGAATAACTGAACTAACAAGAAACAACGGAGGACTTTAATCCCCCAGCAAATGACTTCACATCACCAAAGTTTTTATGATGTGCCACCAAACTGTCAACGACGTTACTCGCCTAATATATCAATTCGAATGACTCCCTCAGAAAAAAGATACATTTCATTTCACTTAATCAAGAGTTACTGAAATCGCCTTCTCGAGCCTAGCCTAGATAATGACTGAATGAGACATGCAGATAAACGAACGCCCTTCAGCGTGCGATAAAGAGACACTACACAACACGACAGTATTTAGACGGTGTGATTTGAGTGCTTAGGCGATCGACCAACCAAAGTAAACATCGTTTAATATGGCATAGCCTGATTTGTGTTCTGTCACGTATACCTGCTACCACTTGTCAAATGCCATTTCATTTTCAAGGTCCATCTTCCGCTCCATTTATTAACTTACTGAAAACGGATTGTGGACGTGAGGAAGTGTAGATATTGAGTGGTTAAAATGTTTGGGGAAATACTGTTGGTGGAAATTAATACCACTTGAACTGTACAATGAATGATCTATTAATGAGCCGAGAGATGTGTTTTTTTTTATTTCGGTTTATTTCAAATACAAGGGTGTATAATTATGACTTGTTTGTGTGTTTGATTGTGTGTATTTCCGTTTATAATAGTGGTGGTGGTAGTAGGCGGAACTCCGTCACCTTCATGTGAATCAGTGCTTCTACGCCCAACTACCACGCTCTAACCTCTCAAGCTTGAGCCATTAAAAGCCACGACCAAACTGATTACGGTTAATTGAGAGCAAATAGACGCTGAGATACAAGTACAAAGCTCATTGCTGATAGCCCAGTGTAAAAGGTTAATGAAATTGATGGTCGGTGATAATAGAAGTGTTCGTTCGAGTTCCATTAAATTGTTAAATCCATTAAGAACTAATGGCTTACACAATTATTTTTAGCACTATCATCATTCTTCTTCTCCGTTAAAAGGTGTTTTACAAGTCAAAATACACAAAGTTGTATTAATAAGACAACAGTTAGAAGACATTTCCAATTTGAAAACTTCTTTTAGAACGTAGAAAAGAAAATATGAAGTTTAATAATTATTGTTTCATTTCTACTTTAACATTTCAAATTGATGTTATTGGCGGGTCGTCTGAAAAGAAGTTCAGTTCTAGCAGGACGTTTTCCCTGACAGTGTTCAGATTAATGCGATGTGCATTGGTATTGCTTGTCAATTATAATAGCAAATAGAAGATACCAGTCATAACTTCAACTTTAATTTTACATCTAAGCCGAAAAGGGAAACCATCTATTATGTTAAAGCACATTTATTTTTTAAATATCATTTGTCTCACTCTGTTTTTTTCTTCATGTTTTACTAATTAAGTTGTTTTGGCGTAATTATGGTTCATGCGATGTTTTGAATTGTTTTGCTTTTGTCTGCAAAAGGGATTCACTTCCTTTTGTGTGCCAGATAAACTCTTGCTCTATGGGGAGTATGTGTATTACTTTTGAAAAAGGTCACATTTGACACTGAAAGAGCTATACGAGAATTGATAACCCCTTGAACCTTATTAAGTTTAAATAAATGCATTTTCTCAATTTGCTAGATACTGATAATTCAATTTTGATGAAAAGTTAATATAGTGCATTTTGTACTTTACAATTATCTTGTAAAGGATATGCCATTGAAAGAGGAGGTGACACGAACTATTAACTTTCACTTTTTGCAATGATTTAGGTCCGACCCAGCCGCACTATTGAAGCAAGAATACTCATCCCGTTTTGAGAGGTATTTTCTAGTAGACTCTCACTTTTTGCCATGACCGAGGTCAAACCCAATCGCAGTATTGCAGCAACAATACTCATCATGTTTTGAGAGATATTCAAGGAATGTGCTACATTTGTAATGGTTTGAGTGATTTATAGACGGGCACGACTTGCTGAATTACGCCGTATCCCACTTGTAATATGTTCTTCCTTTCGTCAAAGTATATCAGAGGTCAGATTTGCGTAGACCTTGGGAGAGCACTTTATATATTCCGGTCGTCTGCGGAATGAAATGAGTGCTTGACATCGCGGCACAGAGATGTGACTTGGCATCACCCTGGTTGCGTGGTTGCCATGGTGATGGCTTAGGTTCCGCTACGGCTTCGTGGAAGGTTTTGGAAGGTAGACTGGTTTACAGGATGTTGAACACAATTGATACAATCCAAATTATTACAGGTACATTGGGATGATTGGGGTCTCCCGTCTAGAACAAACAAGACCAATCTTCGTCTTCTTCCGATCTGCCATTGGCAATTAATAAGCCGGAGGAGAAAGAGTTAGTCTTTCTCAGCCAGACCTTTGTTTCAGTCTTTTTTTTAATGTCATTTTGTTTATTTCGACATGAACAAAAATTAAAGTATGGCTTTAGTGTAGTATTATTATCATTTTTGCTAATTGACAATATGAAAGAAGGGAAATCTAGGGGCGAGAAAAAGAATGAGAACGGGGCCGGAGGTGTTTATTGAAGGAAAATCAAAGCAGAGGGATAAATCATTAAATGAAACAGTTCGGGAGTCAGGCTATTTTCTTGGCAAACGTGGGTGTATCTTACATGATTATGTCGGGAGTGTCACACGTTCTTGAACTCATGTTATGTGGTTGCCGTTGGCGATGTTATGACACCGTGTACGGTTACTCAATACTGTTGGATATAATGATACCCACTCGGTCATACTTCGATTTCTTCCGCGACCTCTCCTTCTTTTTATTGTGATTTTTGATGCAATTATGTAACTGGTGCGTAGGCCAAATAGGTTTTCACAATAAAGCGTAGCCGTATAGATAATGGAGCAATTAGCGATCGAGGAGAAAAATCGTCTCCATTATTTGCTTTGGATTATGGAGGTGTAAATTCAGATGCTGCATGGAGAAGGGGAAATATGTGGCTTTCCTTATGAGGAGAGAACAATAAGTAGTAGAAATTATATGAATCGTTTTTATTAAAGTCAAGCGAACTTTTTGAAAAATTTGCACTTGTAAGAATGATGTAGATATGCTGGTAATGTTTCATTTCATTGCCTCTATTTGATTTAATTGTTGCTTTAATGACTACCTGATTTATTTATACTTGAAATCGTTGAACTTTTGATTTTAAATGATAGAGGGGAAATGCGTCGTACTGGACGTGTAAATGTGCAACATCTTACGCAGTGTAACATAAAATGTATGTGTCCTCTTTTTCTTGGTGATTCGTTTCAATGTAATATGGAGCGATAAGGAAACAATACATCAAATTTGGTTGACGCCAATGATTATCCCCCCCCCCCCCACCCTCACCCCACCCCCCACAAACACACATACAAGAACCTCATAGTGTATGATGGCGGTTTTTTTTTTTTTTTTTTTAATTCTTATCACTCTTATCGGGGAAACAGCGTATACGCACTAATGAGGCTACCCAAGAAAAACAGACATTATGAACGTGATGAATATCATCGTGTTTTTTTACATACTGTTTCATCAAGTCGCAAGATTTGTAATATAATCGTACGGAAGACCCTTTCTTTTTTACTTCAGCTCTCTACCAATGAAAAAATTATGGCGGGCGTCCTTACTAAAACACAGAAAAGAATTAACATAATACCGCCACGAAACAATGTTCATACTTACAAAGATCACATCTCAGTGGGGGAGAACGTAGTCGTTGTTTGACGTTGCGGGTGCATTTCATAAGTTGCGAATCCACCGTAGCAGCTTGTGCGAAAGCACGATTGCATCCGTCGGCTGTCAATTCCCATTACTCATGTCTTCCGTGGAAATGTATAACACGAACAAGGTTAAATCACCTGCGTGTATCATTTCAAGTCGTGCTCATCGGCTGTGTTTGAGATATTGAGAGTTTATGACTTACTGGGCATTTTCTTGATGACGTTTTTTTCAAGCCATCACCGTTTGCATTGATGTGTGAAGAAGTTCATCTTTTAGAAGATGACCTATATGGCTCGCGGAGTATTGGCACACTGATGCTGACTAATAAAAAAAAAAGCAAAATACAGTTGTCATTGGAGTGAGACAGATATTGGTGGCAAGGGTGCTCACGTTGAGCGGATTGATATAACTATGTGGCTTCCTATTCTAGAGGTGGGCTTCTAAGTACCCGCTTGCAGCCAGCAGGGCGCTTAGGGTGGGGTGGAGTAGAGGAATGAGGACATGGCCTCACGGAGGAGCGGGATAATCTGGTAAACACCTCTCCGAAATGCGGTAATGTACCACGAGAGGGATGCGTGTGGGTAGGTGAAAACTCCATCGCCGAGTTTCAGCACCATTTTTGTCACAATAGCGGCACCATTTTGGCAGCACCATTTTTGATGCTCATGAGCACCATTTTGACATAGAAAAGGTTCTTGTCAGCACCGTTATAGAAAATATGGTGCTGATAAGAACCTTATTTACGTCAAAATGGTGCTCGTAAGCACCAAAAATGGTGCCGCTATTGTGACAGATGAACAGATGGAACAAGAAAGTCGCAGAATGGCAACCAAGAACAGGAAAGCATGCAAAGAAGGGGCTGACAAAAGAGAAGGTTGAGAGACGAAATATCAACATACACAAACACAGCAACATGAAACAGAATGACAGGAAATAGAAGTGAATGGAAACTGATTGAGGAGGGCTTTATCCAACAGTGGTTTAACAATGCCAGAGGATGATGATGATGATGGCGATGGTGGTGGTGATGATGATGATGATGATGATGATGATGATGATGTGACAATATTGAGCACCTTTTGCGAATCTTTTTTTTCTTAGAGTGTAGTTCACCTTGAAGATAACACAAGTACACAAGAAACTCATATTTTTCAGGTAATCAACTGGGCAAAAACTAAAAACCTTAAGAATGCTTCTTGGATTATCAAATATCATTTGAATGGAATAAAGTGTACACAGATACACTATATACAAGTGTCACTGAGTTAGTGAGTTTACATTGTTAACTCACTCAACAATTTATGTTTAATTGTAATTTAATTCAATTGTTTATTTAATTTAATTTAGTTGATTTACTCAACAATGTAAATCTTTTATTCATCGTGTCAATTGGACATAGGCCCTAGATTTAGAAAATAGGGGAGAAAAAACGGGAAAGGAATACATGTATATAAAAAGAAGGGACCCATGTCTAAGGACTTCTTTCGTGAAAAGGGGGCCCCATTTCTAAGGATCTTTCATGAAAAAGTCACCCTTCCCGGCGGCACGTCCCGATATACTCAAGTACATTTTACCATAATAATATTTCAATCCAAACATTTCCATAGGCAATGCTGACCTCGTAAATTAAAAGTTCTGAATTTATGTGTCTGCATGTTAGTGCAGGGTCACACACACACACACACACACACACACACACACACACACACACACACACGCATACACACACACACACACAGCCACATGTACATGCAAGCAAATAGATCCATATAACACACATACCACACAAATACACAAGACACTCATATTTCCCAGGGAATCACCAGGGCAACAACTGAAAGGCTTACTTAGAATGCTTCTTGGTTCATCAAATTTCATTTCAATGGAATAAAGTGTATACAGATACATTATGTACAGGTGTAACTTAGCTTCATCTCTTCTCTTTCCACACAATAATACAATGTAGTGCAGGAGACTATGACAAGTGTACATGACCCCATCTTAACTGTAATGTACACAATAGGCCCGTTCACACACAAGGGAAAAAGTGCGATTTAAAAATCGATTTTCTAATTGCGATCAAAATTTCGAAATTTTTTCCAGTGTGGACAGAAAAATCGCACTAATTACCGCGATCCTAATCGCGATCCAACTCGCACTATTAGTGCGATTTTTCAGAAAAATCGTGATTATTTTGCCAAGCGTCTCTTTGAATCGCACGCGCGCGAAACTCTATTGGGACAGCGGGGTCAGTCTTCGGTCATGCAAGTTTTGCGCATGCACAATTTGGCCACTGATCGTTCTTTCCTTGCTGGGTAGTGCGATTTTTCCCTGTGTATGAACGGTCGAAAAAAAAAAATCGAAATTTGGATCGCGATTGTAATTTTGATTTCCAGTGTGTGTGAACGGGCTAAATATGTACATGTACATGCACCTGGGAAATGTCAGCTACAAATTATAAGGACATTTACAAATAATCAGTGGCGCATTAAGTGTCATGACTCCTGAAGTTTGTTTTCAGAAAGAATCCAGGGGCCACATTCATGAAACCATTTAACCATTTGGATGTCACATAAATTGCAGCTCTATGAGATTTGCGTGTGTTACCTGTGCAAAATTGCCTTCATGGTGCATACAGAGGTAAAGCCTAGTTAGTTACAAAAGTGCATATAGTAAAATGGATCTTGAGTAAATAAAACTCTGATGTAAGGTTTCATGAATATGGCCCCTGAGTCAATTTCACAGGGGACAATTTGTTGGCACATAACTCCTTGCACTAGTCAGACAGATCCAGAAATATAATAAATAATGTAACAACATATGTACCAGGCAAATCCTGCTACACAAAGTTCCTAGGACGAATGAGAACTTATGGGTGCATTTTGTCAACATGTGCCCACATTTCATGCAAGTTCTTGCTCCATACATGTTCTTGCTTTAAAGGGATAGTTTACCCTTAAGATAAGTTGGTTTCAATAAAAGCAGAAACATGAAAGAAACATGTTAGTGAAGGTTTGATGAAAATCTGTCAAAGAATAAGTAATTTATGATCTTTTGAATTTTTTATTTTGTGACCTCACATGCGAGGTGCTCTCCAATATCCATCTCCCACATTCTTTAAAGCTATAGGAGAGCAAAGGTCAAAAACTGGCCCCAAAGCTCATTTCACTGTGGAAGTTTTAGCTAGCGGTTTGTCACGTGAAGGAACCACTTCACAGTGATATACATGTATTAATGGTATAATCAGGATGACAAAACACAACTCATACTACCTGTAATCACAGAAGGGAGGTTCATTTTGAAATTCGACCAGCAGATTGCGCTAGATCAGGGTACAGCTTTACACTGCGATAAACCATAACAGAAATTAATGCATTTTGAATCCATGGCTCTTTGTGATTACTATTAGCCAAAAATCTGTCAAACCTGACTTCAATAGTCCACTTTTATTGCACAAACGCTCTGATTTCATGTACTTGTGAGTCTGAGCACATTCTAGCAATTTTGGGAAAAGTGATATATTCTTACCACTACTACAATCCCTTTCCTTGAAAGAATGAAGCACCATGTACTTGTGATCTCAATTCACTTAAGTTGACTATAAACAACATAAATGATCAGCGAGAACAAATAACTCTATTCGCTCCGAGGCAAAACATTTAAAATTGATTTTGCCATTAGTGAAATATCATTTAAAAATCCTTCGTTCCAACCTCCATACTGTTGTATCTGCAGAGCTTTGAGTCTTGACTTTTACTTGTTGATAGGTCAGTATATCACTAGGATAGACTTCATTGCAACAAATATTTGCCTGTGATATATCAATGTTTAAACTATTCCGATTGCTTGAGCCTCATTTGTTTCGTGACTTCTGTCTCAGCTTCTGTCCATCCCCTTTGAAGGCTTCAAATGCGTCAGGTTCGTCCTGGAAGTAGTGGAAGAAAAGAGGGGAACAAAAATACATCAGTGATTTTAATCAGTTTACAATGATGTTGTGATTCTTCATACAATCTATCCTCACTTTCTCATTAGTATTCTCCCTATCACTGTATAGCCGATATCAAGCAATATTTCTTCACAATACCGATATGTTATCGATTGCTTTTGGAATGTATACTTTCGGTTTTCTGGCACGCCATATCTTGTATAGTATAAAAACATTCAAAATGCACAGAACTTGTCATTTTGAACCTCGTAAAGCTCAAAATATCTCTTCTTGCATGAACAAACATGGATCAACCTGATGACCAATTTTGGAGAATGTCTGTGCCATGATTAAAGGACTTTCTTAGTGAAATAAAATGCTCCTATGACCGGTAAACAAAGGAATTAACTTGAAACTCTCGCCAGGAAAGCCATGAATGTTCCATAATTCCACAATTTCCCCTTTTGGCATCATCAGCCCAGCATTGGGCCGCTTCACGTAAGAATCCCATTTATCAAATGAAAAGTGACTTTGGAGTTCAATGTGCAGAAAGCATACAGAAAGAAAGTGCATGTTCAGAACCAGAAGTTTACATCCCAAGAATTAAAGGTAAACAAATTAGAGCATCACAGGTGGACAGATTTGAAGAGCTATATGTGATAGGGAGAATTGATTTATTTGGTTCCATTTGGTTCCCATGTTATTTTAGCATAGATGAACACACAAACTGGAAGAGAGAAAGACTCACTGCGCCCACTCCATTGCTAGCTGCCGATGGTCTTATTCTCCTGATGAATGTCAGGGTGCCTTTCTTGTAGTCATAGTTCGGGATACCTCTAAGATGAAAAAAAGAAAAAGAAAAACAGATTTAATGACAGTGAAAAATGGAAATGCAAAGGATTAAAGGACTAAACATGTTATTTGGTACAAGACGGTTTCGGTTTCTTTCTTGACTCAATGTTTCTGTTATTAAAAGAGCATTACAATTGCTTCTTTGAAATGGGTACCTGAAATGATCAAACAGAACAGCTCAAATGTTTTTAAAGTTTATTATTGAGTACATGTCTCTTATCTGCAAGACTCTTCCATTCCGTTTACACAGTAGTCATTAGAACTTTGTCTCATAAAGTTGTGTGAAAAACATACCACCAACTTTCGTCTCAAACACACACAATGCATTTTGCACTAATATGGTACTACAGGGAAACCCCGTTATAACGAACACGGATATAGCGAGAACCCCCTTATTACGAGGAAATTTCTTGGGGCCCAATTTTTCTTCCATAGATCTCTGTGTATTCTGCTTCTGATATAACGAGATCGGCTATAGCGAAATTTCTGCTATAACGAGGCAAATTCCCAGCCCAAGAGTAAAGAAAAACAAAGGAAATCGACCCCGTTATTACGAGCACTCGCTTCAGCCACGCCGCCCAGCGAGGGAAACGCAACAACAAACATAAGCGATGATTTCGCACCGTCAAACACATCGCCTCGAGAGAGACTGATCACGCACGCCGTGCAAGAATCTATGCACACAAAATGACACGTGCAAGAGGGCACATGGCGTGCATGTACAATACAACAGTACATGTACATGTACTGTAGTGAGAGTACATGGATTTCCTCTCTCTGCGAGTGCTGCGAGAAGGCCACTGCGCTTGTGTCACAAAATCTGCAGGGTTTCCCCACTGAACTGTACGTCATGTAGAGTAAGGCATGGCCGCGCGCGGCGGTGGGGTTCCTTTCCTTACGCATAGCAACACAGATTAGCTGTCGCTGATTGGTTGATCGTTCTTGCTTTTGTATGCCTAAGAAACGTACATTGGGAAGGAAGGTTCCAGAATAAAAGGGGTGTGTCTCGTTAAGAATGAAGTGATTGGGTGAATGTTTGAGGACGAAAGTGGGCTCGATCACAGGTGTAAATATGATTGGTTGTTGTCAAGCTATCACGAACAAACTTTCACAGCGACCCAAGCATGCTCTCGCATCATGATAAGGCGATCTCCATCCCTAGCTTCAAAAACCACTCATACATCCACATCCCATTCACACAACCTGCGCTATCACACATCTCGAATGCCATTCACGTCACACTTTATTCGGTACTGCTCCGAGCTTTACCAATAATATGGCTACGTACGGACACGGCAAAGGGAGTTTCACACAAGTACAAGAGCCTCGGTGTGATGCTCGTGTGTACGATCGTGTACACGTGTGTATGAAGGCGCATTGCGTACACTCAATCACGCACGTTCATGCCAGCGCCAGCTAGCTGCAGGCGCATATATCATGTACAATTTACATGTACCGGTACACTGTAAGCCTCCCCGTTGCTTCATCTGTCGGTAAACGGAGACGTTTTAAATGACGTTTATTTACATTTTCAACTGTGCTGTTAATTATTTTAGTGACTTTTAAAGCTAGTCAGTTTAAACGATTACAACACACCTGTACTAGCAGTGAATGGGTCACTGTACATGTGTAGTCCCATATGCATATATTTCTGTATATTTTGATCATGTACTGATATAGCGAGCAATCGGCTATAGCGAGGAAAATGTGTTGGTCCCGGCTACCTCGTTATAACGGGGTTTGCCTGTATTAGGAATCAATGTGAACTTAAAATCTGAACAATCTGTGCTATTATTGATAGTTGTTGGGATATCGGGCAGACCAGTGGATTTTCCTGGCAAAACTGGTGGAGTTGGCAGCTATAGTCATATGCATATCAGCAAATTGAAGTTGGAAATTAAATTTAAGGAGGAACATTATAACAAAGTGGTTCGCGAACTATCAGTCTTGACTGACTTTGCAATAAATAAACATGCATTAAAAAAAAAAATGAGAGCAAGTCAAACCAAAAATTTTCAGAAAAATTATCCACATGGCCTCATATTATTTGACCTTTTAACACCTAGATGACCTTTGACCTCATCAACATACAACACCCAAGGATCATTTGTACCAAGTATGAACACAATTGATGCAGAAATAAAGAAATGAGAGCAAGTTAAACCAAAACTTTAACAATTTTGAAACAGACTAACAGACTAAGAGGAAAAGTGATTACTAGGTCTGAGCCAAACTTTGTTCAGGTGAGACAAAAACCTGTCCTACTCACCGTTGAGGGATATCTTCTGGAGGGATGATGGGTTTGTAGTCTACGTTCTTCTTCTTGCCGTCTAACCTGTGTCCCTCCCCTTGGAATGCCTAGCAGAAAATGTGATAATTATGATAATTAAATGAAAGGATTATAGAAGTAAAGATTAAGGGACAAATTTATAATGAGAGGCAACAGGTAGATGGGGTAACAATTATGGAATGAAGTGATAATTAAAGGTAAGCAATTGAGAAAGATTACTGGAAAAAAAGGGAATTTAAGATAAGGTATGGAAGTTGCAAGTTAAATGAAACTGAAAGTGGTGGTAAAGATTATGGGACAAAATGATATCAAAAGTCTCAAACTTGGTGTGAAGACATTAGGGGTAGAAAAAAAAATTGTCTCACCCTGAACTTGTTTAGATCAACGTACTGGGAGTAGTCTGTGTTGTCCACCTGCATCTCCTAAAGTTAAGAAAAAGAAAAGAAAAGGAACAAACAAATTATCAAAAGTTCTAGAACGATAAAAAAAAGTGATATTAACAGCTTCTACAAACAAAGTGGCGAGCGGAATATCGAGATAGCTGATGTTCTGCGCGCCGTATTAATTAATTGCATTGTTCTCAAATTACAGAAACATATCAGACCCCACAACTGTATGATCGACATTCAATTCTAGTACCAAACAACAAATCATTGGTTGGGAAATGCCCGTAGGTCCTCTTTTACAGCCATTCAGTTATGTAGTGTCCTTGACCTTGAAGTGTCTTGACTCTTGAGGCCCATTTTCTCCAAGACCTTGACTTCAAAAGTGGTTCTCATCCAATAATGACTGCTCATTAGGTTAGTAATATGGAAATTTGAGTGATATTACAAGGACTTTTGCAATCATAAATACAAATCTATGTTCTGTTGGGTTTTGAACTGTGATGAGAGTAAATTCCTGCATTTAATAAATCACAAGCTATAAGCCTACACGTACAGGCATACCGTTTTTCTCACGGACCAATCACAAAGCTTGCAGATAAAGACTAATAAGCCAAAAAAATCTTGATCCGATCACATTTCGGCCCTTTCTCACTATGGTAGGTTAGAACAGTTGTGTAAGTGTAAGGTTCTAGATACCTGGAGTTAACTTACCTCGTGTTCATGTTCCTTGGCTTTTGAAACCTGCGGCTCGACGTAATCAACTGGCGGTGCAAACTCAACCTGCCAATAAAACAGAGAAGGAGGAATGTAAAAGGGGAGGTTGAATGCCAAGATGAAAATTATTTCATGATTTTTTTAGGGATCTGTTTCACTAAATGACATTCAATGATAAAAATAGTTTACCTGTAAAAAGTTCATAGGACCAAGAGAAATCAGGGAAAAGTAAAGATACAAAGGGTCATTTAATTGTTTTTCCACTCCAGTAAAGTGGTTGAGTGCCTCAGCATTTTTTATCACTAGATGAATCACATTTCTGACCATCTCACAGTAGGAACACACTTGCTACCAAAAATACAAGCTGTCTCCGTGTGAATGTTCCCTGAGGCTTCCAGTGAAGCATGGGGAGAGGTCAGAGGTCATGACACAGACATAAGATAAAGGAAGAGATAGACTTGTTTCCAGGAGTTAGCAGCAAGAGGAAGGGGAGCTTTACTTACCAGGTCTTAGAGGTAATACATTACAATAAACATATTTGGAAACATTTCAAGTCTAGCGCCACATATCAATATTGTTTATTGGTGCTTGATATGTAGTTGTACAATATATATCAAAACGGATCAGTAATTTGAGGTATACTTACACTCATGTCACATTCTATGATCGAAACCGCATCACTGGGTTTTGTTTCTAAGACTTGAAGTTCATAGATCTGAAAATGAAATAAAAGAAAAGTATTTAATATGGATAATAACAGTATCCATAATCATAATAAATTCATATAAAGATTATGTTGATGAGCTGGTACCTAATGACTCAACTGCATAGGTTTCATATATATATATATGTGAACTGTGGTCCTCAACTTTTTGCACCCAATACTCCTCCCTTTCATCACAATCCTCTTTATCTTGTCCTTCCCCTATAATAATGCTATTTTACAATGTTTAAGGCAGGTTCGTATAAGGCAATTCCAAACAATAGCCACTTTTGGGATAAAAAAAATAGCTAGTCACACCAGCTGATTCTCTGGAAATGGAGTCCTGAATAAGCCACATACTGTATACGCCATATATTAAGCAAGTCTAATTTTTTGCAATTCAGGACTTTTCGACAATTTTGTGAGTGGTTAAATTCACGATCGTGGAGTACTAGTAATAGTAGTACATGTGTGTGTACGTCGTATCAAGATCAAAGTAAATATGTTTTGCGTGTTGTTAAATTTGCGAATAGCACCCGACTCTCGAAATTCACAAACATAACGCCCCCCCCCCCCCACACGAAATATATGGCGTATACAGCACATTGCCTCACTGCTATTCTTCAAACAAAAGAGATAAACATCAATCTCACCTGAAAATACTTCATAATAACAGACATACGTGGCCGATGTTTGTATTGGTATCATCCTGACTATGTAGAGAGAATCAACCTCTTTTAGTCACATCTGTATTTACTTTACTGTCCAAGAGACTTGCATAAATCTCAAAATTACACGCAATATTAAATGGTACTTGCCTCGGTACTCTCACCAGTGTTGATTTCATGTGGTATGGTCATCACATGCAAATTTCGTGGGGCAAGACAATGCCATGTGCAATTTATTTTTTAAACACATTCATTTATGTACATTAGAACAGTCTTTCTCTCTTTCAGTTTGTGTACTTAACTATGCTAAAATGACATGGGGTGAAATGTGGGGGGATCAGAATAGTGATCAGAACAGAGTACGCAAATCAGTCTTTTGTATGCCAGGGGGTCCTTTTTCCGACACATGGAACCAATACTGGCGAGAGGCCTGTTTGGACTGCCAGCCTGCCTACCTTGTCATTATACTTGATAGCCACCATGTCTCCCTTGGTTAGGCAAGCAAACCCTCGCAAGATGTTCTCCAGCCTGACATTTGACGATCACTAAGGAAATTGTACAGCTTTATCACTCATTACAAGTACAGTCCAACCTGTCTTCATAGACCACTTTCTAAAAAGAACACCTGGGGGTGTTTAACCAAGCTGCTCTTAAGCTAAGAACGACTTTACGCATGACTAGTGACCCTTTCTTGTGCTAAATGAGATAACCGAATTTGTTCCTGTTTCAACATAATGAAAGTTAATTTCCAACAATCCTAATCAAATTTGACAAATCATTTACATTATATTCAGACACTTGTTAACAGCAAGAATTTTAATTTACAAACATCAGATTTGAACTTGGGCTGATGGGGATCAAAAATCATTGAGAATCTGATTTAGCACAAGAAAGGGTCACCAGTCGTGCGTAAATTTGTTCTTAGCTTAAAAACAGCTTGATGAAACACCCCCCCAGTAAAGGCCACTGTACTTCACTCCTTTTAGGACAGTTTATGCACCTGTATAAAAATACCACCTGTCCTTAAAGGCCGCTTGTCCTGTTTACCTGGGGTGGTCTTTATAGACAGGTTTGACTGTATCTTTAACCCTCGGTGTGTCATCGGTAATAATATCAGCCTTGTGAGTTCAATATCAAGTGATGCACTTAACTAAGGGTGGAATCACATCTATGCTCGTAAACTGGTCTAGAGTGCTCGGACGTGCTCTACACTGGTTCTGACTGCTAGTGTGTACACTGGGTGTTCTTGAAAAGTATCTTCGAACCCGTTCCGCAGACCTTCTCATTAGGTGGTTTCAGGGCGTACTTGGGTGTGCAAGTGATGAAGTGTGTGTAATGAAGCATTAAGCTTTTTATGTCATTGTAACCCTCGTCATGTCCTATAACCTTGTGTGCTTCAATGGCGCAAGCTATTTAAAAAATGGCCCAGCAATGTCCCTTGACCACTTCAAACCACTTCTGCCTTTGCAGTAGACTGTGGATGCATACTTAAATGGTCATAAATTGAAAGTATAACTATCTGTATTAGGTTCTGATGAAGATAGCTGGAAAAAACATCTTTTAACAATTTTGTGGTAAAAAAATGTTGCTCAGGGAACATTGCATCACCAGGCCACAAGTAATTGCCCCTCATAAAAAAACACACAAACAAATAATTAGACAATACTTTCTGTCTTAAAACTGTAGATATGCAGTAGTCATGTACCGGTATCTTAATATCTTGTCTCATTATTAAGTGTTTCATTTCTCTCTTACTTTCATCTGACTTCTACCATACTGGTGTAAGGTTCACCTGCCACATAGAAGACTGTTCAAGACCATGTTATGTGTCCCCCTCACTGGTGCTGTTCAGGGACGCAGGTCACGAGGATGACAGAGATTCACTTTCCCCTCGTGGCTCAGAGATGCCACTGGCACCAGGCCCCTCAAAATCATACCCCACTGCCAGCAAAAAGAGGAATTCATTCCGACACGCAACGCCAGATTCTGACAAGCTACTCCAATTGATTGATATGTGTTATCTTCATTATAATCATGTGAGACAAGGATACACTGCTTTTGGGTTGGTGATGTCTAAGAAGTCAACGGACTGGGGTTGGAACTTGGAGTAGGTGGCGACGGGCAGACCGTTGGCCTCCACCTGGATGTTGAGCAGATCTCCCTCGTCTAGAAGCAGGTTCTGCATCATCTGCAGACAGGAAAAGATGAATAAAGACAGGAGGATCAAACCAGAGAAAGCAAACATAACGGGACATGTTCTTTTCAGGTGTCAAGAGATAGTTCACCCTGAAGATAAGTTGGTTTGAATAAAAGCAGACATGTGAAAGAAACATATTAGTGATGGTTGATGAAAATTTGTCAGAGGATAAGAAAGTTATGATCTTTGAAATTTTAATTTTGTGACGGCATGTGCAAGGTGCTCTCATATATGTTATGTGCTGTAAACTTTTTCTGTTTTTGATGAAGGATTTGTTTTATTTCAGAGAGGTATGTGTGTGAAAATGTTTCTATTGATATATCAAATGCACAAGTAAAATGATGCATCCTTTTGAGAAAATGGATATTTAAAAAAAAACTGTATACAACATATTGGAGAGCACCTCGCATATGACATCACAAATTCAAAACTTTAAAAGATCATAACTTTCTTATCCTTTTACGGAATTTCATCAAACCTTCACTAATACGTTTCTTTGATATTTCTGCTTTTATTAAAACCCACTCAATTTCAGGGTGAACTATTCCTTTAAGCTAACCTTTCAGAGCTAACCTCCTTCAAAGAATACTTTGACCATCACCCTCCCCACTCCTTCTGTTCTCACTTGCTCTCTCTGTGAGCAGCTCTTTTCAGAGCTATTCCAAAAGAAATGAGCCAAGAGCTCTTTTCAGAGCTGACTCTCAGAGAGAAGTAATAAATAAGTGGAAAATAAACAGATGTAGTGGAGACGGTAAGAGTAGACTCATACCGTCTCCACTACATCTGTTTATTTTCCACTTATTTATTACTCTTGCTCTCTGAGCAAGTGGGGAAGTCCCGATCCGCGAAAAATTGGACTTGCTAAATAAACAGTGTATACAGTAGAACCTCCCGCATGCCAGCTGTGTTGGAGAGCTTACGGTGCTGGTCGGCAGACAATCAGATGAGACTAAACCCTAGAAAGTGTGCAACTTTTGTTTCCTTCATCTTACCCAGTATGGTAAGTAGACTTTGCCTTCATCAGCAACAAACTCTAGGACACCGCAGTGTGTGGTCCTGTTGGCTTTCTTGTTGGTGAGTTGGAAGAGCATGGGGTACTCAATGTGCAGACGAGCTAAGTAGACAAAAATACAGAAGCATACAGGCTGAAAACATCAAATCACAACAAAAGTTAAACCGTGTCATGCCAACTTTGTAAGTATTGACCTACATATGTGCATTATATGCTATTCTTTCAGAGACCTTTAAATCAGAAATTCTTTTATTTTAATCATCCATATTACATAACAGCAATGTTAAGTTCATACTACATGCTTATCACTGTTAAATAATTCCAAAAAAAACAGAAGCATACCAAAAATGAAATAATCATTATCAAATCCCAACTTAGGGTGTGTCTTGCCAATTAGATAATCATGGACTTGCACAATACTAGGAGTTCATCCTGAAGGCTTACTTTGAAGCGATTTCCACACATTTCTGCATACTAGTAGATTGTGTGATACACTTATTCTCAAATCATTGTATACCTTAGGCTAGAACTGTATGTTGAAGAAGTATCTTTATTCAGATGATACAGTATGTTTCCTACTTTATGCAACAATATCTTCTATCTATATGATCTAGTCCTTAATTGTTTAAAGTTACCCTTTTCTGTCCAAATACAGGCATTTTAAACTACATTAAACTTGATATATTCCTGAAGGAAGATTCTTGCATAATGACAAATATACAATGTGTTTCATGGTCCACCTTTAAAAAGGACTTTTGTTTTTTTCTTACCAAAAACCACTGAAAAGAGCTGCTCAGAAAGCGAGTGAGAAAGAAAAGAAAACAGAAAAGAGAAGAGAGGGTGAGAGGAGAGAAGAGCTACCTCTCTGAAAGTACACTCTTAATTTCAACATCTCTATACTCTTTCTGTTTTCTTTTATTTCTAACTCGCTCTCTTTTTCAGAGCTTTTCCATATACCACTTGGAGCACCATGAAACTCATCATAAAAATCAAACTGATTAGTATTTGGTATTAATCCACTTACATAGTGTGTCGAGAGCAGATGGAGGCATAATAACTGCAGAAAGGAAGGCACATAGAGAGTTTACATTAAGAAACAGCACATTCATGTGAATGCATGCAAAGAGCCAAGAACTTTTGTACTGATGGTACGGGGTAGTCATGGTAATAACAACAGGCAATAGTCACGGCAAAACTGTTCTGCTATCATCATGGGAATACAGATTTAATTCAAATTGAACTACTTTATCATTCTGAGAAGATTCTGAAATCAAACAAGAATGGGACCGATGGTTGTGGCAAAATGACACTACATTGATTACGAGTCCCAGAATTTCCATCACATCCAGTCCAGCACTCCTTACTTTTAAACTGGTAGAGGGAATTATTTTGTGATGCAGTAGACCATGAAAGGATTCCCACCAGGCAAATCTTTATAATGTAATGAATCATTTGGGTGCATCAAACATAGAGACCAACAAATTCTATTTGACTTCAGATCCAGTTGCATGAAAAAAAGTCAGCAAAAACTTGAAGAACCACCTTTATTCACATGTACCATTTATGCCCCTTTGTAGTCATAATTACCGGCATACCCATTTATCAAATTAACATCCTCTCATAATTCAATTTTATTTTCCCCAACCTTGATTTACAGATTGCAACATAATACTTAGTGTGACATTATGAAGTTAATTGATTACTTTGAGTTCCAAGACGTTTGATGATATATTGTAGAATAAATCATTTTACACAGAAATATCTATATGAAAGATATTATGGGCAATGTCAGTTAAGAGAAATAAAGATGTTTACTCACTCTTTCCACCACGTTCCACGTCTTCTCGATAGGTGCCAGAAAGCATAGACACAGAGAAACAGCGATACTGAGTCTTGAACTGGTTTGGAAATGACGCAAATGAATTGAACCCAAACTGTAAAGTGAAAGAAACAGACCAGGTGGAAGATGTTATTACCAATTTGAATAGACACAACTTCACACTACAGATGGTGGATCATGAAATGTTAACATCTAATAGTAATAAGCTGGGCCTTATCGTCATCGTAGTTTAGCCATTAGATCCCCAACTCTGCCACTTGATGGAATGAAATGATAGCAACTGATGCGTGTTAACTTAATTCTTTGTGCATTTCATTCGCATGAACAAACGTGCACTGAGACACGTTTCTCAACATGATATCAACTCTTACCTCAGCTCTAACTCCGATAGTTAGCACTGAGGTGATTGTCCAAGCTATTACAACTCTAACCTCAGCTCTAAATGCTGGTAGTTCTCGGACCCTGTCGCATTTATCGTTCTCGATCAGACGATCCTTGAGAACAACAACAATTCAAAATGTTGAGTATCATTTGAGCATTCCATAGATCAGAGGGCTAGTCTCAGCACTCCAACATTTTAATACTGTTTAATGTTGAAAATTCACTCGTGTTTGCTTATTTATTTTTGAATGATTAAGTCTATGTTTGATTGAGATTTTTGCATCAGTTGTGAATATCAACACATGCATGTGATAACCATTTTCTTTAATATTCAGACCAGACATTTATTTTAAAAATGGCACGTTTGCATAGACTATCATTAACATGGTATTTTTCAACACGAATATGACCAAAATGGAAAGCATGAAAGAAAATCAATGCATTGATTGAAGAGAAAGAAATGAGAGATTGATAGCACAACAATCTTCGTGAAAATGATGCATTATACATCAAGCCATAGACTAATCAATGTTTTACATGATATTTCACCCCATATTTAACAAAATTATAATTATTTCAACCTGATATTTTATCAATTAATGCGGAGTTTTGTGAGAAAGGCTATCAATTTGTCTGAAAATTTTGATCCTGTATCTATCGATACATGAGATGTCACCAATATCCAACTTAGCATTCTCTTTGAGTAACGGTTTAGCATCATTAATACGAGTTCTAAGTGAGATGTCACTGACATTCTAATGCAGAAACTGGTTATATTCGCACATTTGCACACAAAGACTGCATAGACTCTTGCATTATTTTGAACGTCAGTGTAACAAAGTTACCAGTTAGAATCTAAAAAGCAGCCGACCACCAAGTTTAAGTTCATTGAGCTTTGACATTTCCACTATCGGCCTAATTATGTTTTTATTTTGGATTGAGTAGATCGGAAGTCGCACAGATTGATTGAGAATGAGACTGAGAGGAGTGATGCTGGAACAATCGCCTCTGGCCCGACCCAGCCCGGGTCCGCGGTGGAGCCGACCGGGTCGGGTCGCATTGTTGATGTCTACGTCCCTTCGGCTGAGCTGTGCTAGCCAGCCGCTGATGGATCTGTACGAAGATCGTCAAGTAAAAAAAAATACTATGTTTACAATATAACGTCACCAAACTCATAATAAATTAATGCGATATACTTACCATTATGGCAGTCTATGTTATCCTCCGTCCTGCTAAGAATAGTGCTATATAGACGAAGGGAAAAATATAGAGCGTTCTTTTTTTCTTGGTGAATTTGTCGCAATCAGTGAGTGATGTTGCATTTATTGCATTATTGTTTTTCGCAATAGCTTTCGCCGAGAACTGACTGAGTATGGTATTTGTAAAGGGTCACTGTAATCTCCAGCATCTCTCTCTGTTTCAGCGCTTGTTTAATTATTTTGTCTATTGTTTCGTACATATTATGTAGATCATTTTACAAACACGTACACAAATGTGATCATTTGTGTTCTTAATAACTTTATTATGTGGTTGATTTATTTATTCAACAAATGGTACCTCAATTGTACCATGGCTGCGTCATGTAAATGATGAAAAGTTGTTTTGTGATCGGCGACAGGAATAACAACAACAAAAAATCCAGCTGAAAAACAAACATGATAATCGTTTGTCTCGCAATGTAAGGTAACCGATTCCGGTTACCTTACATTGCGAGACAAACGATTACAGTAGCCATCTATCCGCAATGAGTAACATATTTAGCATTATTAAACATATATATTATCTGTAAAATATGTTTAGGTATGTTTTCAGGCATTAGTGATTCGATAAATTTAGAATATTTCTTTCGATGGTTATATATTCGTTTTATTTCGTTTTTTTTTTATTTGTAATTTGCTCATATTTCAACAGAGTACCAAAAAATTCCTATAGGTACATGCTTACCAAATCATTATTTTCAATAACGTTCGTATTTTGAAAATAAATTTTAGGCATACACCAAAAAGTTTAGTAAGGATAGTGTGCTCCATCCTGTAAAGAAATGACAATTAAGTCAGAAAATAATCTTGCAATCAAAAGGATTTAAACTAGGGGTGGTATTCTAAAATCCACATCGAGTCAAATAAAAAAAAAAAAATCTTTTATCCCAAGTTGGCTTTTAGGAATGCCAAAAGATGTTGTTTCCTTAATCCCGGAGATACAGGCATTTTTGCTAAGATCGTATGTGGAATACCCTAAGGTTTATTATTTTTCATGAGTAGTCCGCCGTAAATTAACCCAGAAAACCCTTTCACTAAAAATGTTTGTATTGTTTCACAAGACTTGCCAATGATATGCTTGTATTACTTTTCAAGTACATTGATGTTACGAAAAAAAAATATTTTTTTATGCCACCGAAACGTTTTTACACAATAAGATAAACCAAATGTCGATCCCCCTCCCCATTTGCGTGTATTTTTATTCTGGTGTGTTTATAGGACTGCAGTGCCGTCACCAGCTTTTTTCAAATGGGGGGGGGGGGGGGGTGCGTTTGGGAGGGGGGGTTGCGTTTGGGGGGGGGCACAAAAATTACCAATTCCGATGTCAGGCAGTGCATGAGTGCTGCTGGTGGCATTGATAGGGGCAAAAGCAGACACAAATACAACCAAATAATTCAAATGTGCAATTGTAATTGTATTTAATCTGGATTTTTTTGGTTAAACTCAGGCTCTGTCTTTCCACTAAGTTATTTCAATCACCTGATTTAATGGTCATGTTGACAGTACAGGGTGCAACTCTGAAACTTCAACGTTTTTTATGTAGCAATTTCATAAAGCCACATAATTCATATCTATACTGTGGCATGATTGACCTCATTGGGTGCCACGATCGATACCTCGGGTAGCATAGGCATCTTCAATTATAACTTCGTTCAATTTTGGTGGGCACATTAGTATCCTAAATTGCACTTTTTTCGTGTACACAAAAAAAGTTTTACTTTTTTGTACAGCCCTGTATTAGTTTTAAATAGTTGGGGGTTGCTTTCGTTCTGTTCAATGAAAAATACCAGATAGGTTTTTAGTGTGACTGCACTCGCTTCTTCATTTTGAGAACGAGTTGGCGCAATTTGTTATTTCGGAGGCTTCATTTTCCGGTAACAATAGCTAATATTCCGAGCTGTGGATCTTGAAATGTTTTTCTTTCTAATTCCCTTAGTTATTTATGTAACACTTGAAATATACATTTCCAAATGATAACCAAAGTTCTTTCATCATACTTCTTTTTACAATTCTTTAAAAGAGGAGCGTGAATTTTCTGTTAGCTGATTTGAAGCCTCCGAAATAAACTTTGAACACTGTTCACACAAATATAAACAGAGTAACTCATCCAATCAATATAACACAATGTGGTACATGGACATCTAGTTCACAAACCAATAAATATCACAGATATTCCTTGCAGTTTGAAAATGATGATTTTGGATTTCAGTTGGATTCTATACAAAAGCTGTTCGCTTTATTTTGAACATTAGATTTCAATTGTTGGGTTGCCTACAAAAAATAACAACAACACAACTAACTCGTCCCCTTCTAATTAAAAAAAAAAAAAAAAAAAAATGTGGTCTGGAGGGGGGGGGGGGGGGGGGGGGGGTGCATCCGCACCCTCCGCACCCCCTGGTGACGGCCATGGACCAGTGAGTGCAGTATCTCCAAGTATACATTTTACATGTACTAGTATATTGCGCGATACTGAATTTAGTTCCTTGGGATTTCACAGATACCATAACAACTTGTAGTCCACGCACGTTCGTAATTGTTCGAATTTTGGGGTAATTTTGGTCTTGAAAGGTTCTTTATTAAACCAGTTCGAATGGCCGATACCGAGATTAAAGAAACGGGAGCATCGACTCCATTTTCCGTAGTTTTCATCACACTCGCTCTTGGAGCTGTAATTTTGCTCCTTATGCTTGTATGTGGGTTTGACTTCGGGAGATCAAGTAAAGCCGACGAAGAAGAAGAGCCAGGTAAGTGACCCTAATTGTACCCGAGACTACGGCTAGCGCTAGGTAACCGGTGGGAATCTCCCCCCGCTCTCAGCTCAACCGGTTGTGAGTGTGTGACGTGGCGGCGTTTTAAACGCAGGGCGCCGTGGCCGTGGCCGTGGATGCAGTAAGGTTGGTTAGCATGGCATGGTCCTGGTGAAGTATAAATTGTCAAGTTGTACATAGTATACAAATATTTCATGACCATGAGTGGATCTTGTGGAATCTATTTGCACCGAGGTTAAGTGGAGGGCGTGCGGTACTATTTTGGTAGGCCTACTGGAAAATGGTACTGCACGCCCTCCACTTAACCGAGGGGACCAATAGATTCCACAAAGTTCCTGAATAAAGATCATGAAATATTTGTTTTATATCCTTCATTAATATATTCTTTGTTCATTAATTGAATCCTTACCATGGACCTTGTAGTGCCCATGCTCTACCCCGAACGCAGGAGCCCGATTCAGATGTTTTGACAATGTTTGACACTTTTGTTATTTCCTGCGGCTTGAGCAAACCAACGGAAATTCAAGTTGCACCTCGGCCGCAACACCGCTGGAGTACCGGCAGCGCGCCTAATGATTTTCCGCTACAACGCTAAAAAGCTGCTGGAAAGAAATGTATCGCGCAGATTTTGCGTGTCACGCATTCACCTGGGATGAATCAATGAAAATTGTATCGATCACTGTAATAGCCCGGATATCGATAGTCCAGAGGGAAAAAAAGAGACTATTTTTGACATGACGTCACGAAATAGTAGTTTTTTTCCCTCTGACATCACGAAATAGTACTTTTCTTCCCTCTGAGCTCTCTTCCTCCAAATAGTTCATCTATTTTTGGTCATGTGACACCCTTTCAACCAATCGACGATCTGGAATATATTAATGAGGGATATAATGAAGAGTGTAAGCAAAGAAATCATGGCATTTTGCACAACATTCTCATTTGAACAGTAAATTCTGATCGTGTAATTTAACGGAAATGGTGGACCAGGCTAGGGACGCCCACAAAATATTAAAACAACTTCAAAATACAAATGCTCACCATATGATATATGCTTCTTTGCACTATTGATAATCCATGGAAATCATTAATTTTGGCAAAATAACAAGAAAAGTATTTATTTAAACAAGATTTTAGCATCGTCTCCGAGTCACAGATAATGCAGCTACACTGTACACAAAATTCACGTATTTGTTAATATTAATTAACGCTCTGCCGGTACTTGCTTAGCGTATATTCCGGTGGGTTGCTGAATCCGCACAGGATCAGCCAGCCTATTTCGTCAGGCATACATGCATATTGGCAATTGGACTTAACTGCGAGCATGCGGTGGGCGCATGCGAACGGCGCAGCACTGTCGATAATGTTCCGATATATACGTGTAGTATAGTGCGGGTGCGGGATGCTGTGTCCGCGCAAGCCACGTATCGCGGTCAGCTATATATAGCAGCAATCCGAGCGGTTCGGGTTTAGCGAGTAACGGGTGGCCGACTGTGGCGGCCACGCGCAGGTCCCCGGAGCTATCATAGCAGCCGACAAGCCAGGCTTAGAATTGCGCGACGATTGTTACTTTTCTTTACTTTACTTTAATCCAACGATGATTGTAGGACTTCGCCTGTTCATCGATCGATTGAAACAGTTTCCTTACTTATCACGCTAACATGTATGTGGGTCAGGACATACAGCCTAATGAGCCTATACAGGCTCATGAAGAAGATCATGATTATTAATGCAATATTTGTCAAGCCTATTTTTGAAGGAGTTCATAGAAGTTGCTGAGACAACACAATCAGGAAGACTATTCCACAAATCAACAACTCTGTTACTGAAGAAATACTTCCTCATGTCAAGACGAGAGTACTGCATTGCACGCCTATTTTCTTCAATGTGATTCTGGGCTGATTATGTTTTTTTTTAAATCAATTTTTATACAGTGGGAGTGGTACTGTAGTTTACTTACTCTTTGGGGTTAGGGTTTTGCTACGCATCAAACCTTTGCATACATGTACACAAACCATACATAACCAGATTGGATTGGCCGATGAGAGCAGCGCATGAAAGGAATGTTGAATGTTGCATATTGCAAAATGTGAATACGACACATGTGGCTAGTTTTTTTCCTGAAAGCATGGCTGAGCCTGTGATAACAAAAGTGTAGGGCTACTACATAATCAAAGAAACGTCTTGTCGACTCAAGTCTGGGGTGCACACTGGTTTATTTTGAGGGCTCCTTGCCCACAGCAAGCTTTTCCATCATGAGCATGATTAACAATAACATAAAGTACATTTGCATATAGAATAATTAGGGAAGAACCAATAGAAATAAAAGGAATGAAGCAGGCCAACTAAAATGTAGGATCCCTATTCACTAAGTCAACCAATAAAAGTAAGGATGAAGATGGCAGACTAGCTGAGGTGATTATGTAATAAAGAATGTTAAACAAAAGAGCCAGATGTGAGGATGGAATGAATGAGCACATCTGAATAGGAAATGTATGAAGGTGATCAGAGAAGTAGGGTAGTGATTGATGGGGTGAACTTGGACATAAGAACCTATTGAACATGGACTGAATACAAACTAAGATGGACTAAATTTCCTAACTAGAAGTTAAAGGAATCAAACAAAATGGGGAGCTTAAATGGAAACTTAACCATCTTATAAGTAATAAAAAAAAAATCTCATGTAAGGTGGGTACTACTGCCCATTTGATCTGATGTAGACATGAACATTTTGATATTTTCTTCATTATGATATGATTGATCATATTTTCAAAATGCATGCTTTATTCTATATATTATCTTCCATTCACCTTGTAGAGGAGGAGAAGGAAACAAAGGAAAAGAAAAGCAATCAGCCTGGGAAGAAGCAGAAGTCTGGTAACCAAGGCAACAAGAAGTCTGCTCAGAAGGCATTCACTCATCCTCTGTTGGCCTCCTCTCTCAAGGACCACAGTCACCCTGTGTTGGACCTTGACTTTAGCATCAATGGCAAATACCTGGCATCCTGCTCTGAAGGTAACATATCTCTTGCACTGTGTTTCCTTCTCTTTCTTTTAAATCTTTCTACCCCCTTATTCCTAATGGATACCAACAGGGTATCTTCTACTTCATCAGACATGGAATATTCCTTTTCATGTTTTTTTTTTAATAATCATTTTACAGCTTAACCTATTCTTTGCTGAGCCTGCATATATGCGGGCTGGCTTTTCTCCACTTAAGGTACTGAAGGTACTGACAGGTAATGAATAAACTTCCAATTCCTTCAAGGGCTCAATTAAGGCTCACTCCTTTGATTACTACAGTTCCATGGCAAATTTTGACATCCTAACTGTACCAGAGTTCAGGAAACCCAACAACCTACAACAACATAAACCGTACATTGGTGATGCAAGGTTGGGGGGGGGGGGGGGGGGGGCGGTGTTAGGATATGGTAGAGTTAAATGAGGCAAGTATGTAATTTAATCATGTGAATGTGGCCTGGTTGTCGCAAAAAAGAAACCTCTTCCTCTTGAAAAGCATGACTAGTCTTCAGAGTAACAGGCCATATTTTACAGTTTGAATAAAATGCATGTAAACAGTCTGGAAGCAAGGCTAAGAAAATCAAGGGAACGCATCTTTCTTCTTCTGTCAACTGATTTTCAATCGAGAAACAGCATTCTCTTTTAGTGAAGGGCTTTATGGGGTAATTTGTAGGCATACATCCGGTAGTAATAAGGATAGCATGCTGCATTCTGTAAATGAATGCAAAAACGTGCTATTTCTTTTGAAATCATCTGAATGCCATGCTGCATTTATATCTTACATGAGCTATTTTATAAGTTGTACGTTCTTTTTTTTTACCTCATAGACCGAACGGTGCGTGTCTGGAGTGTTAAAGAATTCAAGGACAAGGAGCACAAGTAAGACATTTTCACTATCTTCCACTATCTTGTTGATACCAATGTGTTTCACAGGCTTTTATTTGAAAGATAAGTCAAAGAAATGTCAAGGGGAAGGAAATAATTCATTATTTTTCTTTATCTGATTGCAAAAAGTTAATTGGGGGTTAATAATTTCACTGTGCGCTACGTTTAGCATGATTTAGCAATTGCAGGCAAATGTGGTCTGTTGCCGAGGATCATAGTCAACTCCTCCTGCAGGGTGTAATGCTGTGCTCAAAAACATCGTAGTCTGCTATTTCATTTCGCATTAGTATTTGAATAAACAAAGTTATTTAGATCAACTTTAGTGAAATATTTCCCCTTCCAATTGACGCTGACTGATTTTAAATCACCTAACTGTGTGACTGAGAGGATGTGAACATTTAATGGAATTTACATATTCATCCAATTCAGTACAATTCAATAAAGTGGGATATTACACAATAATTTCTAATAAGCTTTGAAGGATGTTCTTTTGTCATTGCTATTTTATGTGTATGCATCTTTATGTCTCTTTCTTTCAGATGTGTGAGGGGAAATGTGGAATATGACCATGCTACACAAGTAAAGTTCAGCCCGGATTGCAAGTTAGTTATTATTTTTTGCCTATAATATATATATATTTTTTTGCTTGCTAGGTATGCAATTACTAAATGCAAGAAAATAAGGGAGTGAATATCTAGACTGTAGAACCAATAGTATTATAAAAAATTGTTCAATTTACAGAACTTATATTTAGGGAAAGATTTATTCTAGGGCTCTGCTATATAAAGAAAAATTCTGATTCACTCCCTTTCTGTTCATTCTCATTGGTGCGAGTAGATTATCATAACCAAATGACATTGATTTGGGTGACATAGTTTTAACTTTTTTGTGCAATTATTGTGTTTCAGCACAATTAAGACACACAACTCTTAATAGACCAGCAATTAATTTGGCAAATGAAGGTTAAATGTTTGATTTGTCATTGTCATTAAATTTGGGTGGGAGATATTACTACTCAAGCTGGGGTGCAATATCTTTTTTGTGAATTAATGCATGGTTTGTAAGTGTTATGTAAAGGTTGCATTTGGACTTGAATTTTTGACACAGGTCGTTCATCACCAGCATTTCCAATGGCAACTGTATCCGTGTCTTCAAACTTGGCAAGAAGGAGGAGAATTCTTCTGCTCAAATAACGGCTCTCCTGGACTTTCCAAAGGTGAGGGACAGGGATAAGACATTGAGGTCTGTTTAAAGGGAGTATACTGTACTGGGAAGACAAAAATGCCTTCAAAAGGTGATCGTGAGCAATCTTCTTGCCAATGGTCTTAAATTCATGTATTGTCCATTTCAGAAACTTCCTGAAAGTTATTTGCCCTCATATGATCCACATTGGGAGTAATTAGTGGTTAAATCACAAATCCTCAAATTGTTCGGGCCGAACATTTCAAGAATTTGTGATTAAATCACTAATAACTCCAAATGTGGATAATTTTTGAGCAAATAACTCTCAGCAAGTTTCTAAATTGGACAATACATGATTTTAAGACCATTGGCAAGAAGTTTGTTCACGACCACCTTTTGTAGGAATTTTTGTCTTTCCAGTACAGTATACTCCCTTTAAAGGTCACCGCAGACGACACAGTCCAATTAGTCTTACGTCTCTGTGAGTGGCTAAATGGCAGGACTCTGCGAGTGGCTAAATGGCAGGACTCTGCCATTGCATTTGTACAAGAAGGTGATATCACATTTCCAGTCATAGGCCCTTTCGATTGCAAATTGTGGCAAAATGGTGTCGTATGCGGTGACCATAATGACGAAAACAGAGGGGGCTGTATTGCAAATTACATGGACGTACGATGGATATCGGTCATAACTTGCAATTGATATTGATTGTATCTTGTGTGGATCGATTACAAAATCATGCATAGACTTAGACTTGCAATAGATAACAGGGATTATTTGTGATATGGTGAGTTGGAATTGAAAGCAAAGTTGCTATAGATAGCAACTCACACTTTGTGATACAGGGTCCTTTGCTCTCTGTCGTCCAATCCTGGCGTCCTTTCTATCCCATCAACCCTCTCTTATCTTGTCGCATTTCCTTACCATCTCCTTGACAGAGCCGCGACCAAGAGATTCTGAGTGTTGGCGTGGGATCCAACTCCCAAGGCAGCTTCATCATGACGGCATACACCGACACCACCATTCAGATCTGGAGCACGAGAGGTACTGACTCTATGGGAATGCGTTAAAAGGATAGTTTACCCTAGAATTAAGTTGGAGCAGAAATATGAAAGAAACATACTAGTGGAGATTTGACGAAAATCTGTCAAAGGATAAGAGAGTTATGATCTTTTGAAATTGCAATTTTGTGACGTCACATGCGAGGTGCTCTCCCATATGTTGTGTGCTGTATGATTCCATACAGTGCATTCTTTCTGTTTTTGAATGGAATCACTTTTTTTCAGTTGCAAGTAATCTTATAATTTATGGGATCTCTCTCACTTTAAGTTGTCATTATAAGAAGACAGGAATAACTGTCTCATTCGGAGCATTCTTTAATCAAAATTACAATTTCGGACATACCCCCAAATACATCAGTAGGGCGTTCAGAGGAAACAGATGCAATCTCTGTGGGTCCATCGTCCTACAGAGAATGATTTGTGTTGGACTACATTTATAAGTTCCTTTTTCTTGTTGTTGTGCTTGCTTGCAGGAGAGGTAGTGGCGACTGTTGATACCCGTCACATGAGTAACAACTATGCTGCTGTCTCCCCCTGTGGACGTTTCGTTGCGTCGTGCGGTGAGTGCATCGCCAGGGCCCTGTGGCATAAAACTTACCACTGATGGTAACGTTGCTTCCAATGGCAACTTCCATGGAAACCTTGAATTTGATTGGCTGTCGAGTGAAATTGCCATGCTAGTTACTATTGATGGCAGAGTTACCATTAATGGTAAGTTTTATGCAATGGGGCTCAGGTCAATCAGACTGATTATGTGTACTGTATCTGGAGATGTGAAACTCATAAAGGCCCATTATCCATGCGCAATCACTGAGACTGATTTTCTGTGCCACAATTGAAAATGAATGGTTTATGCTAAAGAGAAAATTATGGATTATAAATTATGCCTCGTTTAGGTCATAAGCTATAGGTTGCTCTCTTTTTCTGGATTTGATCACAACTAAGTCTAAAGAAACATATTTGATAATTGGAAGCTTTGATTAAAGTGATGTATTCTCAAATGAGTAATTCTGGGGCTTATTAAAAAATTTGAAATACATGGTGCAACACTGGCCTGTTTGAAGTGCATAGGGATGGTCGGGGTGGGAATAGGGGGTGGGGAGCGGAGCGGGGTTTCCCTCGTTTGGCCTGGCCTGACAATATTATTAGCACAAGCACATTTTTTATTTTTATGTGAACATTGTAGTTAACCTGGGGGTTGTTTCACCTAGCTGTTCGTAAGCTAAGAACGACTTAACGCACGACTGGTGATACTTAGTTGTGCTAATTGAGATACCCCAATATGTTCCTGTGTTAACATAATGGGTGTTAATTTCCAACAATCCTAATCAAATTTTACAAATCATGAACTTTGTATTCAGACACTTGTTAACAATAAGAATTTTAATTGATAAAGTTCAGATTTCAACTTCAGCTTATGGGAATCAAAATCATTGAGAATCTGATGTAGCACAAGAAAGGGTCACCAGTCATTCGTAAAGTCATTCATAGCTTAAGAACAGCTTGGTAAAACAACTCCCTGGTGGGATGTCTCTGTTTCAGGCTTCACTCCGGATGTGAAGGTATGGGAGGTGGTCTTCACTAAGGGTGGAGACTTTAGTGAGGTCAGACGGGCCATGGAACTCAAGGGTCACAAGGCCAGCGTCTACTACTTCTCCTTTAATCTAGACTCCTCCAGGTAAGGTCACATTCAGGAGTAGAACAATACAATAATCTACTACTTCTCCTTCAATCTAGACTACTCAAGGTAAGGTCACATTCAGGAGTAGAACAATACAATAGTCTACTACTTCTCATTCAATCTAGACTCCTCCAGGTAAGGTCACATTCAGGAGTAGAACAATACAATAGTCTACTACTTCTCCTTCAATCTAGACTCCTCCAGGTAAGGTCACATTCAGGAGTAGAACAATACAATAGTCTACTACTTCTCCTTCAATCTAGACTCCTCCAGGTAAGGTCACATTCAGGAGTAGAACAATACAATAGTCTGCTACTTCTCCTTCAATCTAGTCTCCTTCAGGTAAGGTCACATTCAGGAGTAGAACAATACAATAGTCTACTACTTCTCCTTCAATCTAGACTCCTCCAGGTAAGGTTACATTCAGGAGTAGAACAATAGAATAGTCTACTACTTCTCCTTCAATCTAGACTCCTCCAGGTAAGGTTACATTCAGGAGTAGAACAATACAATAGTCTACTACTTCTCCTTCAATCTAGACTCCTCCAGGTAAGGTCACATTCAGGAGTAGAACAATAGAATAGTCTGCTACTTCTTCAATCTAGACTCCTCCAGGTAAGGTCACATTCAGGAGTAGAACAATACAATAGTCTACTACTTCTCCTTCAATCTAGACTCCTCCAGGTAAGGTCACATACAGGAGTAGAACAATACGATAGTCTACTACTTCTCCTTCAATCTAGACTCCTCCAGGTAAGGTCACATTCAGGAGTAGAACAATACAATAGTCTACTACTTCTCCTTCAATCTAGACTCCTCCAGGTAAGGTCACATTTAGGATTAGAAAAATAGAATAGTCATTATTGCTGTATGGAATGATTTGATGAAATTCATGGCTTACCTTATTTTCCGGTGTATAAGACGTATGTTTTCTCCCTTGAAAATCACGCCAAAGTCTGGGTGTGTCTCATACCCGGCGTTAGCAAAAATCAGGTCTTTCAAACCAACACGTATACACATGTATGAGACTATGCGTTATGTGACATTAAAAAAAAGCAGATGGCTTTGATAGCCTGATAGAATTGACGTACAGATAATACGATCTCAATCACATCACCAGCATAATAACTGGGACTAAGAAAGCCCCAGGAGTAGTATTTGTCTGCGAGATAACTCAAAGATACCGCTGAGCAAAAGGCTTAAACTAGAAAACTCCATTTGGTGGAGACCGCCATTGATTCTGTGATCAGCTTTGGCCACAAGCTGGCGTTAGGACACAAAGATCAATCTTTTTTTTTTTTTCAAATTGCGTGCTCAAATTCGGGGTGCGTCTTACACGCCAAAATTTACGGTAGTTACTTTATTGATGTGATATAAAATTTATTCATTTTACAAATTAGTGCAATAAAAAAACATTCAGTAAAAATGTGCTTCAACATATGTTTTGAAATATGAATGTGCTTTTGAATTGATATAATATCAATCAAATTGATTTCATATTTGAATTCAATGTAGTTTTTCAGCTCACAAGTACAGAACCATTATAATATTGGGGCTATGGTGTGCAGTGCATCAGGTACATGTACAATATTTATGGCCTTATTAAGTGGCAGAACCATGTCAGCTTAATCCTCTACAAAAAGCAGATACCTTCAAATCAAACAAATATTAGACCTCCAGTGTGGATATATATCAAAGATTGCTCATTTTCTCCATTTCAGGATGGCAACCGTGTCTAAAGATGGAACCTGGAAGCTGTGGGATACAGATGGTAAGTTGAGGACAGTTTAGTTTCATTCCGCAAAAGAGGAATGTGCCTGTAAGTTTGGTGAGCTTTTGAACTTTGTATATTTAAAACATGATTCTGTCAAAGAAATCCATGCCTGCAGCAGTAGTCGCTAACAATGCAGATTCTGTGTATAACATCCAGACATGTTAAAAAAATGAAATATTCATTATGATTGATTTTTCACAAATTGAATTTGTTATGGATGAAATATGATATTTATGTACATTTTTTGTGTATCCGATCGATACATGTAAAATGCTCCCGAGGGGGTGAAGCTAGTGGATCAAGTTAGTGCATGTGCAATTGTAAAATATTTCTTGTGATCATGTTTAAATTAAACTCTATAGCATTTTCAACACTTCTAACTTGAAATAAACATATTTAATTATTCTATTTTATAGTTGTAATAGAAGGTTTCCATGGTGAGATACCAATCAAGAAGAGATTTTTTAAATCACCGTACAAATTTCAGAGTGGTGTCCTTAAATTATGAAGAATCTTTAGTTGAAGGTCTTTACTCCCCCAAAGGAATATCGTCATGTTACCCCAAACCTCCATATTGTTGTTATCATTGCTGTTGATGTTGTTACTATTATTATCTTAAAGGGATAGGTCACCATGAAATTTAGTTGGTTTCAATAAAAGGAGACACATGAAAGAAACATATTAGTGAAGGTTTGATGAAAATCTGTCAAAGGAGAAGAAAGCTATGATCTTTTAAAGTTTTGATTTTGTGACATCACGTGCGAGGTGGTCTCCCATATGTTGTGTACAATTATTTTAAAAAATGTGCATTTTCTCAAAAAAATATGCATCCTTTTACCTGTGAATTTGATAGATCATTAGAAATACGTTTTTACACACAAACCTGTATGAAAAAAAGCAATTTATGGAAATATTCTGTACACAACTTATAGGAGAGCATTTCGCGCATGATATCACAAAAATGAAATTTAAAAAGATCATAGCTCTCTGACCCTTTGACAGATTTTCGTCCCTTTTATATTTCTTCCATGTTCCTGCTTTTATTGAAACCAGCTTTTCTTCAGGGTGAACTATCCCTTTGAGTGTTGAATCTGTTGATATTATGTTCTGTTCCCGTGTAGTTGAGTATGCCAAGCAGCAGGACCCCTACCTACTGCTGACGGGTCAGTACCCCCACTGTGGCCCCTGCCAGATCGCCCTGTCTGCAGACGCCTACAGCCTGGCCATAGCCCAGGGAGCCGACATCAGGGTCTACAGCGCTAACGGCAAGCAGGAGGAAGAGCACATCCAGGGGGCTCACACACGTAAGTTAAAGGGATAGTTCACCCTGAAATTAATTTGGTTTCATTAAAAGCAGAAATATGAAAGAAATATATACGTGTTTCTAATAATGTTTCAAATTCCAAATTCATAAGTAATAGGATGCATATCTCTTTGAAAAAGTTGACATTTAAAAAAAAAAATGTGCAACTAGTGACCTGTTCTTGTGCTAAATCAGATTCTCCATGATTTTGATTCCCATAAGCAAAAGTTGAAATCTGATCTTTGTAAATTAAAGTCCTTGTTGCTAACAAACGTCTGATTACATAGTTTATGATTATTTATTTCAAATTTGATTAGGATTGTTGGAAAACAGAAAACAGAAACAAATTGGGGTATCTGATTTAGCACAAGAACAGGTCACCAGTCATGCGTAAAGTCATTTGTAGCTTATTAACAACTTGTTGAAACACCCATACAGTGTATTATCTACTGATATATTTTCTCATTTGATGAAACAGATACAATCAGCAAGCTTGGCTTTGACCCGAGCGGGAAGTACCTGGTGTCAACGGGCGACCGCTTCATCCGAGTCTTCCACAACATCATCGGTTTGAGAGCTCAGGTAGCAGACTTAGAGGAGAAGCAAAAGAAGACAACCTCAGGGGCCATGAAGGAGCGGTTAGCATTCCAGATTGTATCCACGCAGTAAGTGCTTCAAGAAAATATTGATTCTTTAATCAAAAGATATATAATTCTTTGCACTTATGTACAAAATTTGATTTAAAATGTGGAGAAAATGAAACAAGTCTTGATTTGATAAATCTTTCTTGAATCAAATTGTATTTTTGAAAGTATTTGCAAGTGATGTATGTCACAAAATGAATAACTCAAGTTCATGGAATTACCCATATACAGTCTGGCAAATGACGAACATATCTCTTCACGTAGGCATGGTCACATTGATGTACAAAAATACCTTCTGTTATTTATCTCCCAATTCTTTATCTCTTCCCCATTTTGTTTTTCCTTTCTCCTTTCCTTCCTTCTTCATCTCTCCCACATGCTCTTCTCTTCTGTAGAGAACTGATTGACTCCATCTTAGGAGGGCCAACTGATGCTGCAGCAGGAACATAACACGCAGCCTCAGGAACCATCACCTACTGATAGTTTGGAAATAGCTTCTTGTTCCTTGACTATTTTGTGCCTTAAATGGCTCTAGTCTCAACCCATGAATTTCTAGTTCAATCCAAATTTACCTAATTCAAATTATTTCCTCACTTTTTCATTGTACTTTTGTTTGTCATAATGTATGTAAGTTGTATTTCCCTATTCCATGATTTTAACGGGAGATGTAATTTAAAAGGAAGGTATTTTTTATGATTTAGTATTGTTGAAATTGATTTGATCAACTCATGTCTTGCCTGCTGAACGTTATTGGTAGGGGGAATTTGTGTGAGGGAGTCGTAACTTCTCCCCAACTTCTCCCCAATGGAGATTGCAGACAGTGTCTATGAGGAGTATATGTATATGAGGTTGATTATGAAAAGCAGTTTGGACATATGTGACCTATGGTAAAAGTTCCTCAGTAATCATGGAGAGCTCTTAGTAAGAAATCATCTATACATAGTAATTTTACACCCTGCATAAAATATGCAGGTAGGGAGAGCACCTTGCATGTGGCGTCACAAAATCAAAACTTTAAAAGATCATAACTTTCTTATTCTTTGATGGATTTTCACTAAACCTTCACTAATATGTTTCTTTTATGTGTCTGCTTTCATTGAAACCAACGTAATTTCAGGGTGAGCTATCCCTTTATAAACAGGAAAATATCTTTCCATGATGATGAGGCTCAACAAAAAGTTTACTTCACCCCACAGAACACCTATTTTTTTTTGTTGAAGAAACTAATTCTGAGCATATTGCTAAGCACTGCATGGAGGATAAGATTAAAGGGAAATGCGAAATAAATTCGAATTTGTATTTGAAAGTCCTCCCTCAAATTGAGTTAGTTTGAATATGAGTAGAAACATGAAAGCATATGACGTCACAAAATCAAAACTTCAAACAATCATAACCTTCTTATCCCTTGATGGATTTTTGTCAATCCTTCATTAATATGTTTCTTTCATGTTTCTACTTTTATTGAAACCAAATGAACTCCAGGCTGGACTATCCTGTTAAGTGCTAGGAACATGGAGAGCATTGATGCATGACTGGAGTGAATATGATGCAAAATTTCCAAGCCAACCAAAATAATGTGGCTATGATTGAAGGTCTTAGTTATAATGCCTCATTTAAATGGCGTATACTGTACTGGGAAGACAAAAAAGCCTTCAAATGGTGATCGTGAGTAATCTTCTGGCCAATGGTCTTAAATTCATGTTTTGTCCATTTTAGAGCCTTGCTGAAGGTTATTTGCCCTCATATGGTCCACATTTGTAATAATTAGTAATTAAATCACAAATCCTCAAATTGTTCGGGCCGAACATTTGGAGGATCTGTGATTAAATCACTAATCTCTCCAAATGTGGATCATTTGAGGGCAAATGAAATTCAGCAAGGTTCTAAAATGGACAAAACATGACTTTAAGACCATTGCCAGGAAGTTTGTTCACGATCACCATTTGAAGGCTTTTTGTCTTCCCAGTACAGTATATGCTGTTTAATATCATTCATACTCTAACAGCAAAAGAATCATAAATTTAGTATTTGTTCCTCCAAGTTTGTAAATATGGTATACATGTATTTCAGTTTGAGCAAATTCATCTCAGTTGATCTGAGCCAAGAATCATTAAGGTTTGTTCCCACAGAGGAAGTTTGCATATAGCTTGCTATTGCTATATTGTCACTCTTATTGGGCTGTTCAAATTGGGATATCCCTCTAATGAAGAAATAAAATAGATTGCAGCAAATCTGTGATGGTTTTGTCTTTGAATAATACCACAAGGAGTATTTTAAGTGGCAGAGACATGCTTTGGTGAGGTCCAATGTTATTTTGTTTTAGTTTGATCTTATTGATGTTTCTTTGACACGTATGTAAATTATTGTTACCATTTAAGCAGAACTCTCATCATGGAATTTGTACAAAATACAGAACATTAATCCTTTAGCATGCACCATTGAATGGAACCAAATAGTTTTTATAAAATTAGACCAACCAGCATCAGACAGTTAAAGTGGAGCCCAAATGCCCCTTATCTGAACTTGCTGCAATTTTATGTGACATTTATGAATAAGAACTTATGAATTGAAACAAATATTTGATAAAAGACAATGAAATTGTATCTGGGAGCTGTGTGATGAATTCACCAGTCTACATTGTATCCATGAATTATTTATTGCATCAGTTAGATATTTTCAATACTTGGGATTTTAAGTAAGATTTCAGGGACATGTTTTTATTAGAGTATAATTGTGATCAGATGTATTAAATTAGGATTGATTTTTATCCCTCCCATTAAATTGATGGTATATAAGAAAGGAATGAATGACTGATTAAGTGTAATGAATTGGACCCTGAATGTCTGGTGTGTAGAATATTTACTGTGCATTACTATGCGCTGGTTCTTAATATATATATGTAAGTTCGTTGAACTTTGTTTTGGATTTTTGTGGGGGAACAGAAATTTGAATTTGTCTGTTATCCAGGTTTAGCTGTTTTAAAGTGAAGTAAAAAGAAATAATTAAATGTCATTTTTCTTGTCAATCAGTGTGTGTTCGTATTTGTTTGATTTAGGGGGATTTTTCCTTTGGACGTTCAAGGTTGATGTATGTGTATGTATATATTTGTGTGTTTGTATTTGTGTGTATATGGTGTATATGTCTGTATGTGTATGTGCCAATATATGTGTATGTGAGTTTGTGTGTAGGGTGCGTGTAATTGTACATTTGTGGTGTACCTTTCTTTGTTATTATTTTAGTACGCATGGCATCAATTTCTAAACAACTCAATGTGAAAAAATGAAAATCCATACATATCAACTGAACCCGCCGTGAGGAGCTGAAGGATGTATGAAAACCTTGCAGCCTTCTTTTTGTATATTGCACATCATATAATATTTTTGTCATTGTTATGAATTAAAAAAAGAAAGAAGTATGACTGAAAAGACCTCTGTGACACATGTTACATTAATATATGGCTGTTCCATAAAATTGATATTGGAGGGGATGGGGGGGGGGGGGGGTGGGGGGGGGGTGGGGGGGGGTGAACTTAGTGTTATTTATTTAGGTCTACCTATACTTCATTTGTTTTCAGTCTTTTAATATATTTTCACTTTATACCCATATCTCTCCCACTGGAGCATGAAGGAAATATGAGTCTGGCGCATGTTACCTGTTTGTGTGCTTTGGAAACATTTGCACAATAATCACATATACAAGGAGTTTTATGATAAAGGGTTAAGTGCTAGGGGAACCATGTACGTACATGTACATCTCGCCGACTTAAAGGGATAGTTCACCCTGAAGATAACTTGGTTTCAAAGAAAGCAGAAACATGAAAGAAACATATTAGTGAAGGTTTACTGAAAATTGGTCAAAAGATAAGAAAGTTATGATTGTTGTAAGTTTTGATTTTGAGACGTACACATCGAGGTGCCCTCCCGTATGTTCATTTTGTACTTTTCCCCCCATACATTGCCCTTTTTCTGAACTTTGATGAAGGAATACATCTTTTTAATAGCAATATGTGTGTAATAACATGTGTCAAAATGCACAGTTGATTTTATGAATATCCTTATTTTGAGAAAATTGACATTTTCCAAAATAATTATACACAACATATGGGAGAGCACCTCGAATGTGACGTTAAAAAGTCAAAATTTTAAATTCAAATGATTTTCTTTTCCATTGACGGATTTTCGTGACACCTTCACTAATACGTTTTTTTTCCATGTGTCTCCTTTTATTGAAACCAAAATAATTTCAGGGTGAAGTCCCCCTTTAACTTGGCTAAGCTCGTCAACACGACTTGAAGTTATGCTTATATACCGCAAATTGTGGCTAGGATATCTCAAAAGGTACGGAAAGCCGAGGATCGCTAGCGTTATTTACGCGAGCAAGGTAGTTTTCTTGATGACAATTTGCTCGTTTGGGTTGGGTAGCTAGCACCATTTGCTACTGCTTCATTTCATCAATTTAAGACAAAAAATGGCGTCCCATCTTGTTAGTGGACGAGTAAATTTGGCTTTCTGGAGGGAAGTAGCTAGGAGAGAGCTTATTGACTGTCTTGATAAATGCGTTGGGAGCAAGGTAATGTTGAATTTTCTAGATAAGCTAGCAGAGTAACATGTTTAATGATGATGAGAGTGAGGCCGACGACGAGGTAGATGTACCGGGACAGTCCCGGCCTGTGAGAGCTGAATGAGAGGGTCCCTCCCACCTATCTTGACGGGCGGAATTCGTGGGAAGGCATGGAAGGGATTGCCTTGTCATTTGACTGGACTTGGAAGGTGCAATTTCTGTTCATCTTTAACAAATGCACTTACACGATTGCTACGACACTGCAACTTAGTAAAACTGATATGATTATATGAGAAGTAGGCCTATATGTAAACCAAAAAGTGTTAATTGCTATTTTCAAAACTACTTTTGATTTTGAGAATTATCATGCAAGTCTACCAAGAAAATTTAAATCTTGCTTTGATCAAATTAAACTCCAAATAATGTAACTGGCCTCTTCTCCCAATAATGACCAGTATCAGGGGATCAATTCCCAATATGATAAAGGCATGAAACAACAAAAATCAAGTTTTGCATTGTGCTCATGCTTTTTTAATAGAAATTTTCTTTGAGCAAATGAAGAATAATGAATAAAAACATGGTCCGGCCATCCGGCTATATTGTGATGAGAATGTAGACAACCCTAGGTTAACCGTGATGTACTATTGCCTCTCCCCTGTCTGTAGTCTAACAAACAAAAACTGATAATAGCTAGGGGCCTATGGCTATCAAATTTTTAGGTTTTGGTATATGTCGGACCACCCAAAATGAATGCAGATATAGGAATAGTAGAGAAAACATGAACTTTGCTAAAGAGGTGTTGGAACAGTAGTTCTACGGTTCATTTTTTACGGTTCAGGAGCTCTACGGTTCATTAGACACTGTGCCTGTAAACCAGTGAAAACATATTGAACAATGGCTGCTGTATAACTTGCAAGTACAATGTTAACATCAATATTAAAGATGAGGATTGCAGTGCTAAAATCCAAGTCTAGCTGAAATATAGATCTTTTTTTAGTTTGAACCAGGATATTGATTAAATTAATGGATATTAATTTATAGATGTTTAATTTTTAATATTGTTTACAATAAAGACATAAAAATGTGGCATATATTTTCTTTGCAGGCTGTAGTGTGGGATGATTCTCTTACTGGACCGATTGGCCTTATTGCTGAGTATTCCCTGCTCAAAGTAAGTACATTGTACCCGACTATATATCAGAATGCCTTTGTGCCGCCCCCCTATTGGTCTTTTATGTAATACAAGAGTATCACTAAACATCATACAGACCACTCCCATGATAATGAGTACGGATACAAAGAAATATTGTTATGATAAATAAGGCAATCTTCCCTGTCCCAATTTCAAACAAAGCATGTGGAAATGTATGTGTTCAGTAATCGGTTTAAAACAATTTGTTTATAACGTAGTACTTGTGTAGGTTTGAAGTTCCATCCAGTTATATTTAGAGCGAACTGTATGTTGTCTCTCTGCAAACATTTCTGCAGTTGAATGAATATGTTTCTGACTGAAAACTTGTTAATTACCATGAAGCAAGAGAATGAAAGCATGGTGTAGTGATATTGATTCCAAAGGCATCGTGACATTGTCAGCTGTAGCCTATTTTTAGGCTGAAAACAAATAACTTCCTTTATAAAATACATGTACGCGGTATGTCAGATTTTTCTGAATGTTTTGCAAGTGTATTTCTCAGATTTGTCTTCATTTATGATGTTTTTCCCCCATTGATCATACTTTCTATTATTCCCTACAGATTGAAAAATGGTTTTGCTGAAAGAGGAATTTAAATCTAAGTTAAAGGGCATATACTGTACTTGGAAGGCAAAAAAGCCTTCAAAAGGTAATTGTTAGCAACCTTCTTGCCAATGGTCTTAAATTTATGTATTGTCCATTTTAGAAGCTTGCTGAAATTTATTTGTCCTCAAATGATCTACATTTTGAGTAATGGGTGATTAAATCACAAATCCTCAAAATGTTTGGCCCAAACATTTTGAGGATTTAATCATTAATCATTAATTACTCCAAATATGGATCATTTGAGGACAAATAAATTTCAGCAAGCTTCTATAATGGACAATACATGAATTTAAGACCATTGGCAAGAAAATTGCTAACAATTACCTTTTGAAGGCTTTTTTGCCTTCCCAGTACAGTATATGCCCTTTAACCTGTGAAATATCATTGTAGGAACATGAGGTGGACAGGACAACAAAGAAATTGACGGTATGTTTTTTCAAGTACCTTCGTGATCACTGGCCTGAATTTAAATCTAAATTAAACTTTGAAAAATCATTGTAGGAGCATGAGGTGGACAGGATGTTCCCCCTTCGTGCTGGCCATCTTCCCCTCCCGACGACAGCCAGTGGAGCAGGGGGCGCCATCCAGAATGTCATTTTTATAATGCGCCCTCGCCTGGACCTGATAGAGATCGTGGCGGACAACATCCACAAGGCTGAGGAGACTCCCTCACGTTTCAAGAAGGAGTTTCACATCTTCTTTGTCCCCAGGAAAAGCCTTCTCTGTGAGAAGAAATTGACGGTATGTTTTTTTTTCTTTTAAGTACCTTCATGGTAACTGGCCTGAATGCCTCTCAGATCTTATTGTACCTTATGTACTGGCTGGTCAGCAAGATCCCTGCGTTCTGCCTTTCAAAGTCTCATTGAGGTGACAAGTGAACTTACGCAGAACAAAGGCTTGAGGCGATGGAACATTTTAATGTTTGCCTCTACTCCTATAGAAAGCTCTCCCCAGCTCTCTGTATTCCTCGTCCAGCATTGAAGTATTTAAAATGCAGCTTAAAACTAGTCTTTTTCTAAAAGCATATCGGGTTTGTTATGGCTTTACATATCATCTTGTTAATGAATCATTTAAGGACAGGGACTTCATGTGTAGTCATGGTAGAAGGTTCTGGCTTGATTATGAGATAACATTATCTTCACCTCTTCTGACCCTTATCTTTAACCCTAATCTGGCCGGGCTTTTTGGACTGCTCTGTGGGCAGGGGGGGGGGGGGGGTTGATTCAACCCCCCCTTGAGATCTCGGCCATCGGTCGCGCGATTGTGACAAAATTTGGCACGCACGATACCTGTGTAATAATCTACAAGATTATTTTGTTTTACTTTTTGTTTCAAAACTGGTAATTGTAAATTTTAATTAATTAATTATGCAAATTTAGCCCACAATTATATTAATCACTAAATAAAGACATTTAGAGTCTAATATTTGGTTTGTATATCTTTTATAATATGTTTCACAATTTGTGATCAAAAAAACTTTGAAAATTCATTTTAAAGATTGTCCGTCCCTTTTGCAAGCTTAAAATTTGAAATCGTCTATCACGATCGTAAATTGAAGAAAGTGTGATTCAAGACCATTTCTAAGAATATAGCATGTTGAAGCTTTCTGTATATGTAAAAAAATTTCAGCCGTTAAATTTCAAACCGACTTTTTTCGTACTACGAAAAAAGTATTAGTCTTCGTTACAGTATCTATGTGGTTATAATGCGTGTGTGAAATCCTAATCTGATGAGTAATTACCAAACTTTGGAGATGATTCCTTCTATGGAACAATTTTTTTTCATAATGCGTTTTATAATTTGATAAACAGATTAATCAGTAAATCAGATATTTCAACACAAACTACTAAGAGCCTGAGGTAAAGACTATTAATCAGACGTTGTTTACGTGCATTATTTGAATTTTACACTACGTATCAGTTTCAAATTATGAATACAGAGCTTGCTAACAATTCTCTATATGTTTTGCCAATGTTTCGATGATTTTGTGGTGATCTGAAAAAGGGACGGGCTGTCTTTAATTCTTATGTATTTTATTGTTTTTGGAATTTCTTATGTATTTCTTTGTTTTTTTACTTTTGTTTTTCTTTGTTTTTTATTGAAAATTGTCACTGACCACTTTTCAGCCATGATTAGCATCAAATTAATCAATAAAAATGATGAAATGGAAAAATAATTAGGCTTTTATGAGTTTTATGAACAAGCACTGTTTTCTATAGGAAATGCACACAAAATTGCAAAATTGTGCACGTTTTGGCATGACATGTGTTACGAAAATGGGCGTGGCTCCGTAATGGTATGCGTGGATGTCGCGAATTTGGTCTCAAAAGATGCGCAAGACTTGAAAGAAAAAAGTCAAGAAGTGTCGCGATGAGTCGTTCTTGCGTTGCGGCATTATTGCACGAAACGTCGAGGGGGGGTTGATTCAACCCCCCCCCCCCCCCCGGCCGTTTTAGGGTTAAGTATCCACTGATATGCATGCTGACTTTATTTCATGTGTATGGGTTTATACATATACAAATCCTTGACCATTCAATCCAGATACGCATCACATTTTTAAAATGATGTGCAACTGTTTTTTCTGCACTTATCTGAGGAAATGCATGTAGCGAATTGAGTGAGAAATAATATCAATCATGCAACATTTCCTTTGTCCCTGCAGGAGCTTGGTGTATATGGAACGCTGACCACAGTGGGGGAATATAACCTTGATCTCTTGCCTTTCGACAGCGATGTGTTATCAATGGAGGCAGATGGTGCATTCAAGGTCAGCAAGTATTAGAAATGGCATAAACCTTCACTGTGCCTCCTGAAAATCTGTGATTATTATCATTTATTATTATTTATTTGACCATGAAACTAAAATTACAACCTCTATCCCACTTCCTTTGTAAACTCAGAATAAAACTGGTGATAACATTTTGGCAGATAAGTTCATGCTGTTTACTGTCTTGTGATTGGTTAGTGTTGACATGAGGATGAAATAGGACGATAGAGAGCACTTGTAATGCACCATGACTCTAGTGACCAATATTCTCAGGCACAATTTCACAAGATAAGGAGGTTTATTTCTAAAAACCAATGAAATGTAAAACAATTGTAAAAGCAAGATATGGTAAATATTTTGCTCATAAATTGTAGACATATGCTGCAATCTAAAAACTGTGGTCACAAGTACTTGACTGAAATTGATGCTATTAGTAGTAGTTAATACTTGATTTTTATTGATGATAGAATTGTTTGTATTCTTCTCAGGAATGTTATCTCCAAGGAGACCCCACTTCTATGTTCCATGTAGCCAAGTCCCTGATGAAGATCCAAGCGCTGTACGGCACCATTCCCCACATATATGGGAAGGGAGAGCTCTCTAGGGTAAGTACAGCTCTGAAATAGAAATTCACATCATGAGCTTTGAAATGGCTTCCCCAGTAAAAGAGAGAAATACATGAAAGATCAGCCTAGAAAATCAAAATCCCATGTACGCTTTTTATTTTCAATCTATGTGACGTACAGCAAAACGTGAATCATTTATGATGAATGGAATGCAATGAAAACCCACAGAGGGTTTGTCAGGAGAGCTCCTCTTGAAAAACATACACAAAACTTTCATTGAATATTGGTACCACTTATAAAAAAGATACAAAATATTAAAACGAAACAAACAAAAACATAAACAAACCCAATACTTAGTGGAAGTATAAATCTACCCGTACAATAGGATCAGTTCTTAAAGGGATAGTTTACCCTGAAATCAAGTTGTCTTCAGTAAAAGCAGAAACATACAAGAAACAAATTAGTGAAGGTTTGATGAAAATCTGTGAAAGGATAAGAAAGTTATGACTGTTTAAAATTTTAGTGCGAGGTGCTCTCCCATATTGTGTGCAGTACAATTCAATAAATTGCTCTTTTTTCTGTTTTTGATGAAGGATTAATTCTTTTCATAGAGGTTTATGTGTAAATACACGTTTCTAATGATAAATCAAATGCTCCTTCAAAATGATTCATGTCCTTTTGAGAAAATAAACATTTTTCGATAAGACTGTACACATCATATGGGAGAGCATCTCGCATGTGATCTCACAAAATGAAAACATATAAACAATCGTAACTTTCTTATCCTTTGACGGATTTTCATCAAACCTTCACTAATATGTCTTTTTAATGATTCTGCTTTTAATAAAACAAACTTACGTTCAGAATGAACAATCCCTTTAATTAGAGTTGCTGTCTAATTCTGTTTCGATCTCCGCACACAGCAAGTGACAGACATGTTGCTGCGGATGCGGAGGGAGATGGCAGGCACCGAGCGCCCTCTCTCGCCCCAGATCGACTGCCTCCTGCTGCTTGACCGCAACGTTGACCTCTTGACCCCGCTGCTGACCCAACTCACCTACGAGGGCCTCATCGATGAGTTCTACGGCATCACCAATGGTAAGGGGGCAGGCCTCACTCCTCAGACTTACGGCTGTGAATGCTGTATAGCACAGATGCCAACCAGTTCTTTTTTGTCATATAGAACATTTTTTTTTTTTTATAAAGTCTTCAGGAAGACAAGAAATGCAGACATCATAAGTAGGGTGGTTGTAATATATAGGATTCTGTGAGAAATGTTGTTTGAGAGAAACAAGTGGTTTTTTTGTTGTTTATATACAGGTGGTCATTTAAGCAGGTTTCACTATATTTAGTAGGATAGAAATGAATTTTTGCATCAAAATTCAATTTGTAGAGACCGGCTCTTGAAAAATTGTCAATCCTTTAACCGTCATCCAGCTACTGTCAAGCTTCCTCCGGAGAAGTTCACTAAGAAGGAGGAAGACAGCAAGCAACCACAACAACAACAACAACAGCCTCCTCCAAAGGACCTCCCGACAGAACCCAAGAAGATCCAACTCAACTCGGCCGACGAGCTCTTTTCCGTCGTCAGGGACCGCAACTTCCATGCTGTGGGCCCTGAGCTCAGTCGTAGGGCCAAGATCCTATCTGCTCAATATGAGGTATGGTCGTCTGTACAGCAAAGGGGCACCCTTTTCAGGGTTCCCAACCCATCAGGGAAAACAGGGAAAGGTTTTTTGCTTTTTTCCAGTCAGGAAATTTGAAAAAAATGCCTCAAATCAGGGAAAAGTCAGGGAATTTTGTTTGGCAAAAAAAATTGATAGTAGTCAGTCAGACTCTGTTGTATTTTGTTTGCATTTTATAGTGCAAATAGTTTACTGCAACAGCATAGATAAAACATGTGAAACTGGAAAGGAGTTGAAATAATTATCATGGAATTTTGAGACTTCATCAGGGAAAAATCATGGAAAAATCCCAGAATTTTGTTTTCTCGAAATGCTGGAAACCCTGCTTTTTGGAGAACATTTTATACAAAGATAATATGATGAAAAATGACACTTTCGCTAGGATGTAAAGATGTTAAATGTAGAAAATGATAGGCATAACAATAGAATACATGGTGATTCCATAGAATAAAGTGCCAGCTTTGAGACAATAATTGGAAAGCTATATTGCAGTGTTGTCCTGGAATATTTACTGGCCACCTTGCCGTATAGCTCTCCATTTATTGTAATGCACAATTAGTGCTAACTTCTATGGAAACAATCAAAGTACTTTAAGCATTATCACTTAGAAGGATACATCACTTACTTTGATATTTACATATGTATCTGCTGCATGTTAGAAAGGAAACACAATAAACAGGTATTTAGAGAAATGTTAACTTCATCTTGAAGTAATAGTAATACCGGTTGTTAATTTATTTCTCAATCACATTTTGTATGGTAACATGTCATTGGTAGTAGAATGGAAATCATAGCAAATATTATAATGTTTCAATCACATTACTCATCATCAACGTTTAAAGTCTGTTTTTCCCACTTTGTGGGGTTGGATAGTTCATTTCCTTGATGGCTCTCCGTACTGTCCTGTCATTTGGGTCAATGTGGGCAATGTTCAACACTTTTCTGTCTGCTTTGATTGTTTCCTCCCATGTCTTGGGAGGGCTCCCACATGGATTCCTCCCAACACCTGTGAAATGTTGTATTCTGTGGAGCCAGTGGGTCTCTTCTCTGACTTGTTTCATATGTTGTTGTTTGTTGCTGTTGTGCTTGACAGGAGAGAAAAGATGCCAAGTCAGTGTCGGCCATCAGGCAGTTTGTGTCCAAGCTGCCTCACATCCAGGCAGCCAAGATGTCCCTGGCCACTCGTGAGTAGCTCATACCTTGGATATCCGATATCATCCATTAATGCCTTTCAGAAATGGCTGGAAAACACAACTTTTGAGCAACTTTTTTTTTGTATAACTTATAGTTATGCACATGTTATAACATGTACATTTATTTCTAATGGTTTTTTATTTATTGCTCGCAATATGGGTAGTACGGGAAAAACGTGGTATAAGTTATGATAATAATAATAATGGTTGCATTAATCTGGATATGTACTATCTGTGTGGCATGCCAGACACATCGATTGCAGAGCTGATCAAAGAACACACGGACAAGGAAAGCTTCATGGACTCCCTCCAAACTCAGCAAGGTGAGTCGGGTCAAAGGAAAATGACAGTCAGGTCAAAGGTCAATGACACTGCTTAACCTTTAATGTGCCATATACCAGATTTTTCTCTCTTCCAGCAGTGTGCCAAAAACTGTATGAGCTTCTTTTTTTTTCGTGAGGGTTTGATTTTTGGTGAATTTTTCAAAACGTGTGGTGTAGCATTCGCATGTTATCCTCATTGCATTGCATCTCCCTGTCTACTGGCGTTTATTATACTAGTGTAATAAACAGCGGGGTGTGCATTGGTAGTTCACACAGAATTAGCCAGAGTGTCAACCGCAAAAAAACAACAGCAGTTAGCGAAAAATGTCTGTGACTTCGTCATCAGCAAAAATATTGGCTAATACAGTACACATTTGTTTGCATCCAGCACTGCTCCTCAAAGTAGCTGCTTTGATTTATCTTGTGACAGAATTCATGAATGGCATAGACACAGACAAAGTCAACAGTTACCTGGAAGACTGCATAGCACGGAAAGAACCACTCATCAAGGTAAGTACATGTGAATTCCTCTACTGAAGAGTGTGTTGTAGTTAAAAACAAAAGGTTGTATGTTCATGGAGATACCTGAATAAGTCCTGTAGTTGAAACATCAGAAACACATTTTTACACACACACCTCTGTGAAAAAGGAGTATCAGCTCATCAAAAACAGAAAAAGAGCAATTCATGGAATCATACAGCACACAACATATGAAAGAGCACCTCGCATATGACATCAATTAAAATTGTAAAAGATCATAACTTTCTTATCCTTTTATGGATCTTGTCAAACCTTTAATAATATGTTCCTGCCATTTGTCTGCTTTAAAGTTGATATTCATTGATTTTAAATACGGTTGAATTTGATATCATTGTAAAGTTTATGACCTGATGATCATTATAACGCTAATCCCAAATTTTAAAACAAACCAGGAGCGCAGAAATATCCAAACAAAAACTACTCAAATTCCCTCTCGAAATCTGCCCAATTTACGCCCCGTAAAATAGGCCACTGTGCATGACGTAACTGAATGTCCATGATTTCATTTGACAATCGGTCACGTGCAGCTTTCGTGTACGTACCGAACAGCAAATTACGTTTCGCGAACTGAACTATTTTTTAGACTTCAACAATGGATGAGTTGGACCTCGATTTAGATTTTCAAATCGACAATTTTGAAGAAGAACTTGAAGACAAGAGTATTAGCTCTAGTAGTGGACCAGATAGTGAAATCGATGAAGGTGAAGTGGGAGATTTTGATGATGAATCAAACGCTCCTCAGGCTCGAGCTGCGAGTACGGTACGAATGGTGTTGTTACGGACGCTGTAGGTATTGCTTACCGGCATGAACCAGAACCTGAACTTCAAGAAGGTGTCGATCTCGATCTACAAATGGAAAACTACCGGGATGCTAGGTCAAGGGCAACCAGGATCATGCCAGGCTTGATCCATGTAGTTGAAATGATTTAGACTAGAGGGTACATGTATTTATTTTTTCCAAAACTTAGTGCCCGAGTTTGCAATAATTACCGTGGGCCCGATCCGTGCAACTTAGCTCAGCGCGTAGCCGTAGCAGTAGCGCTATCGAGCTAGCTACCGATCGGCCGGGACGAAACAGAAAAAAGAACAGGACTCAATTGTTCTGTCAACAATCCTGATGAAATTAAAACTACGATGCAGACATGTACATGTACATGTACTATGATACCGTTCATGTTGACAAACCAGTTTATATTTCGCGCAATAAGAGACCACAAGTATAGTACACAATGTACATACATGCAAAAGTTGTTGTCAGTCGAAGGTTGCGAGCAGAAATATCGAACGATGAGCAAAGTGTTGATGAAAGGAAAATGCGCAATACCCATACATGTGTACGTACGTGTGCGATCGCCAGCATGCATTGTAATCATGGAATGCGAATGCACCAGTAAGGCTATACCATACGATATGCAGTCGCGATATGCATGGGCTATAATGACGTACGCGCGCGTGCATAATCGTACTGCAGTATGTATGACGTTGAACGTCAACAAATCTTTCGAGAAAAATATAAATGGGTCTATAGAGTGTTGGATATCTAGATTATATTATCTCAAGTCTTCTATCAACATTATTTGAGATATCTGTAAGCCTTAATTGAAAGGTCGTTAGATGGCATAACCTCTACAAAACGTACAAGTGCAAGAAAACTAACTTTTCCGAACGACAGCTCGTATTAAATTCAGTAGACTCGACTTTGTATTTCAATGTAAAACCTCCCGATAAAGGTCAGAATATTTTCATTTTTCTTACTTTATTATTGCTGAGATTATTTTTCTTAGATTTGTGCAAGACTTACCCAAATGCTACTAACAAGAAAAATCTAAAAGACAGTGAAATATAGCCGTAAATGGTATATTTAGTTAGGACGATATACGAGAGCTATACGTATAAAACACGTAATGTAGCGGCTGGAGATGGCTTACGTGCCCATTCACCTTACGTCACAAAAAATCGCTCTTTTCGCGGACGGCAAACGGCAGGGTTCGTAGCATTATGAGATGCGTTATAAAAACTGTTTTTATTTCTTTTGTGTTATTTTATAAGCGAAATAATGAATAAATTTGACTTCTACACACTTTCAGCTTTCCATTGATATATGGATCGCTATATTTTTGGATTTTCTATGAATATCAACTTTAATAAAAACCAACTCAAGTTCACGCTGGACTTTCTCTTTAACTCCAGAAGCCATGTGAAGATATATATGCATGTATGTATGTATGTATGTATGTATGTATGTATGTATGTATGTGTGTAGGTATGTAGGTATGTATGTACGTACATGTATGTATGTATTCTCATCTTTGTGCAGGTGCTGAGGCTATTGTGCATGCAGTCTGTGACTAACAACGGTCTGAAACCAAGAGTCTTTGATTACTACAGGAGAGAGGTGTTACAGGTAAGACCCATTGTAGAGTACCAAAGTGGTCTTGTCATATCCATTGTTATGACAGTTGCTGATTCTAAACAACATCACTCAAGTGAGAGTTCCACTGGTCTGACATTGTCTAGCGGGCTAGACAGTGTTGGGCACTCCTACAGAGAGTCCCCACTATGATCACTGATGTTTGCTTGACTCATGTACCTTTGTTAGGTTAGAACCAGTTGTCTTGACAATATGGTCATATGACGTCACACTTCAATACTCTATACTCCAGAGCTATCCATTGCCAAACATAACTTTTTCTTCTTTTTTAATTCATAGAGTTGTTTTTACAGTACAGTACATGTATATTGGTGTTCATTTTTTACTGCAAAGAGTGATCACAAACCCTCTTCAGCTTCAAAAATGATATTTTTAAAAGTGTTTTAATTTACACACACACACACAAAAATGAAATATAAAAATTGGCATTAATATGAGTGTTTTTGCCTGACATTTATTTGCTTTTGGCTTGTTATAACGATTTTGTACTCTTAGAGTAGAATATTTGAGGAGCAAAGATTAGCATCTTTGGCTACGATATGTAGTTAATCAGTCATTTTTTAAGACATTGTAAGTTTCAATCAGTTTATTTTTGCTTGAAAACGTTTTTTTTATGTGCACTGAGATTTCACCGAAAAATTGCACTATATAAGAATGGACTACTGTTATTTTCTTATTTGATTTCCCCCTTTTGCAGACGTACGGATATGAAAATATCCTCACCTTGCAGCAACTGGAGAGGGCGGGCTTGCTGCGAGCCCAGGAAGCCAAGACGTACCCAACGATACGAAAGACTCTCAAGTTGATAAAGGAAGACGTGAATGAACAAGTAAGTATTCACTCTCGCTGAGGAAGCTCATCATCATCAGGCTGTTTCCATCCACTGTCAGATGAAGCCCTCCCCAAGCAAACTTTCTGTCTGCAGTTATTCTAGGACATGCTGCTATGTTGGTGTATGCACTTATTTCAACTATCCATCTCCTCTTTTGTCTACCTCTTCTTCTCTTGTCATTTCTAGCTTGCCGTTCCATGACCTTCTTACCGTATTTTTCGGTGTATAAGACGCATGTTTTTCCCCTTGAAAATCACGCCAAAGTCCGGGTGCGTCTTATCCACGGCGTTAGAAAAAGTCGGGTCTTTCAAACTTACACGTATACACATGTATGGGACTATGCATTGTGTGACAACAATCAACATTTAACAACAAAATAAATGGCTTTGATAGCCCGACATAATACCGGTAATACGATCTCAATCACATCATCAGCATAATTACAGGTACGAAGAAAGCACCAGGACTAGTATTTGTCTGAGACACCTCAAAGAAACCGCTAGCTAGAAAGCTAAGCCCTAAGGATAACCTCCGTTAGATCAGAGCCGCTATTGTTGCTTTGATCCGGCCTCGAGGTGGCGCTGTACACATTATCGTCCGCGGAGATTTTTTTTTTTTATCTCCGAGGCCAAAAGGTGTACAGCGCCACCTGGAGGTCGGATCAAAGCAACAATAGCGGCTCTGATCTAACGGAGGTTATCCTTAGGGCTTAGCTTTCTAGCTAGCGGTTTCTTTGTGGTATCTCTGACAAATACTAGTTCTGGTGCTTTCTTTGAACTGGTAATTATGCTGATGATGTGATTGAGATCGTATTACCATTATTGTGTCAGGCTATCAAAGCCATCTATTTTTTTGTTGGATGTTGATTTTTGTCACACAATGCATAGTCCCATACATGTGTATACATGTACGTGAGACCCGATTTTTTTTTTTTTTTCAAATTGCGTGCTCAAAGTCGAGGTGCGTCTTATGTGCGAGGGCGTCTTATCTGCCGGTCGATACGGTAGTCCACCTGTTGTCTTGTGTTCTGGCGTAATGTCCTGCCCATTTCCACTTCATTTCTTTGATCTCAAGTATGGTATCTTTGACTTGTAGTTTTGTGTTGTGTTTTTGAGGAAGCGCACTTCATTCCAAATTGCAAACAAGCCTCAGTGATTCATTTGTTTCGAGACTCTCTTCTCCTGTGTTTGTAGTGTACATGACGAGCAGTTTTTAATGTACATGTATTCCTTTTACACAATGGAAGTTGAATGTCCTTGTTCCTGTCTCATGTTTACTTTGTGAATGTTCATTACAGAACCCCACAGACATCTCCTATGTGTTTAGTGGCTATGCACCACTCTCTGTCCGCCTGGCCCAGGTCCTCGCTAGGCCAGGCTGGCGTAGCATCGATGAGGTCTTACGCTTGCTCCCTGGACCAACCGTTGAAGAGACGCAGGCTCTGCCCACGGGTCTCAAGAAGAAACGTAAGAAGCAATTCAGTCATTCAAAGAGAGTAGGCTTGGGCTTAAAGGGGAAGTTCAACCTGGGGGGCATTTCATCAAAGGACTTGTCGGACGTTTTATCCGACAAACTGTTATAAGCTACTGAAATGCTTGCATCTTATTGGCCGAGAGCAAACTTGTCGGATAAAATATCTGACAAGTCCTTTGATGAAATGCCGCCCTGAACTTATTTTGGTTTCAATAAAAAGAGACAAAAAAATGACATTTCGAAAGATCACGACTTTCCTAATATTTTTCAATGGATTTTCATCAAACCTTCACTAATACAAACTTAACTTCAGGGTGAACTATCCCTTTAACAGTTTTACATCATTATTGCTATTATTATAATCCTGCTTATTATGAATGATCCATCTGCCTGTTCTTTGGCATTGTCCCAGGCCCCCTGGTGGGGGACAGTCAGGGGGACGCCCCTAGGGTCACGCTGGTCTTCTTCCTGGGAGGGGTCACCTATGCTGAGATCGCTGCTCTTAGGTTCCTCTCACAGCAGGACGATGGTGAGTCAACAAGCCGTATCTCAGGGTCTCAGACTACTCAGTAGGATGATCGTTCAATCAAAAAATAATCACATTAATAATCAAAATAGAGATAAGGTTCCTCTCACAGCAGGATGACAGTGAGTCAACAAGCCGTACTGGATTTCAGAATACTCAGGAGGATGGTCATTAAAAAAAATCACATTAATAATTTAAAAAGAGAGATGATGATTATAATGCTTATGATTTCCAGGGCACACAGGGAGAACAGTGCTACACTAGTAAAAGAAAACAGAATAAATTAATACAAAAATAGACATCAAATAATGATGGTATGTAAATTATGGTTAAAAAACAAGATAACTATAGATGAATGAGAACAAAGTGATCATAATTTCAAGAAATAATGATCATACTATATCAAACTGATAATAATTGTTCACAAAAGCAACATATTGATAACAAATCAAATTATTCATGCATGTGTTTATAGCCAAGGAATAAGCATTTCTGTATATGATACATGAAACATTTTTAGACATTTAAATGCAAATTTTGTTTTTACATGTAGTTCATAATGAAAGATTTGCAAAAAATGTTGCATCAGTATTTTGGGATGAATGAGGAATTATTTTATTATCTCTTGTTTGCAGCTCCTACTGAGTTTGTAATTGCAACCACCAAGATCATCAACGGTCACAACTGGTTGAAAAGCATGCTAGAAGTTCCTGAGAAGTCCACGGCAGCATGAGGGCGACTGAATCAGAGACTACAGGACATTCCAGTTTGGTGTCACCTATAAACAATTGGCTCTGAGAGTCAGGGTGGTCCCAGTGTAAAAAATGTGTGGCACAAACACCACTGGCAGGGTCCAGAAAGTGATTGTGAGCCACCCGTAGATTTACTGCGCCACCTGTAAAATTAGTATCAGTCTTATTATTCTTATTGTTTTTGCTTTCTTTGAGCCACACGTCCCATAGTTCTGTACAACGCGTCCAGTACAGATATCTGGCAAAAAGTGACATTCTGCCCTTTTGAGCCACGTGGAAAAGATTTTCTGGTGACCTCCCTGCCTAGAGTATCTCATTTCCCAAGGCTTGACACAAGAACTGCACAGTTCCTGTTAGATAGGGGTTAACACACTCATACACCATTTCCTGACGATCTGAATGCAATTACGGATGTTCTGTTTGAATGCAAGTCTGCGATACAGACTCGATTGTGAAACTGTCCACATCCCCTGTACAAACATGTGGGAATTAATTGGTGTGTTTCAGCCATATTGATCAACGAACAACAGTTTGTGCCTGTTAATTTATCTGGATGATGCTGCAACAGTTCAAAAGTTAAACTTCTTAGCATTCAATCGAGGGGGCTCTTCTGTGTCTTGTTACATAAAATCTGTTGGAAGAGCATGTATGGAAGCATTATATAGCAATGTTACAGCTCTCTGACCATTTTACAAGGAAATATATGTTCAGTTTTATGCCAAACATAATGTATTGATTATTGCCCGCTCAATCCGCTGAGTTCGCTCCTTATAAAATGCTTTGTTTTGTTTGAGTTTGAGAAAGTATAGATCTGTGGAAAAAGTATTTCTATGTTTTGGAGCCCTGCTAGACTCTCTTGTACATGCAGTGTAAAAAACAGTGAATACAATAAGTGGGCTCCTTTGTTGTGACACAATTGACCTTTACATTACTGGGCCGTGAAAACCCCATTGGCTTACTGCACGTCTGCATGCCAATGGTATTGAGAGAGTGAACTTACCGGTACTATTTCCTTGCCCTTGTGTTGTGTTAGGTTGGCTCCTCATACCCACAATGAGTGTGTTGGAAAGTTATTTCCAAAAGGAGCTAACTCCACTTTAAAAATTTAAGAGATTTTTTAAATCTGACTTTGTACAGGTGCCTATGAGGAACTGAACTGAGAACTGGACAATAGTTGATTTTGCTATAAAAAAAAAAACACATAGAAATACTGTTTCCACAGACCTATATTTTCTCAAACTTGGACATATTAAACCATTTTATAAGGGGCTAACTTAGCGGATCAAAAATTCCTAAATGTGTAGGAGCATAGGGTATGAGTGTTCTTAGACCAGAGAAGAGAATATTGTGGAAATGTGAAAATATATAGTTTATATTACATTACTGTGAAATATATTGACTTGTCATTGAGTTCAAGTTTATTTGTCTTTCTCCAAATACAATTTAACCCTTCCCGTGCCAGACGAATGGGTCTCTGTGGGATTTGTATGCAATACTGGTAAACAATACACCCATAGCGCATCAAGAGTTAACAGATTAATAACGTGTGACAGAGTACATAAAGGAACAATTATATGGAACAAGTTGCATCAGAGAGAAGATAGAAAGATGAGGAGGCCTTATGAAAGCATAGCTTGTTAAAGTCAGGTCCCTTATGGCAATATACCCAGGGCCCACCTCCTCTTCAGGTGATATTAAATATGACAGTGCTTGCCTTTATTTTGTCTATTCTCTTACAATGTACTGTTCGTTTTACATGTGCACTTTACGAATCTTGGATATATAATCATAGATGTATATAAATGTATTATTCTAATAAAGTGAAATGTAATTACAATGCAATATGTTCATTAAGAAGAATGATTTGGTGACTTGATGTTTGGGTGGTTTTTTACATGTATTTTTTATTAGGTGGTCTGTCGCCAACGACAGATCACCTCTTAATTTCGTTAGAATTTTCTTTATTATCTTCTTCTTTATTTTTATTCTTTCACCCCCTCTTTTTTGTGCCGCGCATAACTCCTAATTGCCTCCATCAATTTTATTGAAACTTTCATCGCTTCTTGGTATTAATGTAATCTTTTTAGGAATAAGCTTTTCAAGGTCATCACCTCATCTCGACGTCATCAACGAGCAATTTAATGAAAAATTATTACTTCATCCTACTCTAGAATGGATTGTTCGATCAAAATAAAATTTGACATGAATAAATTTAACAATTAGGCAATTGATTTCATTACAAAAAAATGTGCTCGTACGCATACGTTATGTATGCATTTACAAGCGTTCAAAATTTAAAAATGCTCTAAATCGGCTAGAATTTTTTTTGCATATGTTCTAGGCCATTTCCAGCATTTCAAAAATTTCCACGCGTTTGCGCGTTTTTCCGTGCGTAGCACGAACGCAGCATCAAAATTCCATTTTTTACTGGTTTAATGTTCCTGACACTACATAGATCACATCCTGCTATTTTGAGTCATTTCCATGCAAGAACAAGGTCGTGCGGGTGCGTCAAAGTTGACAGCCTGCGCGTGCGTCAATGATTTTTCATGTATGACGTCATTAACTTTTTTACCCGTTTTTCCGTATCTCAGTAAGCCTTGGTCAATTTTCTCCCAAATTTCACTTTGTTGTAGCTGAGATCTTGCTCTATGATAGAAGTCGCCTTCATTTTTCATTTCGATGACATCTTTATGGTGTAAATTTCATTATACGCATTAATGTCAAAATCGGACGTATGTACTTGTTATGTCAATGGAAGGGGTATTTATGAAATGACATGACGGCCTTCTAGGAGCTGTATCTCGCTGATGTTTGAATCTGTTACTCTGAAATTTAAGTATGATGTAGCTGAGTCTACTAGCTTTCGGCGAAAATGTCTCTGTTTTTTAATCAGGTGTCGGGATCATGCCGAAAATCTCTGTTGAAACTTGCAATTGTGGTATCATTGCATTGCTAGCTTTAGTGGAATAACGCCATCTACGGTTTAAAGCATTATAGTTACATTAAAAACAGAATCTGTATTTCTAAAATGGCTGATTCAATCTTAATGACAATTTCACAGTATCTTTGTCTCATAGACTTATACAAAATGATGTAATTCCAACGTGATCAGTCAGTTGTCACATCATTTTTTTTTTGTCCCCATGAAAATTTGTTATCAACGCTATCTTCAATACTGAGCTTCATAAATCAACAAAACTTGGTAAAAATCATCGACAAGGCATTATCTATAGTGCATAGGGTCTTTACTTCATTCCTTTGGCAATGTCATTTTTGCCTCCTTCTTCTATTCTTTACCTTACTATGCCCTTCTCTTTGATATTCTCTTCACCATTTTTTTCTCTCGCCCCTTTATTATAAATGACTATTATCTACATTTTGTTAGCACATAGACGTGACCATTTCAGGCAAGTCTCTGAAATGTTCGTATATTATAGGTGCGCTACGAGCTTTTTTGCGCGTTGTCCCTGATTTTTAATGTATAGATGCTGTCACCGTGCATTTGTCAGCTGTCTTTCCATAAATTTGCATTGACAGACCACCACATACTTGTACACAAGTATTTCTTGTTTATATTTGTTTCTTTTCCTTTTTCTGTCTGTCTCTCTCCTCTTCTCTCCTCCCCTCTTCTCACCAAGAAGTTTTTACAATAAGAATAACTTTACGAACAACTGGTGACCTGTTCTTGTGCTAAACGAGATACCCCAAATTGTTCCTGTTTTAACATAGTGAGAGCGAATTTCCAAAAATCCTAATCAAATCTGACAAATCATAAACTATGTATTCAGACATTTGTTAACAACAAGAATTATAATTGATAAAGATCAGATTTCAACTTTAACTGATGAGAATCAAAATCATTGAGAATCTGATGAAGCACAAGAAATAGTCACCAGTCGTGCATAATATCATTTGTAGCTTACAAACAGCCTGGTGAAACACTCCTCGGACCCCCTGTCTATGTCACTGGGGAAGGCCAGGGAATCTCTCTCGTGTTGACGGGTACAATAGGCCAATAAAATGCTGATCAAAAGTCCACTCTGACATATCAATTCTGAGGTTTTTATTTATTTGTATACAGTCATTACTAAACATTACAGATTAGATCACTGATTTACATCACAGATTGATATGATAGAAGGTAAAGTGGACCCCGAGATCACTTTCAACAGCTGGCCGTAATCGACTACACCCAGAGATTGCAATCAAATCAATTGATTGTAATCGCTTGCAGTCATAGATTACAAAACATGAAGAAACACATAGAGCTGACTGCATTTGATTTCAATCAAGATGTTGAAATGAGTGCAGTCAGCGATCGCAATCAACATGTACAAATGCACGGCAATGACTTGCATTTGATTGCCACCCATTGCAGTCAGGGGTTCCAATCACTGGAAAGAAGATATCGAGGTCCACTGTATGTGTAATATAGTAGTATTGAAATCTTACATACGTTCAAAGGCCAGTCGGGAAGAATAGAAAAAGACATCTTTGTTTCTAAACAGAGTATCCTTCCCTTGCATATACGGGTGCACCATTCACATTTTAAGGAGTCACAAGAGGCAAGACAAGTCTGATTGTTCTGACATTGATCCTATCACAAAGTATAAACTTACATTGAAGATTATACAGTGGCTAGTGACTCTTAAACATGTGCTTTGTAATACCCAAGTTCCATGAGATAAAAAGGTTAAAAGCCACTCTATAATATATACATTACAATTTTCAATTCAACAAATCTCTCTCTAAAACAGCTCCACTGCACAGAATTGCTAGTCCTGAAGAACAGTGGTATCTTTCCCTAATAAAATGTTTTCATTTATTACCAAGTTACTCAAATGACTCCTCTATCAAATTTCCCTGAAAAATTCATTGGCAGTCTAGATATATATTTAAAAAAATGTATCAGTTACCATCAATGAAACTACTGATACTGTTGACACTTGAAAAAGCCTTGTTCGTACAAAAAATACAGCAATGCTCCAGCCAATAATGGCATTCTGAGGGAATGTGTTCTGAAGCAATAGCTTCCTCAATGTCGTGTCTTTATTAACATTAATTTTTAGCAAAACTGTACCTGTAATTATTCCAAACAAAAAATTATATACTTCTAATCAGTATAATTGCAAAGTCCCATAAACAACTTTCCAAATTCAAGGAAGAGTTCGAGTCTTGTTATGGAAAGCTATATTTTTAGTTGATACATCCATAAAATCAAAATGGATTGTTAAGGTTGATAAAAACCATTGAAAGCTTTTTTGAATTGCTATAATGGAAGGGAAGTTTCAAACAGTATTTTCTTCGGTATGTAATGACACAAGTTGATAATTTAAGCCTGCAAAAGGAATACACCACCGGTACACTTCGTAATTTGTGGAATGTCATTAATCAGGTTACACAGATATCTGTGAATGAGTAAATGAAAATAAAGACATGACTAACATGCTTGTTTTACCTTTGCAGTTTGCGCAATAATAAATGCATTTTTTCATACCTAACGCAACTACAAAGTACATATTTTGATGTATTCTGAGCTCTTGTGTATTGTGCATATGTGAATATAAATGCTGATACATACAAACTAATAAGAAAATAAACAATGTAATAGGTCAATCATATTCATACATATTGGTATTATGTAGTTACACGAATATAAAGGGCTGACCAGTACTGAGAAGGCATTGGCAGAAAGTTCCACCATATAAACAAATTTCTAGTGTTGTTCCAAGCATATTGAGAAATGCATTTTCCATCCATCGACCATATCAGCTTCAGGAACACATGCCAGTCTACATCCTACTAGTTTTTAATTCAGTGGATTGTCTGACAGTCGTATAAGTTCATGTATGAATTGGTCTATAGCTCTGATATCAGAGTTGTCTGTAGGAACAAAAAACGGCAAATTACATATCTCAAACAAATTGAGCACTGCATGTTATTAAAGAACAAAACAAAATTAACAGTCCACTGTTACAATCACAAACATAAATATGCAAATACATATTTAAGGAGAGTCTGTTCATTCATTCCCCTTGGCTTTCCCTGAACATTTTTTGTTTGCACATTTATTCCAGTAGTTAGAAGAAAAATATTATCAGCAAGAAAAAATTACATCTAATGTACACAATGATCTACTAAACACGTATGTTTCATTTGAAGAGGCACACATTTTTTGAAGGAGGTTGAATTTAAAAAAGCACACAAAAACATTCATGGAACTCTAGAAAAATTGGACAAATGACTAAAAGTTATGCATAACTAATTATCTTAAGTACGAGCCCCAACATCTGGAACTATACACCAGTCTACTACATACCTACGAGGGAACCGTTAAAGCCCACAATGATCAGCTTTGCATGTCTGGCGATCTTCTGTGAGCCTATAGGGATTTCACTGCGCCAGGAAAGCAATTTTCTTTTCTTTTTTTAAATTGGAGTGACAAGAATATTGTGGAAAAAGAGTTCTTTCAAAGACGAAGATCAACAGTAAGTAAAATCCTTCTAATTCAACAGTTCCAGAAGAACTTGAAATATGAAACTACTGATTGCACACATCTACAAAATGCTTAAATACCGAGTCACAGCAAGTAGTGATTACAGGGTTGCTAAGGGCCAGGCGTACTCTTTTCTCATCTCTGTGTATGTCACATGGTATACCCAGTTCCCATAGTAAAGAGGCTAAAACACATCTGATGTTTTTATTTAAGTCTACACTGATCTGTGTATCAAAATGATATGGAAAGCATCTTCCTAAAGGCATCAGATACTTAACATGGAGAACCCTTTGAAAAATCGTTATTACAGGCTAAATTGAACATCCAATGCTCAGAATCCATTGGGCCCTATTCAGGATCCCTTGAGCAAGTTGTATTACAGGCTAAAGCAGTCATCCCCCTATGCCAGGGCCCCCATTGGGTCCCACGGAGGAAGAACAACAGGTTCCTGAGTCTGCACGGCCAGAACCTCCTCGGGGACGTACGCTTTATCAACGACCACTTCGTAGACGAATTCTGAGAACCAGGCGTCTGTCATCACCATGTAGCCTGAGGTCAGAGGTCAGAGGATAAGAGACAAGACAGGTTGAATAAGTTATTTCATTATTCATAAAAAAAACAGCAAAAGGTAACAAAACATGACAGTATTTACAAAAATATCAATTACATACACATATAATAATGAAATACGTTTTATGAGAATGTGAAGTCAACGTAGAAGAAAAATATTAGTGATGACCACGAACCCAGGCTGTAGATAACGACCACTCAATATAAAGATCATCCCAGAGAATGCTGTATTTATGATTAAGTGGTCTTCATGTACAAATTGTTTTAACACAGGTTTCAATAACCCTACTCATATACACCACGTATTCGCAAAATAAGTGTAACATTTGCAGCAATTTTGCTGATGCAATATCGATAGCATATTTTCCAGGATTTTGCAGATCGAGACCTAGTTATAATACCCCATATAGCGGTAAAGCAGATTCACTGTAAAGCTGTAATTCTACAAATTGCGATCTTAGGCTGTAGATAGCGACCACTCTATATAAAGACCAAAATTTAACACAGGTTTCAATGAGAAATATTAGGCGAGGGAAATGAAATAAAATAAATTGGTCTTTTAAGACAGATCCTCGTTATAATAACGGTGGTTCCTAAAGCAGATTTCACTTAGAAATATTGTGCACAGGAAATAGAAAAAGGGTCATGTTAATCAGATTCTCCTTTAACGTTGGTTCCTAAAGCATTTCGATGAGAAATATTGTGCGAGGGAAATAAAATAAACTGGTCTTTAGGCAGATCCTTCTTATAATACAAGGTGGTTCACGAACCACGAGTCTCGCCTGATTTCACAATCGATAAACAGTGCTAAGTTTTTTTTTCAAATATTTAAAGTGGTGCCGAGATCACTTTTGACCTCATCATCCTCATCAACACAAGTGGTATTACCCAAGGATAATTTGTACCAAGTGTGATCACGATTGATGCAGAAATAAAGAAATGAGAGCAAGTCAAACCAAAACTTTGAGAACCACGAGTCTCGCCTGATTTCTCAATCGATAAACAGTGCTAATTTTTTTTTCAAATATTTTTTCCAAACCTCTTGACCCCTAGATGACCTTTAACCCCATCATCCTCATGAAGACTCACATGGTATTACCCAAGGATCATTTGTACCAAGTGTGATCACAATTGATGCAGAAATAACGAAATGAGAGCAAGTCAAACAAAAACTTTGAGAAAAATTATGCACATGGCTTCATATCATTTGACCTTTTGACCCCTAGATGACCTTTGAACCCATCAGCCTCTTGAGGACACGTGTGGTATTACCCAAGGATCATTTGTACCAAGTGTGATCACAATTGATGCAGAAATAAAGAAATGAGACCAAGTTAAACAAAAACTTCAACATTTTTGTAACAGACTAACAGGAAATTACTAGGTCTTTGCTGAACTTTGTTCAGGCGAGACAAATAGTGGTTCCTAAAGAAGCAGATTTCAATGAGAAATATTGTGCAAGGGAAATTAGGTAAATTGGTCTTTTTAGACAGATCCTCCTTATAATAAAGGTGGTTCCTAAAGCAGATTTGATGCTACAAATTGCAACATTTCACCTGGGACAAGAAGGGTCCAGCCTTTATCTGTCATGTGTAACTTTATTCCCAAGTAATACACACAATTCTCATAGTGAAGCATTCTATCAGGCACACAAAGGGTTAATAAGTTTGATCGCAAGAGATTTTCTCATTGTGGACTCATCAAGTTCTCTTACCTTTCTCGCCCGTGTCTTCGCCCCAAGAATTTTCCACTCTCCATTTGGTGGTTTTCACCTCTGCTTCTTCCGCTGCTTCCTGTTATGTGTAGGGAAATTACAGCAAGATCATCACTGATATACATTTTAAAATCTTACAAACAAACTGTGATTTATAAGTGGTTATTTCTTTGATATCTCTCTTCTTTCTCTGTGCATTCTGTTGTCAATCTTCACTGGTACTCACATTAGTTGAGATTCAAGTGAAGAACGTGACATGGGGTGTCATGTGCGAATCTCTGCTTGCCTTAACGCCATACTAAAATAAACATATTTACCTCTTCACATACCATTTAGGCATTTTGGCACAAGTGAAACACAAACCCAAGAAGCAGTGTTTTGTTTGGCACAGGGTGGTCCCAGTGTAGAGAACGTGCGGGGCAAGCACCATGCATCGGGTCCAGAAAGTGACTGTGAGCCAATCGTAAATTTTCTGTGCGATCCGTAAAATCAGTATCAGTCTTATCATTCTTAGCATTTTTGCTTTCTTTGAGCCACTCGTTCCAAAGTTGTGTACCGCGTGTCCAGCACATATATCTGGCAAAAAGTGATATTCTGCCCTTTTGAGCCACATGTAAAAGATTTTCTGGTGACCACTCTGGTTTGGCACACAAAGGGTTAAACGCTGCCATGAAACCTTTGCCTTTCGGCTATAAGGGAAGATGTACTCACATTACTTGTGACACCAGTGAAGACCATGGCATGTGTCATGAGAGACTCTCCATACAGCAGTCTCTCTGCCTTGTCCAGTTGTAGACTCTGGATCCCAAACACCAACTCATAGTCCAACCTGCAAGGAATCATAGTGAAATACTCTGATCACACTTTTTTTCTCCACATGGGCCATATTGCATATAAGTTGTCAATATTGTAACTTAACATCAATGGTAACTACAATGACAACAGCCAATGAGCTCTCATTATTGAGATATGTTACAATAGTTGAAAAGCTATATGCAACATGGCCATGTTCTGTATTATGTCAACAATTTGAACATTTGAAAATTAATTTTCCATCATATCTGAAGAATCAAAGGTTGTGTATCCTTTTTGCATAACTAAAATATAAAGTTAAATTGAAAAAAAAAATCAGAATTATGTTTACAAATGGGAGAAAACAAACTGTACACAATTGAGCACCGCGGTAACATGTCATATGTTACCGCGAGCTCAATTGTGCGCTGCAATTTTAATGCTAGTACATACGGTACCCCACACCCCATCATGAGATTTAAAGCGCTTCTACATGTACGCACGCAGCAGTGTGAAGTTTATGCGCTTAGTCAAGATTATTGTGGCAAATTTTTTTAATGTGTTGTTAAATTTGTGACCCTGCAACGATTTGCAAAATTCACGAAAATAAAAACCCTTGTGAAAATATCAGCATATACAGTAATACACATAAAGCCAATAGGGCATTTTTGTGTGTAGCACATACAGGGTTAAGGAAATGTAGCATATACAATACTGCCTTACTTTCATAAAAGGAAGCAAGTGACATCACCCAAATATGAATTGTGTTTTTAGATTGTACCTATCATTTTTTACATACTAGCAAATGCTAGGAAGGAAGTATTCATATTTTTCTTTCTTTTTTTAATCAACCATGATGTGGTGTTTCATTTATGCCAATGCAAATGACAAAAATAATTTGCCCATTTATATTTAAAGTGTATCTTTTGTTAGTTGCTTCCTTTTGTACCAAGTGTGATCACAATTGATGCAGAAATAAAGAAATGAAAGGAAGTAAAACAAAAACTTTGAGAAAAAATTGATGCTTCCTTTGTTGTTAAATTTGTGACCCTGCAACGATTTGCAAAATTCACGAAAATAAAAACCCTTGTGAAAATATCAGCATATACAGTAATACACATAAAGCCAATAGGGCATTTTTGTGTGTAGCACATACAGGGTTAAGGAAATGTAGCATATACAATACTGCCTTACTTTCATAAAAGGAAGCAAGTGACATCACCCAAATATGAATTGTGTTTTTAGATTGTACCTATCATTTTTTACATACTGGCAAATGCTAGGAAGGAAGTATTCATATTTTTCTTTCTTTTTTTAATCAACCATGATGTGGTGTTTCATTTATGCCAATGCAAATGACAAAAATAATTTGCCCATTTATATTTAAAGTGTATCTTTTGTTAGTTGCTTCCTTTTGTACCAAGTGTGATCACAATTGATGCAGAAATAAAGAAATGAAAGGAAGTAAAACAAAAACTTTGAGAAAAAATTGATGCTTCCTTTTGTTAAAGTAGGGCAGAATAGTATAGAATATTTGACAGTAGAAGGGAACTTACGAATCGATGTCCATTATGCCAGTCTTCCTGGTGCAAAACTTGCCCACGTCACAGCCAAACCAGACTGCCTGTGTGTGGAGAAGGTACACGGCAGATGGTTTTTATGTACAGGTCATTTTCATATGAAAAATACATTTAGTATTCAAGGCAAAAAAACAAACATGTCTCTACTTGTATTTATCAATTCAACAGTAATGATATAGAGCTCTTGTAATGCGCCATGACTCTAGTGACCACTATTCTCAGGAGCAAGAAAAGTAGAAAGGTATTAAATGAAAGGAGAGAGAAAAAATAAATCCAATTCCTAAACGAATGCTAATTTAAAATGTCTTTATACCTTTTTTATATGAACCTATTGAAGTTGCATTTTTAACGTTAACTGGCAAAGAATTCCATAATGTTAGTGCTGAATACAAAAATGACTTTTGACCTGCAGACGATTACAGTTTTGGTAATTGCAACATACAACAATTTTGGGAATGAAGATCTCTATTTGGCCCACAGTATACAAACATATCCCTCACTTTTCCTTTCTGTATCAACTGGTGTGCCAGAGTCTTGAGAAAGTCTATGGGCTGTGGTTTGAGTTCTCTATCAGAATATAGCCATGATGATGTAATCTTACCTCTCCTTCCTGTATTGACTTGAGTGTCACAGTCTTGACAAGGTCTATAGGTAGTGGTTTGAGTTCTCAATCAAGAATACGGCCATGATGATGTAATCTTACCTCTCCTTTCTGTATTGACTTGAGTGTCACAGTCTTGACAAGGTCTATAGGTTGTGGTTTGAGTTCTCTATCAAGGATACAACCATGATGATGTAATCTTACCTCTCCTTTCTTTATTGACTTGAGTGTCACCGTCTTGACAAGGTCTATAGGTAGTGGTTTGAGTTCTCTATCAGAATACGGCCATGATGATGTAATCTTACCTCTCCTTTCTTTATTGACTTGAGTGTCACAGTCTTGACAAGGTCTATAGGTAGTGGTTTGAGTACTCTATCAAGGATACAACCATGATGATGTAATCTTACCTCTCCTTTCTGTATTGACTTGAGTGTCACAGTCTTGACAAGGTCTATAGGCTGTGGTTGAGTTCTCAATCAAGAATACGGCCATGATCTCCTTTCCTTATTGACTTGAGTGTCAGTTTTGAAATGGTCTTTGGGCTGTGGTTTGAATACTCTATCAAGAATACAACCAAGATGATGTAATCTTACCTCTCCTTTCTGTATTGACTTGAGTGTCACAGTCTTGACAAGGTCTATAGGCTGTGGTTTGAATACTCTATCAAGAATACGGCCATGATGATGTAATCTTACCTCTCCTTTCTGTATTGACTTGAGTGTCACAGTCTTGACAAGGTCTATAGGTTGTGGTTTGAGTTCTCAATCAAGAATACGGCCATGATGATGTAATCTTACCTCTCCTTTCTGTATTGACTTGAGTGTCACTGTCTTGACAAGGTCTATAGGTTGTGGTTTGAGTTCTCTCAAGAATATGGCCATGATGATGTAATCTTACCTCTCCTTTCTGTATTGACTTGAGTGTCACGGTCTTGACAAGGTCTATAGGTTGTGGTTTGAGTTCTCAATCAAGAATACGGCCATGATGATGTAATCTTACCTCTCCTTTCTGTATTGACTTGAGTGTCACAGTCTTGACAAGGTCTATAGGTTGTGGTTTGAGTTCTCTATCAAGAATATGGCCATGATGATGTAATCTTACCTCTCCTTTCTGTATTGATTTGAGTGTCACCGTCTTGACAAGGTCTATAGGTTGTGGTTAGAGTTCTTCATCAAGAATACGACCATGATGATGTAATCTTACCTCTCCTTTCTTTATTGACTTGAGTGTCACTGTCTTGACAAGGTCTATAGGTTGTGGTTTGAGTTCTCTCAAGAATATGGCCATGATGATGTAATCTTACCTCTCCTTTCTTTATTGACTTGAGTGTCACCATCTTGACAAGGTCTATAGATTGTGGTTTGAGTTCTCAATCAAGAATATGGCCATGATGATGTAATCTTACCTCTCCTTTCTGTATTGACTTGAGTGTCACAGTCTTGAGAAAGTCTATAGGTAGTGGTTTGACTTCTCTATCAAGAATACGACCATGATGATGTAATCTTACCTCTCCTTTCTGTATTGACTTGAGTTTCACAGTCTTGACAAGGTCTATGGGCTGTGGTTTAAGTTCTCTATCAAGAATATGACCATGATGATGTAATCTTACCTCTCCTTTCTGTATTGACTTGAGTGTCACAGTCTTGACAAGGTCTATAGTTTGTGGTTTGATTTCTCTATCAAGAATACAGCCATGATGATGTAATCTTACCTCTCCTTTCTTTATTGACTTGAGTGTCACCGTCTTGAGAAGGTCTATGGGCTGGTTGTTGTATAGAGTCTTCCTCCCACCCGTCATGTTGCCCAGGTACTGCACAGTGTACATCTTGTTGTATGGGTTCTCTGGCCGTGGGTCATTCACTAAGCAAACCTGAATGGAAGCAAAGCAGAATGTGTCTTTTCTTGTTTCTTGTTTGCTAATAGACCAGTTTATTGTTACACCATGGCCGGACAATCCACTGATTCAAGTACTACTAGACTGCAGACTGAGATTTGTTCGTGAAGCTGTGTTGAGTGATGGATGTAAATACATTTTACAGTGTGCCCAGAACAACAATGCAAACAGGTGCACATGATGGAATGTTCTGTTACTCCCTTTGAGAACTGAGTAGCTCTTGTCATGTATTCATGACAATAAATAGAAACGCAGTTGACTATGTAATGAATTCTCATTTTACTCATTTTACACTTGACCCGAGGTCATTCCTTCCAGCAAAACTCTGCTCATGCACACATCGCAACTAAGCACTCACTTATTGTTTAGTATAAGGGAGAGCAAGTTCCAGTATAAAAAAGTACATCATGGGAGCTCAGGGAAATTTGTCTCCCACAGTTCAAAAGAGAGCCCCTGCAAACAAGGAAAGAGCTCTTGTAAGCAAACAATTTTTGCTCATACGTATAATACAAAAGTTATTTCAGAAGTTAAACCTGAGAAACAAAATACAAAATAGTTTGTTTTTCATACCTTGATTTATATGTCAATGTTTCATTTTCTACTTGATATGCACAACGTTCTTGTGGTTTATCCATTGTTTTAAAAAATATGGTTTTGTCTGTGAAAGGGATACACTACACTAACTGTACTTACCTGTAAGCCAGAGGTACGGAGATTTTGTACTGCCATAGACATTTGCAAGCTGTGAGACACGACTGACAAGCCAAGCTGTAAGTCTCATCTTACCAGACCTACATGTTTATCCCATTGACTCTTTGTAATAACAAGTGAAAATTGTCCATTCCTATGGTAAGACCCTGAAGTAACCATATGTATGCTACATGTATGTTTTTTTTTTCGCTGTCAAACACCTCCTTTCATGAGAGATTGACCATACCCGTTGTGTAAGAATCCATAAACCCATGACCACACATGCAAAAGTCCATATTACGTGCGAGCGGTACTGCATGCTCAAAGTTTAACCACCAACATGGCTACAAACGCACACGGCAAAGGGTACAAGAGCCTCTATATACATGTGACATGCATGACGTACAATCATTCATTATTTACAAACAGTTATGCCAGCAGGCGCGGGTAACTGAGCCTCCCCGCTGCTTCATTTGTCAGTAAATGGAGTCGTTGGAAGTGTCATTTATTTACACTTTCAACTGTGCTGTCAGATATTCTAGTGACAATAGCTAGTCAATTCAGTTTAGTGTGCTTGCAAAACCACTGAAAGTTTACAATACTAGTGGTAAATATATCATTTCATGTGTTGTCCTATCTGCATGTATTTCTGTATGTTTTGATCGTGTCCTGGTATAGCGAGCAATCGGCTAAAGCAAAGAAGAAGTGAGGGTCCCGATGTCCTCCTTATAACGGGGTTTGCTTGTACCATCACACCTCATATTTCTCCCACCCGCATCTCTAAGTCAGTTAAGAGACTCCTCACCTTATCATCCAGGTTGAAGACAGGTTTGACGTGCTCGTGGTAGAATGCCTTGGGCGTGCAGGGGTCGAAGGTCTTGTAAGTCTTTGTCTTGTCATGGTACTCCCATGTGAATGTTGTTGGGGGCAGACCAAGGCAGATAGACGTCATACGAAAGACCTTCAATTGAAGAGAACATAAGAGACAAATAAAGTACTTGTGCATAAACAATCACATAATAAAATTATCCATCTTGTGTCTTTATTATTACCATGTTTAATTGTGTGATATGCGCAGTGGATGTGTCCCTTTTTGCAGGCCTAAAAATAGTTCTCAATACATAATGCATAACAAATCTAAATATAATTGTATATAGAAGAAAATACTGTTCAAAAACTTCCATCACAATGTACAGTGTTGGAACTCGAAGATGGATTTGAATGAGTTTATGTTGACATTTCCATTTCATATGAATCTTTGGCTGGGTCACGTATCAATAGAGTCAGTACCTGCAGACCCATGAACTCAAAATCAATACTTGAAAGGAATAGTTCACCCCGAAGTTCACCCTGAAGCAGAAACAGGAATGAAACATATTATCAAAATTAATGAAAATCCGTCAAAGGCTAAGAAAGTTATGATCTTTAATTTTTGTATTTTGTAACGTCACGTGTGAGGTTTCCTTCCCCTAACTGTGTACAATAGTTTTCTCAAATGTGCATTTTCTCAAAATTATGTGCATCCTTTTACCTGTACATTTGATACATCATTAGAAATGTATGCCTGTAAGAACAAAAATCATTTGTCAAAAACAGAAAAAGAGCAATTCAAGGAATTATTCTGTACATATGAGAGAGCACCTCACATGTGACAAAACAAAATTAAAATTTCAAAAGATCATAACTTTCTTATCTTTTGACAGATTTTCGGCAAACCTTTATTGTTTCTTTCATATTTCTGCTTTTATTGATTCAATTTCAGGGTGAATTATCCCTTTAACTCTCAGCCTGCACCAATGAATAGAGCCCACTGCCACGCCACTGATCCCCATTGTGCCAGCACCAAATCCCCCCTGTGCCAAATTTATTTTGAGGCCTCGTTAGGAATTTCATTGATGTGTTTTATTTTCATGTTGTTATTTCAGATGATGCAGGACTGGAGAGTGGAGACCGCAGAGGATGAGGGGCGTTCAATCCTCGAGACTAATGGACAAGCCCTCTGCTGGACTCAGATAAACTGATACTAACAAATATGGGGATCAGCAAGAAAGCAACGCAAGTAAGATAACACTTATGAGAAAAAGAAAATAATGAATGATATGGTAACATTTGTATCAATATACATCCAATGTGCCTTTTCAGCTGTAGATGTGATGTGCAAATTAAATTTGAAGTGTAATGGGTGGTAATAGTCGTCTTGATGAGTACAAATATAATATTAAGCACTTAAAGAGTTGCATACACATTTTAAGTGCTACAAAAGAACATAATTATCATTATAATTGTTCTAGATCTTAATTGCCACATAACTTCAACTCTTCCAATTTGTATGATTTGTGCAGAATATGACGTAGAAGTTACTTTGCTGGATATAAATCATAATTCTCCTAAAATGGACAAAACAAACTGTCAGTTTAACTGATGTAAAATTATGTTATAGCTATTATAAATTCTTCATAGCTGTACTACAGACTTGTTTTGGTTGATTTTGTCACATGTGTGCACATACTACACAAACACAGACAAACACGCCCTCATACACACACATAAACTTAACAAAATGATAATGATTTGTTTGTGCAGTTCTTTAAAGAGCGATGATCAAGTTAAACTTAAATTCTATTTACGTACTGGTAAATACATCCTTCGTTATGTTGACAACTGGCTACTTGTGCTGATCTACTGCACTGTGAATGATTCAACATTCAGCACTTTCATTTTCTTCATTCAGGGCCAGGCTCAAGTTGGATGGAGTACTGTTCCCAACCTATTTCTAACATTTTGGAATATAATCCAGATCGAGGCATAACTCGACATTACTTTAATATTGGGGAATAATTCATCATGATCGATCAATGTAGGAAGGGAGAATTTCATGAGAATTTCCAAAGAAACAAAGCATACTTTTTATTAATGGTCCTATTGTTTTGCATTGTCCTTCAGGTGAATGACATCTTCACTGGCCGCCCAATCGAGGCGCCCACCCTGATCCTCTTCTCTCGCGATGACCCGATCGCCACGGCCAAGTAAAACAACGAGCCGGTCAAGCAGTGACGCAAGCATCTGGAGAGCGACCTCTATGTCAAGTGTTGTCGAGAATCAGCTGAGCTCAATAAATGAACATTAAGC
>OZ022583.1:21288339-21418339 GCA_963669155.1 Arbacia lixula | reverse complement strand
GCTCCACCTGATTGGAGAGGGTATTTCTAGTGTAATACTCTATATGCCATATATTCAGCGAGTCTAATTTTTCACAAATCTGGACTTTCGCGAGTGGTTAAATTTGCGATTGTGGAGTACTAGTAATAGTAGTTCATGTGTGCAGGCATGTCGCATTCATATATTCGTGTGTTGTTAAATAAACGAATAGTACCTGACTCACGAAATTCATGAATATAAAAAGCCAGTGAAATATATGGAGTATACATATGCTCGTTCTTGCTGCACTTACACCAAGAAACAGTTACAGGCAACTCTCAATAACAGATACAAGTGGGTTTTTTCTTCATAATTATTTCTATTAGGTATAAAAGAACATACATGTACGTGACAAATCACAAATAAAAAACAAAATAGTTTGATAACTTATTAAAACAATAAACACACTAGCGATATGCTCCTGATTATAGAACAACAGGATGATAGATGTATGCATTTTTCAGAATTTGATTACATCAACTTGCACACAACATTTTGCCGGGGCATAGAGACTCTTGTGGCGATTTGCTTTATAAGAATTATTAGACAAGAATGCTAGAACCAAAGGAATCAGAACATAAAACGTCACCTTGTCCCAGAAGAAGAGGTAGTTTTGGCTGAACTCAAAGTCCTCAAGGTTGAACTTCTGCATGAAGGGAATGCGCATGGAGTTGAGGCAGGCGAAGATCCAGCATCGGCCTGAGCTCCGCTGGTTCGTCACTGGCTTCGCCTCACTGACCTAAGGGTGGGGAAGGGGGGGGGGGGGTTACCACACTTTATAAACATTCATGGGAGATTTTTAGATTTAGAACCACACTTTAAGCAAATTTCTGGGCACATACATTGTAGAAGTGCGTTTAATTTATACATACACTTAGACAGATCCAATGAATGAACATGAATGAATATGAATAAACTTTTCAAAACACATTGTATCTTCACTGTTGAAAACAATGCATTTTACAACATTCCATTTATGACTTTGCATCATATTCCGGAATACTGCACATTCCATGATTGTATAATCGTAGCAAATGGGACACAAAAGGAATAAACAAGCTTTCTAATGATACCTCAGGAGTGTATGATGATGAAGCAACAAGTGATATATTACCCCTCAAACCTGAGTTGCAGGGGTTTATGTCAATGAATGGAATTGTATTGACTTGTATTGGGCTGATTACTCACTTTATGCATGAAGACATGTTGGTTTCTAGCGCCAGCAGTGGTGAGCATGCAAATCTGCAGAGGGTCGTTCTGCGTGGCTGCGCGCTGGGCTAGCATGTTCTTGGGCTCTGCCAGGAACTCCTCCCGCAGTCTGGCCAGCTGCTCCTCAGAAATCACTGGTAAGGAAGAGCATGTAAAAAAACATTTAAAACATTATTTGTGGGATAATTTTAATAGCTGATCTTGAAATCGCACATCCTGAAATCATATTTCTATGTTTATTGTTTTATGTGCTTTATGTAATGCTGACAAAAAAAATTAACCCTTGGGGATGTCAATATCTTTCTATCTAAGAGTAGTAAGTAACAGTAGTATTAAAAAATTAAAATCCACCATGCTGTGGACATTTGAGTGATCTATTTTCATTTGGTTTAACCCTTGGGGACTCGTAACCAACTTAAAACCAATCTTCATTGCTTACATTTGTAGTCTACAGGGCTTACCTTGGAAAAGTGATCCACATATTGCTTATGGCAAAAATATCCATTGAGACCTTCTTCTAAAATCCATCGTAGCCTCTAACTTCTTTAATGATTTGTTATTGTGATACAAAGAAAACCACCCATTTTGCTTCTGCAATCAAGAACTTTATGGTATAAATGTCTTGAGTGCACATGTCCCTTTCCTTCACTTTCACAATGTTTCCTCAAAAGCCATGCCCACAAAAGTGCCCTGTTTTGCTGTTGCCATCAGCCCACACCCAACATAAATTCAAAGCATAAAGCGCTAACTTGTTCCTGTAGATCAGGGGGGTGTTTCTCAAAATAATGAAGCCGAGTTCCAAATTCTATAGTTAGTACTGAGGTGATTCTCAAAGCTATTACAACTCTAACTTCAGTTCTAAATGCTGGAACTGCTCAAACCCTGTCTCAATGGGACAATCCTTGAGAACAATAATGACTAGGAAAGCTGAGTGGCGTAATTGGGGCTATGGAGGGTAAGGTGCAACAATAACATTCTTGTTGCATTTGTCAAGCTTCACTAAGAATGATATCATCTGTACTCTGTAGCAGGGCAAGCCGTTTGGTAGACCGAAAAATCAGTCTCTGTAGGACGTTGGATCCGCATCTGGCTCCTCTGAACGCCTTATCTAGAGACTGAACATTACACCTGTACACAGCATGGCGATCGATGTGGGTCGCCATTTTGAACATGAAAACGCTAATGATAATGCATATATGAATAAGATATTTCACGCATGCGCACATTTATTTTCCCGCTCGTATGCCGTGTGCTATTTTTTTTTTTTTCGTTGAACCGATTGACGATTTAAATATTCATAGCCAACAACCCATCAAACAATCTGATTGGTCAAATTTATGTCAGACTCGAGCAGATTAAAAATGTCTGTGATAAACGTGTGATCGGGGGAAAGTCTTTAATTTTCACCTTTCTATATATTTTGATTGAAATTTAGTCCTAGAATTTATAAATATATAATATAGATCTAATTTTGATTCAAGTAGATTTGTTGCATCATAGCTTGAAAGATGTTAGATATTTGAATGAAGTAGTTATGATGATAGTTCCAAAATCCGTTTTCCCATAGACTTTCTACTAATCGGGTAACTTTCTACTCAACGCGCATTGAACCATACGTTATACTAAATCGCCACTGCGCGTTTGGTGTGGATATGCCGTCTCTATTCGGGAGGTATGTCCAAAAATGTAATTTCGATTAAAGAATACCGCAAATGAGACGGTTATTCCTGTCTCGGCGTTTGGATGCTTAACAATAACATCACATCATTGAACTTGAAGACAATTCACAAAAAAATAATATAAACATTTCATAAATGTTACTTAATACCGTAAAGCATTCGATACTAGTCGCGAGTCGTGGATCAAAAAGTTAGTATATATAAAGCTGATACTAAAGCATGCCAACATTTCAATGGCGCAGTAATTAACAGCTGCAGCTACAACTAGTTATGTGTGTTTATTTACATGTCAACCATGTCCACCTGCTTGAGAGGAACTCTGCAGCTTAATTTTGGTATGCAATCGGTAGGAGAGTAACTCAAAGCGAGCGAGGTTGAACGAAACTTCAGATCGATGTCATCGGGAACGCGAGCGCGGCGCGCCGGGGGTTCCACTCGGTACCCCTCATCTTGCCATGTCATTGCGATGTAAGCAAGATCTACCCGGAAAATCTTGTCGCAAGTCAGTGTGGTTTCCTGAAGTCTTCCTGATCTGAAATTGAGTGATTTGTTCATTTACTCTCTTCTCTAAATGAGTGTTTGACACTTACCGGTATTATCTGCCATCGTTCAAAGAAATTCAAGGCCTCAGAAGTGAAGTCGTTCGAAAAGTTGTATGTTTTCAGGGGGAAAAAAAGTCACAATTGCAAAATAATAATGCAACTTCACGGTTAATGCACAGCTATGGTATCGTGTAAAAGCATATTTCAGGGACTTTTTTTCTTGTTGCTTCGTGTGTGCTAGATACTGTAATGGGACACACGATGAAATAAGGTGTATAATTATCTTGTTCTATTGCTCTTTAGCGTAGACAACGGGGGGGATGAGGGGGATGCATCCCCCCCACTTTACAAGGTGGGGGGGGGGGGGGGATGGCATGTACAATCATCCCCCCCCCCCCCCCCCCCCGGTTTGGGGGAATGATATTTGCTTTAATAAGTCATAATGATGATAATAATAGTAAAAGTAATAATGATAACAACTATAATATTAATAATGATAATTATCATCATGATGATATTAATCCTCATCATTATTGTAATCGTGTTTATTGGTATTAGCCGCATTCACACGGTGAAAGCCAATTCAGACGGTAAAAAAGAAAAAATCTTACAAGTATTTTGTGGTTTGTCTTCACTAAGCAAAATAACATAACTTTTTATCAAAGAGTTTTTGGGCAAAATAATTTGGCAGGATTGATTCTCATCTTATTGACTAACTTCCGTGTGAAAATCACATTAATCCAAATATCCAATAAGTCATGCGTGAGTGGGCAATTTTAAGAGGCAAAATGTAACATTTCAAAAGTCACAAGGGTAATTTGGGGTTTCTGTCATATGAATTTCTGATGAATTCCATTTCTGGTGCATAACTTATGTCCTTTCATTGTTTATCATCCATCTCTCGATGCACCCACACCTATCCCGACATTTAACCCATTTAACCCGTTTAAAAAATACTCCTCCCTCTGGAGTTTGAAACTTTTAAAAAAACCTTTATTTTTGTAAAAAAAAATACAACTGGATATTTTGACAAAGATGTAACATGATCTGTTATGTAAACATTGGTTCCTTCCGTGTCATGCTTGAGTGAATACACTTTAAAAATCGTAGAAAATAAAGAAATGCCAAAATGTACTGTTAAAACGGCATGAACAATTACCCTTGTGACTTTTGAAAAATCTACATTATTTGCCTTTAAAATTTGCCCACCCGTGTATGACTACCGGTAATTGGATTAATGTAATTTTCACACAAAGGTTAGTCAATAAGTAAAGGAACAATCCTGCAAATTATGTTGCCCAAAACCGCTTCGATAAGAAGTTATGCTATTTTGCTTATGGGGAGGTTACTTTTTTTGTTGTGTTTAGAAAACAAAAACACGTGGTGAGTCCGCTATGCAGGAGGCATTGTCTTCCTTAACATTTTAAGGGGAAAATATATGTGAGTGTGTCCCTTACATAATTCACAGCGTGAATTGATTTTCGGATTCTAGGCCTTGGCTCATAATAAGAAGTTGAAAACATCTAAGATCACTTCTTTTAATTCAAACATAATGAGAAAGAAGAACGTGATGGCGAACAGCCGTCTACATCAAAATCGGATAATGTCGGAGAAAGGCCTGCATGTTCTTACAGAAGTTCAACCAGAAGAAAGTGCCGTTGAGGGTGATGGAGCATCTGAGGCGAAAGATGATAATGAAACTGATGCTGGTTTTAACGACTGGGTCACCCCCAACTTTACTTCTTCCACTCCCGTACTAGAAACTTAAGCCGCAGAAAATTCTGTTTCAAGCCAAATGGTACCCAAACTACCCCTGGATCCATTACGAACCCTCCCTGCAAAATATGTGTCAGTCCATTCCGTACTCTTATGCCACGGTGTGTAGATCTCGTCGAAATTATGACTGTCCATGGCGTAGAACAATGTATGTTTGTGTGTGTGTGTGTGTGTGTGTGTGTGTGTGTGTGTGTGTGTGTGTGCACGCTTGTGAGTGTTATTTTGCCTCATTAAGTATGCATCAGATTGCACGATTTCAAGTTCAAAATTGCAAAAGCTCCCTACCGTGGGAGGGGGGACACGGGGGGGGGGATGTTACACCCACAAATGTAATAATCGCCCACAAATGTAATAACGCCCACAAATGTAATAACACTTTACCCACAAATGTAATAACGCCCACAAATGTAATAACACTTTACCCACAAATGTAATAATTTCACCCACAAATGTAATAATGCACTTTACCCACAAATGTAATAATTTTGAACCACCCACAAATGTAATAATCACTTTACCCACAAATGTAATAATTTTAAGGGGATATTTTGTCGAATTTCTTCAAAACTGAAAATTTACCCTGTACTGATGCATCGGTATAGCGCGCAGTCTTTATTCCAGACCCAATTATAGGCCCGATCACCTTCTCTCTGTGGAATAACGTGAGAATAGAGCTTAGTCTTTCCTCCAGACCCGAAAATTTCAAAAAATAAGAACGTAGTCTTTTTTCCAGACCCAATTATTTCATTTTTTGGAATCTTCAAAACCAAGGCCCGATCGTCTTTATTTTTGTGGAATAACATGAAAATCGAGCCTAGTCTCTCCTCCAGACCCGATGATTTAAAAAAAAACGTAGTCTTTCTCCAGACCCATTTTTTCATTTTTTGAATCTTCAAAACCAAGGCCCGATCATCTTATTCCTGAGGGATAACCTGAGAATCGAGTCTAGTCTTTCCTCTAAACTCGATTATTTAAAAAAATGAGAGCCTAGGCTTTTCTCCAGACCCGTTTCATTCATTTTTTTAAATCTTCAAAACCAAGGCCCCATCATCTCTCTCCTGTAGAATAACATGAAAATTGTGTCTAGTCTTTCCTCCAGACCTGATTATTTCAAAAGTAAGAGTGTGGTCTTTTCTCCAGACCCAATTATTTCATTTTTTCAATTCTTCAAAATCAAGACCCCGCCATCTCATTCTTATGAAATAACATGAGAATCAAGCCTAGTCCTTCCTCTAGGCCCGATTATTTCAAAATTAGGAGCGTAGTCTTTTCTCCAGACGCAATTATTTCATTTTTTCAAATGTTCAAAACCAAGGCCCCATTATATTTTTCTTGTGGAATAACATGGTAATCGAGCCTAGTCTGTCCTCCAGACCCGAGTAGTTCAAAAATAAGAGCATAGTCTTTTACCAGACCCAACTATTTCGTTTTTTTTTTAAATCTGCAAAACCAAGGCCCTATCATCTTATTCTTGTGGAATAACATGAGAATCAAGCCTAGTCTTTCCTTCAGTCTTTTCTGCAGACCCAATTAATTAACTTTCTAAATCTTCAAAACCAAGGCCCCATCATCTTATTTTTGTGGAAAAATATGAGAATTGACTATAGTCTTTCCTCCAGACCCGGTTATTTTAAAAGTTAGAGCGTAGTCTTTTCTGCAGACCCAATTAATTAACTTTCTGAATCTTCAAAACCAAGGCCCCATCATCTTATTCCTGTGGAAAAATATGAGAATTGATAATAGTCTTTCCTCCAGACCCGGTTATTTTAAAAGTAAGAGCGTAGTCTATTCTGCAGACCCAATTAATTAACTTTCTAAATCTTCAAAACTAACACCCCTTCATCTTATTCCTGTGGAATAACATGAAAGTTTCTAGTCTTTGTTACAGACCCGGTTATTTTAAAAGTACATGCATGCAATTGGGCGTATTGACTTGTGTCATATTTTGAACATTTGAATAGATAACCGGCATATAACTAGAAAGAAAGAATATTTAAGCATACATTCCAATAAACGTTTTGAAATTTAGACATTAAAAACATAAATGCCACCTAATTGAGTGCAATATTTTGTAGAGCATATTGCCGTAGTACTAGTGAGGGTGTTAAAATACGATAGGAGCAGGATAGGATAAGAAATTATTAGGATAGGTAGGTGTAGGATTAGGGTATGTGTGCGTATATATGCATGTGTGCGTATGTATGCATATATGCATGTTTCTTTTTTGTTAGCTGGGCTATTATTTTTTTCCTGTTTTTTCTTTTTTCTTTTCAATTAAGTACTTTGAGCATCTACATAAGGTGGATTTAGTGCATTCTAAGTACTCATCAGTGCCATCATCATTTCTTGGCGATGCATGGCATCGCTTAACATAGTTACATATGTGGAACAACACGTCGCAAATAAATGATTGTCCGGTGGTCACACGAACTGATGAATCAGTCCAAATGGTCATATAACACAGACAGGAGGAACCGATGTGATGGATCGTTGATCATGGACGGATCTTTTTTAATCATGGAAATATTCTATGATACCATGATGCCGCCCACCATATGATACCATGATACCGCCCACAAATTATTGTGTTTGTAAAACAAGTACTTATCTATGTATACTATAAATCAGATGTTCCTAGCTGTTCACATCAACTCCCATTCCTCCCATTCTATCACTCTATCGTTTTCATCCGTTCACACCTCCATGAACCCTCCATGACCACTATCTCAGCTATTGACCCCCATTTCCCAGTATGCCCTAGCTGATACATGTCTCCATCCTCCAGACATGTTTACAAAACATAACCACCATCGATCGTTACTGTGCATAATGTATAGTGTTGTGATGAGAATAAAGGCAGTTGCCACTCAGACACCAACCAAGCAAGTCCGACAGTTTCCTTCCTCTCAACAAACATAAAACAAATATCCTGGATTTCAATGGTCATCGAAAAAAGAAGAAATCGAATTAGTGACCATAAAACATTATTACAATTGTTGGTGAAATTATTACATGTGTAGGTAAAGTGTTATTACATTTGTGGGCGTTATTACATTTGTGGGTGTACGAGACACCCACAAATGTAATAACTCCCACAAATGTAATAACACTTTACCCACAAATGCATTAGTTTCAACCACAAACGCGTAGTAACGCCTTTTACCAACAAAGGTAATGATTTTGAATCGCCCAAATTTTATCAAATTACTTTGTTTCTATACGACCATTGAATTAGACCATTAGAATATAGGCATGGATGATTGAAGGAATAGTCGACAGTCAACGTACCATCGAATCGGTCCCACCTCTGTGCGTTATATACAAGTATATATATGTATGTACTATTTTGACTGATTCGTCAGTTTGTGTGACCGCCGACCACTGAGACGTGTTGTATCCACATATGTAACAATGTAAAGCGATGCCATGCATCGCCAAGAAAAGATGACGATAATGATGAGTAATTATAATGAGCTATATACACATTATGTACATGCTCAAGGTGCTTGACTTTTTGAGTTGTATTGTTTTATTTAAAAAAACGGAATTAGTTGATAGGATCTTAGTTTTGAAGAGTTGTTTTAAATTTCAATTACGAGGAAAGACTACGTACGCTCTAAACATTTGATTTATCACAGTCAGGGTCTTAGTTTGGAAGATGTTGACATTATTCCACAGGAATAAGATGATGATGGTCTTATTTTCTAAGGTTTCAAAAATAAATAAAATGGGTCTGGAGAAAAGACTAGGCACTTATTTGTGAAATAACAGGGTTTGAAGGAAAGACTGCTAGGCTCGATCCTCATGTTATTCCATGAGAATCTGATGATGTGGTCTGAGTTTATAAGGTTCAAAAATTAATTAAATGGGTCTGGATAAAAGAATACGCTCTAACTTTTAAAATAACCGGGTCTGGAGGAAAGACTAGAAACTCTCATGTTATTCCACAAGAATAAGATGAAGGGGTGTTGGTTTTGAAGATTAAGAAAGTTAATTAATTGGGTCTGCAGAAAAGACTACGCTCTTACTTTTAAAATAACTGGGTCTGGTGGAAAGGTTATAATAAATTCTAATATTTTTTCACAGGAATTAGATGATGGGGCCTTGGTTTTGAAGATTTAGAAAGTTAATTAATTGGGTCTGCAGAAAAGACTACTGTCTACCTTTTAAACTTACTGGGTCTGGAGGAAAGACTAGAAACGATTCTTATCTTATTCCACAGGAATAAGATGATGGGGCCTTAGTTTTGAAGATTTAGAAAATAATTAGATGGGTCTGCAGAAAAGACTATGCTCTTACTTTTGAAATAACCGGGTCTGGAGGAAAGACTAGGATTGATTCTCATGTTATTCCACAAGAGATGATAGGGCCTTGGTTTTGCAGATTTAAAAAAAACAACGAAATAATTGGGTCTGGAAAAAGATTACGCTCTTATTTTTGAACTACTCGGGTCTGGAGGAAAGACTAGGCTCGATTACCATGTTATTCCACAAGAAAAATATAATGAGGCCTTGGTTTTGAACATTTAAAAAAAATGAAATAATTGCGTCTGGAGAAAAGACTACGCTCTTAATTTTGAAATAATCGGGTCTGGAGGAAGGACTAGGCTTGATTCTCATGTTATTTCATAAGAATGAGATGACGGGGTCTTGATTTTGAAGAATTGAAAAAATGAAATAATTGAGTCTGGAGAAAGACTACACTCTTACTTTTGAAATAATCAGGTCTGGAGGAAAGACTAGACTCAATTTTCATGTTATTCTACAGGAGTGAGATGATGGGGCCTTGGTTTTGAAGATTTAGAAAAATGAATGAAACGGGTCTGGAGAAAAGCCTAGGCTCTCATTTTTTAAGTAATCGGGTTTAGAGGAAAAACTAGACTCGATTCTCAGGTTATCCCTCAGGAATAAGATGATCGGGCCTTGGTTTTGAAGATTCAAAAAATGAAAAAATTGGGTCTGGAAAAAGACTACGCTCTTTTTTTTTAAATTATCGGGTCTGGAGGAGAGACTAGGCTCGATTCTCATGTTATGCCACAAAAATAAGACGATCGGGCCTTAATTGGTTTTGAAGATTCCAAAAATGAAATAATTGGGTCTGGAATAAAGACTGCGCGCTATACCGATGCATCAGTACAGGGTTTCAGTTTTGAAGAAATTCGACAAAATATCCCCTAAAAATTATTACATTTGTGGGTAAAGTGATTATTACATTTGTGGGTGGCTCAAAATTATTACATTTGTGGGTAAAGTGCATTATTACATTTGTGGGTGAAATTATTACATTTGTGGGTAAAGTGTTATTACATTTGTGGGCGTTATTACATTTGTGGGTAAAGTGTTATTACATTTGTGGGCGTTATTACATTTGTGGGCGTTATTACATTTGTGGGTGTAACAGGGGACACCCCCCTCCCACACCCTCCCCCCGGCTCAGTCGCTTCGCTCCCTCGTTCGGGCGCTTTCGCGCCCTCTCGAGCGTTGGCAGCCCTGTCATCCCCCCCAGGTGTACGAACCTGTCTACGCCACTGATATCAATAGTTATGCGACACATACAGAAATGATCTACATGTAGGTGTAGATCTACATAAGTTTGATAAACTTTGTTGCTCTTTACCCCTCCCCCTCCCCCATACCATAAGGGTAAAACTTTAAACAAAAATAACACCACTCTTATATACATCTATAATTGTGTTTTTTTTTTCCTGATTCTTATTCTTGATGCGCATTTACGTCTTTTGCACAATAATATTAGTAATACACACATTTCCCAAGGCCATAGATCAGCAGTTTATCTCGCACGTTAAAAAGATAGTTCACCCAGAAGATCAGTTGGTTTTAATAAAAGGCGGAAACATGAAATGAAACATATTTGTGAAGATTTTACGAAAACCTGTCAAAAAATAGAAAGTTATTTAATGCTGAAATTTCAATTTTGTGACGTCACGTGAGAGGTGCTCTCCCAAATGTTGTGTAAAATATAATTTATATAAATTGCTTTTTTTTCTGTTTTTGACAACGGAATTATTTGTTTTTTTTTCATACAGGTGTGTTTAAACACGTACGTCACTTCTGATGATGTATTAATAATAATGCACAAGCATGCAAGTACAAGGGTGCATTTTTTTTTTTTTTTGGGGGGGGGGGGGGGGTAAATGCACAATTTCGGGGGAAAATGAACAGATCATGGAAGAGCACCTCGCATGTGACGTCACTAAATTAAAAATGTTGTTTAAGAACATAACTTTCTTATCCTTTGACCGATTTTCATCAAACCTTCACTAATAGAGTATATGTTTTTTTCATGTGCCTGCTCTTATTGAAACAAAAATAATTTCAGGGTGAACCAGTACTAAGCGCCCATAATAGCGAACTCCCCTTCCAAGGTCGATATTCCATTAGAGCCCATTTATAAGAGATTTTTACCGGTTTCTACTGGATTTCAATATTTTATCATCATGTTTTATCTAATATTGAAACAAAGAAAAAAAAATGACATTTTTTCTACCATTCTATTGTCATTTACCAAAAGGATTTTTTTTACTGTGTGCGCCGACGGGGTTGGGGGTTTGGGGACCCGAGGAAAATGGGTAAATACATGTACAGGCCATTGTGTTTGTGTGTAAGTGTGTGTGTGTGTGTGTGTGTGTGTGTGTGTGTGTGTGTGTGTGTGTGTGTGTGTGTGTGTATGTGTGTGTGTGTGTGTGTGTGTGTGTGTGTGTTTGTGTGTGTTTGTGTTTGTGTGTGTGTGTGTGTGTGTGTGTTGATTGAATGTTGCTGTAAAAAGGGACGGATCCAGGAATTTGGGAAAGGGGCCGGGGCACATTTAGAAAACTATTTTTGGCCCGGGAAAATCGTGTGATGACTACGAAAAAAAAAAAAGGAGGCGTGATGACTAAAAAAAAAGAGAAAAAAAAATCCTCACTTCCAAAAAGGGGGGCACACTGACATAATATAAGCAAAAAGGGCCTCATTTTTAAAACTACTTGGGTAATCATAAGATTTAAAGTGAATAGCAACATCCTGTTTGTTTGACGATTTTCCTCGATTTTCAGCAAGTCTCCGGGCATATCAGTATTAGATTGCCAGCCCCCGAGTATAGCTGGTGTTAGGCTAGATTTTAAAGCATTACATAATTTGTAAGAAACTGTTGAATATTGCTGCTAAAAATGGGGAGGTCTAAACGTAGAGGATGCTTATCAAACTGTACCATCCTTTAACCAAATGTTTGGTTATAAAATGCGGTTGCCTCTGTAACAATGAGCCACCACCGGCATTGAACATATTCGATATTGAATGAAAAGCCCACTGTAAACAAACCAACAGCGGCATCTAAAGTTGGTCCCTTACGTAATTCAAGCTTATAAAAACATAGAGCTCTTGAACAAAGGACTTTGTTGAATGCAATTAAAGCATAAATCTGAAGAGCCCATGTGTAGAAAGGGTTTGTCTGTTCAAAGCTAGATCCCTTTATGTACAAAGTGTGGTAACTCGGTTTCTATTGTAGCAACATGGCGCATATTCTTTTATCTGCTTGCCCAATAAAGCAACACGCGCCATGTTGCTACCAAGAAGGGCTCTGTCTGTAGCCAGTGCCGTAGATAGTTGATACCTGAACACAACAAAAAGGGAAGTCCCCGACCCCTTAGCAAAATTGCATAACTTTTTATCGAAGAGGTTGTAGACAAAATCATTTGGCAGGATTGTTCCTTAACTTATTGACTAACTTCTGTGTGAAAATCACATTAATCCAATTAGTCATGCATGAGCGGGCAAATTTTAAAGGCAAAAATGTCACTTATCAAAAGTCACAAGGATAATTGTTCATGCCGTTTTAACAATACATTTTGGCATTTCTTGTGCGATATTAAAGTGTTTTCACTCATCCATGCCACGAAATGCTTATGTTTACATAACAGGTCATGTTGCATCTTTGTCAAAATACCCAGAGTTTTATTTTTTTTCACCAAAATAAAGGGTTTTTAAAAGTTTCAAACTCATTAAGGATGAGTATTTGTTAAACGGTGCTAACTCAACCAAAACAATTGGTTAAGTGTTGGGATATGTGTTAGTGCATCGAGAGATGGATGATAAACATTGAAAGGACATAAATTATGCACCGTATGACAGAATCCTAAAATTACTCTTGTGACTTTTGAAAATTTACATTTTTGCCTTTAAATTTTGCCCACTCACGCATGACCTATTAGATTAATGTGATTTTCACACATAAGTTAGTCAATAAGTTAAGGAACAATCCTGCCAAATAATTTTCCTTAAACTTCGTCGATAAAAAGTTACGCTACTTACTATTTCTGCTGTGTTTAGATAGTTCAGTGAGTATGACAAATGTATGTCTGTGTCTGAAGCAAAGTGAGTGCGCCAGCTACAGTCAATATGGTGCTTCGGATTGCAGGCGGCTAGCTTCAATTTAAATTTGATCATCACGAAATAATTTATCCTAAGGTCATCAACAAAATAGTACATTTAGAATGGGTGTGTGGTTGATGGATCAAGTTCGCCTTCTTCGAAATGAAGGACTCTTTGGAAACTTGTCGATATTGGTAAGATGTTAGCAGCGATTTTCCAAAATTTTATTTTTTTAATGAATATTTTGCTACAATATGATATCTATTGAGTCCCACGCATTAGAATTGACGTAGGGATCTGTTTGCCGGTGTGGAATTTAGTGTTAGAATTGATATTTTTGGAAAGAATTCCATATGCACCCTCCATATGTTTTTTTGAATAGCCTACTTTCTAAAAGAGTGTGATTCTTTTGATGGGGGATGAGTACAAAATGGGGGGAGGTATTTATTTGGGGGGTTAAAACTAATAAAAGTGAAAATTAAAAAAATAAAAAATAAATAAATGAGCGTTAAAAAGTCAAATACGGATATATTTATCTCCCTCTTTATCTCTCTTTTTCTCTCTCTTCTCCTCCTTCACTCTCTCTCCATTATATGGTACTTCATATTAGTTTTCGAGTCTCATTACACATTCAGTACACATCAATAGGAAATTACATTTCATACCTTGCAAAAATCCGCTTCTGAATTTGATCTCCGATCTTGTCGTCAGTCCATAGCCTTCTCCACTAGACCACGTAGATGAGTTGAGAGCTAAGGGTGTTGTAAGCTATTAGTCATTTATTGTATGTGTTAATTCTTAATTGTCGTAGAGGGCATTATCAATATCATGATTACTCAGACGGTTGGTTAGTAAAATGCTTTGGCACATATTTTATGAATTTGAACTCTAAACCTAACCCTGACCCTAACCTTAACCCTAGACAATTCCTTTGCCGTTGAATTTGTCCAAAAAAGTGATTTCTAAGTCTGCATTAGCACCCGTTTACATTAGCTAGGCCCTAGCCCCGAGCCGAGCCGGCCTAGCTACCCGTGACATTTAACCCTAAACCTAACCCTAACCCTAACCCTAAACCTAATTTTTATTACTTCCCCCTCCTAATTATGTATATTATGATGATATATATAAATTATGTATGTATATATTTTTTTAATTTTTAGCGGGGGTGCATATGGAACTCATTTTTCAGCATTTCGGGCGACCATTTCATACTATGAGTAAATGGCCTGCTTGTTGACATTAAGGCTTTGTGCCGGAGTGCCCTAATTTTAGCAGGTTAGGGAACAAAGCCTAACTTAAGTTTTCTATTTATTGATCCAATTAACGTCATTAATCAGTTCAAGTTTTTTTAATCAAACAATTCATGTTAGATTCTTCATGCACCAGTGGCACTGACAAAAAAATACATTGCTTTTAATCCAAACAATATAATAAGAATCTAGTACTTCTGCATCAAAACCAGAATGAATACAAATAGTCTAACGTTACTTATAGTGCGATACATAACTTCAAGTCTAGACTTTAGAATTCTATTTCACATCACTAGGTCTAGTATTAACAAAGTAGGGAACTGCATTAGTACATGTCATTTCTTCATAGCTGTCTCTAGACTAATATTGCAGGACCTGGTACATATAAACATTACTGATCTCCCTTCATGTACGTCGCATACAGGCAAACCTGGTAAAGACAGCCAGTGAACAGAACTCGGAACTGCTCACCGTTGCAGAGAGGTATCAGCTGCTGGTGTTCTATGCAGATGCGGTGTATGAAGAACAGGAGTACAAGAGGGCAGAGGTATGTGAAACAGAAATGTTGTTATTTCACTGAAAAAGTTATTAGCTACATGTAAGGCACAAGGTAGTGAAGGTACACTACAGCTCAAAGGAATTGGCATAGGAAAAGGGGAAGGGAAGAAAGGAGAGGAGCAGCAGTTTTAAACCGCGGTATATTTTGTCCACTTCAGCATGAAATACGATGCTTTAGCCTAAAAAACATCATGTTTCATACTGAACTGGACAAAATATACCACGGTTTAAAATTGCGGCTCCTTCCATTTCTTCCCTTTCCCGTTCTCTATGCCAATTCCTTTGAGCTGGAGTGTACATCCACCTTGGCAGATGTCAGCATATTCATAGATCTCTACATGGCATGATTCAATGCCTGGAATCTAGTTGGGCTTAAATTTTAAGAAGTCCAATTTTTGTGGGTTTCTTTTTGTACTTCAGATTCATTGCATGACTTCATGTCACATGTGAGCACTTGGTGGCTTTAACAGTTGTAATACCTCCCATTCATAGTTATCTACAAACTTGTACTTCTTCATTTGATATTCTGCTTTTGATATAGTCTACAATATTCTTTTAAGTATCCTTCTCAAGAGCCACAGTACAGCAGCTTTGATGCTAACTATGAATTAACTAGATGTTCAGCTCCTTCAGACATGCATGAAGACAGACCAGGCAGTAATGGTCATTCTGATTTTTTGTAATTTGTTAGTACATTTCTCTTCTTATTTAACAAGTCTCTTGTAAGCGCAAGTCATCTCATCATTTCTGCATTTATTTTCTCATCTGAGGTAAGCAAACCTCTGAGGTAGCAGAGTTTATCAACTATTGGTAGTTTTCAAAAGCTCTTCTCCACATATCCAAAGATTGCATCTCAAGGCAACATTATGTAAGAGGACTTGAGTGAGTATCAGTACTGACATGCAACACTTCCTCCCCACTTCTTTACAAAGGGTATGTACCGGAAAGCACTGCAGCTGAAGAAGATGATCAACAAAACAAAGGTCAAAGGTCAGACTCAGACCAACCAATCAGATGACAACTTGCCATCAGAGCTTGATGTCCGATTCCGCATCTACCAGTGTCATAACCAACTCAAGAACCACAGAGAGGCAATAGCAGTGGTAAAACGTCAGATTTTTGTTGTTTTGTTAAGTTGCTAAGTACAAATTTGTTTGTCTCAATAAGGCTGTAAGAGGCACTTAAAGGTTTATGCCATGTTTTTTTTTCCACAGGCGCCTGTTTTTTATTTTCATTTGGGGGATTTAATTGCTCAGAGGCCCCATGTATTTTTTTTCCCAGGGCAGTTTTGCTTGGCTTGTTATCAGAGTACACTGAGCCATTTTTGGCTGAACAGCTGCAAAACACCTGTGCACAGAACACTGTATATACACGCCATGTTCTTTATTGCAACCTTGAACTCTGACCCATTATTGCACAAGCTATACTGTACACATGGTTCAGCATGTTAACTGGAATGGAAGGTGTTTAGTTTTCCAGTAACATAGATGCATGAAATGAGTAAGCAGCGAATAGGTTTGTTCTGGCTTGGTACTTGGTATCCCCCATAATTTTGTATCTTTGTTTATTACTCCCCCTCTCCCCACCCACTCTTCATCCCCCTTTTGATCCCTTATTTTGTTCCTTGTTTTGTCAGCTGGAGAGTATCCCTGCCAAGATGCGAGAACCCAAGGTGAACATGGCTCTTGCCAAGCTGTATCAGAAGATTGGAATGGAGCGATCTGCAATCTATGGCTACAAAGAAGTTCTAAGGTGCGTGTCTGTGTGGAACTTTCTCCGTAATGAATAGATACAAAGAAGTTTTAAGGTGTATGTGTGTGTATATATCTCTTCAGTCTATGGATAGAAAGACGTTCTAAGGTGCATGTGTTTGTGTTTGTGTACACACTTTCTCATTTTTCTCATTTCTAAATACGAAAAGGTAGTTAAAATGTGAAGGATGCAATCTAAAACCTATTTTCTTGTCGCAAAATTATTAATTTTAAAACCACAACAAGGCCCGTCTCATTCAGAGTTGCGATTGGTTTCAATCAATCGCAAGTCTTTTTGCCTATCTCAAGTGTACAAAGTTAAGATTGATATTAATCATAAGTCTAGTTGCGATTATTTGCAATTCTTTAAAAGACAGGGCCCTGATTTACAATGATTCTAGTAGGCAACAACATTAAACATTATATTCTTAGATTTGACAAGAAAATACATTTATAGTTCTTAATTTTGAAATACATGAACGCATAGAAGAGAAATAGTTTATTTGAGAACTACTTCAAAGTCATGATGATGATTGAGTCAACTTTCTGACTTTGTGGTTGTACAAACAGGCAATGCCCGCTTGCCCTCCAGGCTGTTCTAGGGCTGCTATCATTAGGTGTCCGAGGGACTGAGGTGGCAGCTTTCACCGTCAACAACATGCCCAGCTCAGCTAACATGGAATGGTAAGTGAGCAAATGTACGTTTCTGGAAACGGTCAGAAGACGTCAGTACAAAATGCGACATGACAGTGTACTGATCAGAATCATAGAAGGGAAGGAAGACACAAGGTAGACCTCATAAAACCTTCTTTGGTGGTGTCATTAGGTTGTCTGTCGTAACCAACAGATCACCTTCGAATTTTGTAAGAATTTTCTTTATTCTTTATTTTTATTCCATGCCCCCCACTTTTTTGTGTCATCCATATCTCAACAATGTATGTTTCATGTTTTATCATGTTTTTACTATACATGTGAACTTGTCATTGTAATATTTTCAAGGTCATGGCATGGCCGTGATGTCATCTACGAGCTATTTAATGAAAACCTATTAACTGATATATCTCTAGAACTGATCATCTATAGCTAGGCATAAAATTAATGATAAGACAATTAATTTCAATGAATAAAAACCCGCGTGCAGAATTTTAAAATGCTCCAAATCAACTCAAAATTGCTTTGCGCATGTTTCAGGCCATTTCTAGCATTTCAAAAATTTCCGCACGTATAATGCAACGTCGGAAAACCGTTTTTTTTTTTACTGGATTCATGTTTCTGACACTAATACAGTTGGCAGCAAAATTATTCAACCCCCCTCTCATTTTTTACATTCTGTCATAATGAATAATATTGCAGCAGCAGATTGCTACTATACCATTAAGATAGTTAGCAGACAGTTAATTACTAAAGAATACCGGAGAAAGAAATCAAATTTTACTGCATAGGTCATCTGAAATTGCAATTTGCGCCCAAAAAGCATGTTGCAAAATTATTCAACCCCCTATTTTACACACACGAAACGAATGCACAAATAATGACAATTTCACAGCCAGTGCATATATTCTGAGGTGAATGCTGATTTTATTTATCCTCCACCTGAAACTGGAACCTTTATATGCACAACTAACAAGTTGTAACATTATTCAACCCAGATGGGTGTGTCTTTTAGTACTTTGTGCAGCATCCATTTGCTGCAATGACCTCCTGCAGACGAGATGAATAGCCTCCCACAAGCTTCTCACAACGCTCCTTGGGGATGTTAGCCCATTCCTCTTGCCCAATGGTCTTAAGATAATCGATGCACGTAGGTCTACATGCTGCAACAGCTTTCTTCAGATCCCACCACAAATTCTCGTTTGGGTTTAGGTCTGGAGACTGTGATGGTCACTCAAGGTGCGCAAGAGGAATGGGCCAACACCCCCAAGGAGCTTTGTGAGAAGCTTGTGAGAGGTTATTCATCTCGTCTGCAGGAGGACATTGCAGCATATGGATGCTGCACAAAGTACTAAAAGACACACCCATCTGGGTTGAATAATGTTACAACTTGTTAGTTGTGCATATAAAGGTTCCAGTTTCAGGTGGAGGATAAATAAAATCAGCATTCACCTCAGAATATATGCACTGGCTGTGAAATTGTCATTATTTGTGCATTCGTTTCGTGTGTGTAAAATAGGGGGTTGAATAATTTTGCAACATGCTTTTTGGGCGCAAATTGCAATTTCAGATGACCTATGCAGTAAAATTTGATTTTTTTCTCCGGTATTCTTTAGTAATTAACTGTCTGCTAACTATCTTAATGGTTTAGTAGCAATCTGCTGCTGCAATATTATTCATTATGACAGAATGTAAAAAATGAGAGGGGGGTTGAATAATTTTGCTGCCAACTGTAAGGTCGTGCGGGTGCGTCAAATTTTAAAGTCCGCGCATGCGTCAATACGTTTTTGTGTGCAAATATTGCAATAAGCATGACTATCGTCAATTGGCCGTAGCTCCTCAGAATGGCTGGTGACCCCCAATTTTTTTATATATTTTGAAAGTGTGTGAAGTGTAGATGCTTTTTCATGTATCATTTGGTCGTTAAATACATCATGACATCATCATATTGCCATATGATTTGAAAAATGAATTTTTATGTATGACGTCATGAACTTTTTTCCCTGTTTGAGCGTATCTCAGTAATCCTCCATCTATTTTCTCCCAAATTTCAGTATGTGGTAGCTGAGATTTTCTCTATGAAAGAATGTCCTTGAGTTTTTAATTTGCTTCCATCTTCATGGTGTAAATTTGATTATAGACATTGATGTCAAAATCAGACGTATGTTGTGTCAATGGAAAGGGTCTTTATGAAATGACATGATGACCTTCTAGGAGCTGTATCTCGCTGATGTTTCAATCTGTTGCTCTGATAGTTTAGTATGTTGTAGCTGAGTCTACTAGCTTTCGGGGATGTCATCTCCATTTTTTAATGAGATGTCGGGATCATGGTTAAATTTCAGCTTGAATATCGATCTCTAAGTCATCCTAGCCCCTGCTGGGCATTACATGTTAAGTGAACGGGAAGGTTTGTGGCTCAATGGGTAAGGCGCCGTTTTAAGAACTGGAGGCGCCTGGTTTGATTCCTGGAGTGGGTAGGGTCAATTTTTTTTTATTCCTTTTGCAATATTTATTTTGCCACCTTCTTCTGTTCTATCCCTCACTTTGTCATTCTCTTTGAGATTTTCTTTCCCATTCTTTTTCTCTCACCCCTTTTCTTACATTACATGCTGCTAGCAGATACATGTGACTATTTAGGCAAGTCTCTGAAATGTTAGTATATTGTAGGTGCGCTATGAGCTTTCTTGAGCGGTGTCTCTAATTTCTTATGAATAGATGGTGTCATTCATTTTGCAACATAATTTTTGCAACGTTCTTCTGTTCAATCCCTTGCTTTGTCATTCTCTTTGAGGTTTTATTTCCTATTTTTTTCTCTCTCGCCCCTTTATGTCAAATGACTATTAATTACATGTTAGCACATACATGTGACCATTTTAATATGCACGTCTCTTTCGTGAGTGCTGCCTCTGATTTCTAATGAATAGATGGTGTCCTCATGGAAGGTCCATGGTGTCACCGTGCATTTACCGTCCCATGTCTGTGCACGAATTTGTAAATACAGACCACCTTTTACTTGTCCACAAGTATGTCTCGTTGCTAATTGTGTCTAGTAGGGGGATATGGACAAATGAAGCAGTTGATCCAAGACCAAGATGCTTGGAGAGACATCAAACTGAGAAGACAATAGGCTTGCTATTATGTGAGTAATACATGTATCACTTCAAATGAAAACACTGAAAATATCCTGATGGTCATTTCTCATCTGCAGGTTGACCTTTTGGTTGAAGGGACATGCCTACAGCACCAGCAAAGAATACAGCAAGGCCATCAGCACATTTAAAGTCTTGGAGAGTGGGGTGAGTGGGGGATACCATATTTCAGTTAGAGCTGCTTGTCTATAACATAACTGATTTTAAATAAACAAATTGGAAAGGTACCAGAAGATCATCAGGTGGTTTAACGGACATGTGTACCCTGAAGTTATTTTCAGTTAAAGCAGAAACATGACAGAAACATATTAGTGAAGGTTTGACAGAAATCCGTCAAAGGATGAGAAAGTTATGATCTTTTGAAATGTCAATTGTGCTCTCCCATATGTTGTGTACAATTTTCTCAAAAAGATATGCTTCCTTTTACCTGTGCATTTGATGCATCATTAGTATTGGTGTGCCCAATTTATCAAGCCACTGAGGCTTTTATGGGTAAACCTTTTTCATCATTCACTTTTCTTTACACTAGTCCTAAGTATTGTAACAATCATTTCCTTATTTACCTATATATTCTTATGGAAATTCATATGTTATGTTATATACTTTTAATTGTGTTATACATTTTTAAATTAATTCAAATATCTATTTTTTTAATTGAAAAGATTCACATGGCCATTGAGTGGCAGCAACAAAATACTTCTGCGGGAAATAACAATCTTGGGTACGGTTTGTTCCCTCACTCCTGCAGAGTGTGCTGAGGGAGAACACAGACGTCCTGTGCTGCCTGGCAGAGAACCACTTCATGTCTGGCGATACGACCACAGCCTCAGTCATCTACCAAAGAGTAAGTACCGCTTCAGGGCCCTGTTGCATAAAGCTTACCATTGATGGTAACTTTGCTATCAATAGCAACTTGTAAATTGAAACCTTGAGTTTGATTGGCTGTCGAATGGTGTTACCATTGTAGTTACCATTGATGGGAAAGTTGCAGTTAATGGTAGGTTTTATGCAACGGGGCCCAGATAGCCTGGCTTCCAGGCTGTTAAACATTTCTAATCCAAATTGAAAACTAGAGTCTGGTACTGGGTACTCATAAGACTAGTCAATTGCTCATTCTCCTCTTTTCTCAGTTTGGAGAAGAAATTATCAATAATTAGCCTACTGTAGCCAACTACATTATACAAATATTTCATGACCATGAGGGATCTTGTGGAATCTATTTGCACCGAGGTTAAGTGGAGGCCGTGCGGTACTATTTTGAAATGGTACCGCACGCCCTCCACTTCACCAAGGGGACCAATAGATTCCACAAAGTTCCCGAATGAAGATCATGAAATATTTGTTTTATATCCTTCATTAATATATTCTTTGTTCATTAATTTAATCCTTACCATGGAACTTGTGATATAGTGCCCATGCACTAAGCTCGAAAGCAGGAGCCCGATTCAGATGTTTAATTATTTCCTGTGGCTTGAGCAAACCAACAGAAATTCAAGTTGCACCTCGGCCGCAACACCGCTGGAGTTCCGGCAGTGCGCCCAATGATTTTCCGCTAAAACGCCAAAAAGCAGGTGGAAAGAAATGTATTGCACAGATTTTGCATGTCGCGCATTCACCTGGGTTGAATCGATGAAAGTTGTATCGATCACCGATAGCCCGGATATCGATAGTCCAGAGGGAAGAAAAAGACTATTTTTGACATGACGTCACGAAATAGTAATTTTTTTCCCTCTGACGTCACAAAATAGTACTTTTCTTCCCTCTGAGCTCTTTTCCTTCAAATAGTTAATCTATTTGTGGTCATGTGACACCCTTTCAACCAATCAACGAACTGGAATATATTAATGAGGGATATAATATTGAATATTTTGGTTTTAATAGAAATGCTTAACAGCCTGGAAACCAGGCTACAGTATAGGCAACCTTGTAACTTACCATCAGTGGTATCTACCATGGCAACAGGTGCAATAATGAGAGCTCATTGAATGTTGCCCTGATAGTTACTATTGATGGTAAGTTACAACAATTGAAAACCCTTAAATGCATCATGACGCCGGTGTCCGACCAATTTATTGGGACAACAGTTAACCCTTCCTGCGCCAAACAAATACTGCTTTCTGGTACTTTGTATGCAAAACTGGTGAAAAAATACTCACACAGCACATAATGAGTATTGTAACAAAACCAGGTTTCCTCTCTGGGTAGCACGCTGTCAAGCGGTCTTCCAGAGCTCGGTTCTTTCTCACGTTGGATTCATCTTTACCTTCGACCAGCGGATTCTCACAAAAATATATTGTGCAGCATGGAATCAGGCATACATAATCACCCACGCACTTAACCACTGCATCAAACAACAATCTGAGACTTTCACAAAGATGGGCACCCAAGTTTCTTACGGTCTCTGAGTCTTTAATCAAGCACGAACGAAACACAACCTCTGACAACGGTGGATCGACACGTTCTGCCTCCCCGTTCTCTGTACAGCATCGTGTACCCCACACCCATCACAGTATCAGATGACACAGATTGCCCTCTATGTCCAGAGTGGCTATCATGCATCAATTTTCGTTGCACTATGGTGTTTGATTGTCTGGATTATTGGCTGGATTTCATTGGTTGCATTTTTTTTCGGACACGTGATTCTAGTACTTTATGATTATGACACTGTTTGATTATGCATCAGTATGACATGTATGTATAAATGTGTGATTCTCCTTCAGGTCCACTCCTTAGACCCGCAGTATCTGAGAGGAATGGACATCTTCTCATACATCCTCCACAAAGAGAAGAAATCCAAGCAACTCCAAAAGTAAGAATGTGATTATTCAATTTGATATTGCATGACTGTTTTCACGTTCTCTTTCATCTTTTGTCAATTCCCTGTTTTGGCTTTTTGCACTGTCATGTCTTGTTACTTAATACTGTATGTCCTGTCATAGTTGATATTACTATTTATCTCACTGGAAACAGATACACAACAATAAACACATGATTGTATGTTGTTTGTGACCATTTACATCTGCTAAGTTCTTAGGCTTTGTGATACTCTATGTTCTTAAATACACCCCATCCAAAACTCAACTCAAAATCTAGCAATCAATATAATTTTGTTTAAAGGCAGTTTCCAGTTCTGATATTGTGAGGGAAGTTCTTATTCAGTATATCCTTCCATTTTCCATGGTATTTATACAAAAGGGCTATACAACATTTAAATACATATTGTATGAATAATTGTTTTTTTAGAAAACAGTAAAAATGTAGGATAACACCATGTGGTTTTATTCTTTCTTACAACTCTCATCACCACCTTCTTCTTCCACTTCCATTTCATCCCACTTATTTTCGGTTTAAAACACCTAAAACTAAAGCTAAAAGTAATCTTGAGTAAGTGTTATAAAAATAAAATATCATCTCTCCTCTTTGGAGTCTTTCTTTCCTTTCTTTCCTTCACCCCATAACTAGGTTAATCATCCTGAAAGAATACAACCATATGGTGTAACCAAAAGCTTTTACTGTTTTCTAAATAGTATTATTAGTACACTCTCACCATCAAAACATTTAAAGAACATTGAATATAATTTTGTTTAAAGTCAGTTTCCAGTTCCAATATTGTGAGGGAAGTTTTTATTCATTATATCCTTCCATTGCCCATGGTATTCATGCAAAAGCGCTACACTGCCTTTAAATGAATATTGTATTATATCATGATCATATCAAATGTACATGAAATGACCCGACTGTCTTTGGTTTTGTGTCAGCCTCTCCCTGGAGTTGATGGAGGTGACAGACAAGCGAGGCGAGCCCTGGATCGCCATGGGCTACTATTGTCTCTGCCCTCCCACCGTCTCATCAAGATATGCCAGAGCTGTCTACTTCGCCCAAAAGGTACCCCCCCCCCTCCTGTTTTCACACAAACAATAACTTTTCAGTATTATCACAGCAATTTTTGTCTTCATTCTGTTTATGTTGATGTCTTGCTGTTCTGATCAAAAAGAAATGATCATAAAATTTATAAGAAGTTCTGCTTCGATATTGTTTCACTTTTATACAAATTGATGCATCATGAGGATGAAGAAGTGAAAACAATTGAAATTGAAACATGATGATTTTGCTTCAACTTGTCCATAAGTTTCTGCTACTTTTTCAGTTGAAGGTAACATGGACTAGTAAAGATAATTGGATCTGTAACCAATGGAGTGCTATGCTGCCATGACCATAATGAAATGATTCTTATGTAGCGCATAATACATAGTAATTGTCCCTATGTGCTGGAGAGAAAGAAGTACAAGATAAAGAGATGAGATGTACTGGGTCTCAACACCAACAAGTTTAGTTGGCAGAAACCTAGTACAGGCAAACCCCGTTATAACGAGCACGGGTATAGCGAGAACCCTGTTATTACGAGGACATTTCTTGGGTCCCGATTTTTCTTCCATAGACCTCCGTGTATTCTGTTTTCAAAAAAATGAGATCGGCTATAGTGAAATTTCTGCTTTAGCAAGGGAAATTCCCAGCCCAAGAATAAAGAAAAAGAAAAGAAATTGACCCTGTTATTACGAGTACTCTTTTCAGCCCTGCCGCCCAGCGAGGGAAACGCAACAACTGCACAAGCAATTTTCTTCGCGCCGTTAAACGCTGATCACACACACTGTGCAAGAATCCACACACACATACGACCACACATGCATATGTCCACATTACGCGCGTGCGGTACTGCCAGAGCCGTATCTCTATTACGACTCTGGGTACTGCACACCCTGCGCCCAACCATCAACACAGTCACGCACGCACATATGGCAAGAGCCTCGACACACATGTGACACCGCGCGTGTACGACCGGCTGTGCATGAAGATTGCATTCAATGATCATTCATTGCTTACACGCGGTCATGCCACGCGGTCATGCCACGCGGTCATACCAGGTACGGCCTGGTAACTGAGCCTCTCTGCTGCTTCATTTGTCGGTAAACGGAGGCGTTGGAAGTGTCATTTATTTACATTTTCAACTGTGCTGTTAAGATATTTTAGTGAATTTTTAGCTAGTGAATTCAGTTTAGAATGCTTGCAAAGCCATTTAAATATTACAGTCCTCGCGGTAAATGTGTTCTTGTTTGTGTAGTCCTATATATGCATGTTTCTGTATGTTTTGATCATGTACTGGTATAGCGAGCAATCGGCTGTAGCGAGGAAAATGTGTGGGTCCCGACTTCCTCGTTATAACAGGGTTTCCCTGTACAGTGAAAATAGAGAAAGTTGTAGGGGCCTTGGAGAGCTGCTGTTACGCACTCCACCAATAGGTTCCATAGGTTCTGTATTAGATTGATTTAAGGATACCAGGAAGGAATCATTTCGCCATGTTAACCCTGGCAAAAACAGCCCCCCCTCGACATTTTGTGTAACACGAAAAGATCGCGCCGCGACGTTCATGACTTTTTTCGTTCAAATTTTAAGACCAAATTTGCGATGCGGGGTTACACGATTCCGAAGTTACGTTACACTTTGGACGTGCATGTCAGACCAAAAATTGCTCAAAAACATGATTTCATGTACAAATCCAATGCAAATTCTGTATCTAGCCAAAATTCATAAATGTATCATTATTTTGATTTTTACTGATGAAAAACAATAGATGTAAGTAGGTAGTGTGAGTGTTAGTGTCAGTGTTACTAATAGTGTTAGTCGAAAAACAAAGAAATACATAAGAAATTAAAAAAAAAAAAAAAAATACATAAGAAAAAATTTGATATTGCCAATTTTTTTAATCCTAATTTGATAATAATCCTAAGAAGAGTGTCTGGACTGAAATCTAGCAGTTTTGGGGCGATATTTAAAGATTTACAACCAAACTGCACATTGATTTTATGCATTTAATTAGCATAATTAATTAATTAACAATTAATTTTAATAATTTTGGTACAATTGACAATTGAATTGTGGGGATCATGTCTTGCCAATTTTCATCGCGATTGCGCGATCAAGGGTCGAGATCTTGGGGGGGGGGGGGGGGCTGTTTTTGCCCTCCCCCCGGGCTATGCGATTTCAAAATAGCCCGGGCTATATAGGTTAAGATTGTTGAAATTAAACCAAACCCCAGACACAAGTGTCTCTGATTGTCTGTCCTGGTGTAGGCTTATCCCCTGAAGGGAGGCAAGGTCCAGGCACTCCTACTCAAGGGCAAAGGTCTCCTGGAGATGAACAAGGTGCCAGAAGCTACCCTGCACTTCAGGGAGGCTGTGCGCTGTGCTCCTAGCAGATTCGAGGCTCATGAAGGTTGGTGGGCATTTCACTTTAAACAGAAACCCCTTTCCATCTCGCCTGAATGGAGTTTGGCTGAGACCTAGTAATCAGTTTTCCTGTTAGTCTCTTAGTCTGTTGGTCTGTTAGTCTGTTTAAATCTGTTGCAAAAATGTTAAAGTTTTGGTTGAACTTCCTCTCACTTAAGTCTCGCCTGAACAAAGTTCGGCAGAGACCTAGTAATCACTTTTCCTGTTGGTCTGTTGGTCTGTTAGTCTGTTACAAAAATGTTAAAGTTTTTGTTTAACTTGCTCTCATTTATTTATTTCTGCATCAATTTTGTTCATACTTGGTACAAATAATCCTTGGGTAATACCACCTGTGTGTTGATGAGGATGATGAGATCAAAGGTCATCTAAGGGTCAATAGGTCAAATGATATGAGGCCATGCTGCCAACTGTCATATGAATAAACCTTTCTTGAATTGAATTGAATTGAAGTGATGTTTCCTGTTGTAGGTCTAGTGGAGTGCTATGTGAAGGCCAGTAGGATCCGGGACGCCATCACCACCTTCACCAACTCAGTCAAGGTGCTGGGAAACAACCCCCACACCATCACCTTCCTCGCCTCCCTGCTGGCTAGGGACCGCCTCTCCATGGAAAAGGTCAGCGTTTAAAGAGATCGTCCACCCTAAAATTAAGTTTGTTTCAATAAAAGCAGAAAGATGAAAGAAACATATTAGTGAAGGTTTGACGAAAATCTGTCAAAGGATAAGAAAGTTACAATTGTTTGAAGTTTTGATTTTGTGACATCACGTTCGAGGTGCTCTCGCATATGTTGTGTATTAAGTTTTTTGAAAATGCTGATTTTCTCAAAAAGGATAGCATCATTTCATATGTGCATTTGAAACATCATTAAAAACATATTTTTACACACGTACCTCTGTAAAAAAAAAAAAAAATCCTTCATCAAAAACAGAAAAGGAGCAATTTATGGAATAATACAGCACAAACCTATAGGAAAACACCTCACATGCAAGAAGCTTTTTGATGGTTTCCAGGGTAATGATTAGGATTTCATGTACTGATAATTTTTCAGGTTTTTGAGAAACTGTCTCTGATTTGTTTCTGCTATTTCAAAATGATGTGTTAAGGTATTGTCATGTATTCTTTAATGTATTACACACATGTTTATCCTCCTCACACAGGCCAAGACATTGTTGACCAAGGTACTAGCCCAGGACTCCAACTACCTGCCTGCTGTCTATCTCATGGTGGATATACTCAATGAAGAACAGAAGTACTCAGAGGCTATCACCATGTAAGTGTTGTGGGAAAAGCTGCATGAAAGTGATAGTTCACCCTGCAATTAAGCTGGTTTTGATAAATGCAGGAACATTGTAAAAACATGTTAGTGAAGGTTTGATGGCAATCCGTTAAAGGATAAGAAAGTTATGATCTTTTAAAGTTTTGATTTTGTGAAGTCACATGCGAGGTGATCTCCCATATGTTGTGTAAAATTTTGGGGGAAAATTTCAATTTTTTCAAAAGGATATTTACCATTTCACCTTTGCATTTGATATATCATTAGACACATGTTTTCACACACAAATCGCTATGAAAAGAATGTATTCCTTCATCAAAGAACATAAAAAAGGCAATTTATGGAAAAAATATTACACAACATATGGGAGAGCACCTCGCACATGACATCACAAAATCAAAATTTTAAAATAAAATAACTTTATTTTCCTTTGACCGATTTTCGTCAAACCTTCTCCAATATTATGTTCCTTTCATGCGTCTCCTTCTATTGAAACCAATGGCGAACTATCCATTTAATAAATCTCGTCACTGTACATTTTGCCTGTTACTTCACTTCCCTAGAACTTTGCTTGTGCTCTTAACCCTATATAGCCCGGTCTATTTTAAAATAGTGAAGATTGTGAAGATTACATCACCCATGACGTAATCTCCACAATTCAATTGCACCAAAATTATTCATTTTTTTAAAATTAATTAATTATGCTAATTAATGCCTAAAATTATCATTTGGCTGCAAATCTTTAAATGTAGCCCCAATGTAGCTAGATGGGGTTAAAACAACTGCAAATTGTCAGTATACCAAATGGCAATTACACCAATTATGTTGTTCATTAAGTGTATGTAGTGTTATGTGATATAGGTCCTTTTGTCCCTTCCCCACCTAAATCATGTTTCCACGTTTATGACCACTTTCCAGAAGCTCAATTACCCTCAAGGTTATAACTGACGCTCAAGTTTATGGGGCTAGTCCTTGAATGACATTTAGTGGAATTCAGGAACGATGACGTAGTTAAGGTCCAGTTTCTATGAGATCATTATGCATCCAAGAAACTGACCTTCTCTATGAATTTCATTATAATTGTTTACTGGTATCAGGCAATGAGACGAAGTATCACTTCCTCGGCGATCTGAATGCATATGCTATCTTTCCTCAGCTGCGCTTCGGAAAGAAAGCTACATCCAGATCGCCTCGGAAGTGATACTTCGTCCCATCACCTTCACCAACGTTGATTATTTGCTTATATTCTTTATTATAGGCCCATGCAACACCAACCCATACACAACATTAGTATAATATCTGTCAACTGGCACTCATCCTTTTCCTTATCATTGCTTGCTGTTTCTCATCTTGATCTTGAATCGTTTAGGATCAGAAAGCAGCTGGAGCAGCAGAGCACAAGCCAGCTGCATCAGATGTTGGGAGACTGCCTGGCTCTCAACAATGAGCCCCAGGAGGCGCTAGATCAGTACAGCATTGCCCTCAGGTAAACCTCTGACATAACATATCTAGCCCCTACCCTACCCCACCCCAACCCTGGCTCTCAACAATGAGCCCCAGGAGGCGCTAGATCAGTACAGCATTGCCCTCAGGTAAACCTCTGACATAACATATCTAGCCCCTACCCTACCCCACCCCAACCCTGGCTCTCAACAATGAACCCCAGGAGGCGCTAGATCAGTACAGCATTGCCCTCAGGTAAACCTCTTACATAACATATCTAGCCCCCACCCTACCCCACCCCAACCCTGGCTCTCAACAATGAGCCCCAGGAGGCGCTAGATCAGTACAGCATTGCCCTCAGGTAAACCTCTTACATAACATATCTAGCCCCCACCCTACCCCACCCCAACCCTGGCTCTCAACAATGAGCCCCAGGAGGCGCTAGATCAGTACAGCATTGCCCTCAGGTAAACCTCTGACATAACATATCTAGCCCCCACCCTACCCCACCCCAACCCTGGCTCTCAACAATGAGCCCCAGGAGGCGCTAGATCAGTACAGCATTGCCCTTAGGTAAACCTCTTACATAACATATCTAGCCCCCACCCTTCCCCACCCCAACCCTGGCTCTCAACAATGAGCCCCAGGAGGCGCTAGATCAGTACAGCATTGCCCTCAGGTAAACCTCTTACATAACATATCTAGCCCCCACCCATCCCCACCCAACTCCACCCCACCCATCCCCACCCCACCCCTTCAAAGCATGCAGGTGATTGAGAAGTCCAGTGACTACGGACATTGCATCTTGGTTTGTGAACAAATATGTTGAAATCACACTCCTACATTGTATTTTGTGTACCAGTTCCTACGTACATGTATTGTGCCATTATCATAAGCCAAGCGGTAGCCTGGAGCCATATTCATGAAGCCTAGTTAGTTACTAAAGTGCATCAAAATGCATGCATTGTAGTAACCAACTAGGCTAGTAAGCTTTCATGAATATGGCTCCTGATGGATAGTGTAGCAGCCCGGCAAGCAAGAGATGCCGGTTCAAGTCCTGCATGGACCTTTCTTTCTTAACTTATTTTCTAATACCGGTAGATTGATAAATCAAGCTACAATTCAGAGTTACAGCAAAACAAAGATAATACATTGTATTTGTGGAGTGAACCCAATCAATATGTATTGTAATATGTTTGACCCTGCAGCATGGACCCTAACAATGACAAGGCCCTACAAGGCATGCAGAAGGTGGAGAAATCCAGCGATAGTCTGGACGCTACGGTTGAGGACGACATGGATGCCATCGAGGAGAGCGGGGAGGACGTGGGCGAGTACGAGAACAGTGATCCTGAGGGATCGTGGGTAGACAATGAGGTAAGATTTAAACTGGCAAATCAGCTATGGTCACTACCAGCATACAAAATTCTTAGGTTTTGATAAAAACAATGACCATGAAGGACCTATGGTAGCCAAATTTTAGTTCATTTACAAAGAAATTTAAGGTATACATCTAGTAGTAAGGATAGCATGATCCATCTTGTAAATGAATGAAAAACGAGTCAGAAAAAAAAAATCTTGGAACCAGACGGAATTTGAACCTGCAGTCTACTGCTTACTGGGCAGCGACTTAACCACGCAAGCTATTTCTAGTTCACGGATCAAGACACAACAACATGGAAAAAAATACCGATGAGTCTCATTTAATCTGACTCATTAGTATTCATGAGTAGTCCACGGTAAGGATCATTCGGCTCGATTTTAGTTGTATTTGCAGGCACAAATGAAGGTGTTCACACGAAGTAGATATAAATTTTTTTGCCCTCTTGGCTTTGTAGTCTTTTTGATGATTTGTTTGGCTGTACATTGATTTTGTATAAAAGTGATAGTCCCATCAAGCCCATCTGCCAAAGACCACCCCAAAAATCCCAATGGACATCTTTGTAAACAAATATAACAGTAGTAAGATAAATGTTGATGGTAGCATTAAAGGGATAGTTCACCCTGAAATTAAGTTGGTATCAATAAGAGCAGACATATGAGAGAAATTTATTAGTGATGGGTAGATGAAAATCCATCAAAGGATATGAAAGTTATGATATTTTAAAATGTTGATTTCGTGAGAACTTATTCTCTGACGGATTTTCATCAAACCTTCACTAATGTTTCTTTCATGTGTCTGCTTTTATTGAAATAAACTTAATTTCAGGGTGAAAATAATATTCACAATTTCAGAAATGTAATGATATGAATGCAGTATAGAGCTGAGCTGTAATGCAGGGCTGATCATGTCAAGATCTCAAGTTGGATTTGTGATCTTCTCTGTTTTGTCCAGTGGCTGAGCTGATGAGCAATCTGAATGTCCATCCATCTTGCTGGTGGAGCACTTCAAGATGACTTCCATGTAACCCTTAGCCGACTGGAATAACAAGGCCCATGTGTCAGTCTATGGAGTACTTAAGTGGTTTCGCCATATGCACTGTTATGCAGATTTTTGGTTCTAAACAACATCACTCAAGTGAGAGTTGTCATTGGTATGACACTGCCCAGGGGCTCGCGTTTCTCACTCCCAAAGAGATTCCCTGCTATAACCGTTGTTATTTGCTCCACCCACACAGTTTAGAACCTGGAGGGCGTTTCATGAACATTTTTCGTCTGACAAGCTGTCTTTCTCCGACAGATACCATAGAAACAGTCAGAGGCTAGTGCCTCTCAGCCAATCAAAACCGAGAATTTCACTGAAGTTGTCAGCTGACCATTTGGTCAGTGCTTACAACGTTCATGAAATGCCCTCCAGGTGCTCATACGACATCAGACTTCTGTTCTCTATGGGAATGAAATCATCTAGGTTAAATCTGATGCTTAAAGGTAATGGAGCCTCATTCTTATATACTGCCCTCTTGGGTCAAAGACTACTCCTATAGCAAACTAGTGGACATTGAAATATGAATACGTACACCTACTTACATTGTATCCGTTTATGAGCATGTAAAGTTTATGATATTTATGCAATGCTATTGTCGCTCCAAGACAAACAGAATTTTCAACATCTTGTTTCCTAGTAACTATTCATTTATATTAATCAATGGCTATTTCAACCAATTTCACATAATTGGGCCCCCTTTGATAATTGCAATATTTCCACTGTGTGGAGATCAATATGATCATTGGTAATATGCATTGCATATGATTATAATAGTTCTTTGGTAATATGTATTGCAAATGATTATCATAATGCTTTGATGTAGGCTATTTCAGATCAAATCATTTCACAGATTTGTGTAAAACGAAGAGCTCTCATTCACACTGATAGAAGGTAGCAAGAGATTCAGTGTTACATCTATTAAACATGATTCAGACACATTGCGTTTATAAACGATTCTTTGTCAAGTTATAGATGAGATGAATGACGCAATGTGGTGCCTGTCTGCAGTGAGTTCCAGGTACAATCTGAAAACATGAACTAAAATTTTAATGATTTATTACATGTTTTAATTTTATCATAGTGCTAGGGCAGAATTGAATACACCAGTTCGTAGTTAGCTCTGGAGCAAGTTTAGTCACTATGACCTTTCCCTTTTTCATTAGGATAAGCAGTTGATTAATATATCATTTCAAAAGGAGATGTTACGTAATGTGCTTACCCGACAGCAATTTGCGATATTCAACCTCTAATAAAGGAACCATCTCAAAACAGGTGACAAGAATAGTAGGCTACGGTCTGTGAACAATTGGGAAAGCTTCTATTACATTGTTTATTGTAAACTAATTGTTGTAGTATGGCCTGTTGTCAAATACCCCATGATTGAACACCTTGGTGTTCTTTTATAAATTGGATAACAAGCATATTCTAAAATAATTTATTAATGATGATGCTTATCTCTGTGATTTAAAAACCAACAAGCTGGTTTGGTCACTATGACCTTCATCTGCTCATGCGCAAATTGTAATTACGAACTGGCTTATTGTAGAGCTTTTGTTTTGAACATAGAGTGTGTGTCCCGGTCATATCATCAGCCAGTATGTTGAACCTCACTGCTGTAATGAACCTGCTTGTGTCCTTTTTGCAGGTCAAAAAAAAAATCACATTTTGTGGAAACCATGGTGAGTGGAAAAAGATAGAAGAGCCCAGAGCCCGGAGACCGCTTTGCGCTTTGGTCTGCATCCGTCTGCTCATGCACATCATGCTCTGAGAGGGACAATGTGATTAGGAATGTAGACTATGCTCGCTGCGATTTAAAAGTAAATAAGGATAGTTTTTTCAATTCTCGTGAAAATGTTTGTGAAGCTATAACTGAGATTTCATACAGATTATTGTTAGGGTACTGCTGATTCCTACCGAGTTTCATAACATTTGAAAAGGGGAATTTCTACTTCATTTGACTTGCATACTATTGAGTATGTGCATGCGCATGCATACTGAAAAGCCATTGAAATACATATTGTAGCAGAGAGTTGCGGGGGGGGGGGGGGGGGGGGCTTTTTTCTATATTGCCAGGGCTACTGTCAATCACCGTGAAATGCAGTGAATTGTGACTTTTGTCATAACATACTCCCAGGGGTGATGGTATCACTTCGTTACATAAACATTTCTTTATACCTGGGGGATGACCCACCAAGCTGTTCATACACTATTATTTTATGCACGATTGGTGACCCGTACGTTCTTATGCTAAATCAAATTTGTTACTGTTTTAACATGGTGGGAATTAATTTTCAACAATCCTAATAAAATTTGACAAATCATAAACTTTGTACATGTATTCAGACACTTGTTAACAACAAGAATTTTAACTTATGAAGATCAGATTTTCACATTAGCTGATGAGAATCAAAATAATTGACAATCTCAGCTAGCACAAGAAAGGGTCACCAGTTGTGTTAAGTCGTTTGTAGCTGAAGTACAGCTTGGTGAAACACCCCCAGGATAACAAAATCAATACCTGCATATAGAGATGCTCAGCTCAGCTTTTTCACAAAGATTTTGTTGTTGGCAATTTGTCTATCTTCAGAATTCAGCTGCACCATTCACTTTTCCCCCAAAGCATATCAATTGTTTTTTTCTTCAAATTGAGCTGCATAAATTTCAGGTCAGTGAGTTGTGAGCAAGGGACAAATTGAGATAAGCCACATGCCAGTAAATAGCACATCTATTTTCATTCATGTTCATGAAATGTATATTATGTACCATTACTGTTGTAAATGTGATGTACCATATGAAATTAAATAAATTAAGCAGAACGGAAGCTTGTTTGACTAATTTCTTTCTTTCCGTAGTACATGTATTAGATGTCTGTCTCAATTGTACATATAGTACTTTATTTTACAGAGGGTGTTTACATTGTGGATGAATTTGACATAAAATCGTTTGCTATTTCAACAGTGGGGACTTTTTTTTTTTGGGGGGGGGGGGGGGGGGAGAGGGGACTTTTATCAAGTCCAGGTGAGGGCGCATTATAAAAATGACATACTGCTCCACTGGCTGTGGTCGGGAGGGGAAGATGGCCAGCACGAAGGGGGAACATCCTGTCCACCTCATGCTCCTACAATGATTTTTCAAAGTTTAATTTAGATTTAAATTCAGGGCAGTGATCACGAAGGTACACTACAGCTCAAAGGAACTGGCATAGGGAAAGGGAAAGGGAAGGAGCCGCAGTTTTAAACTGCAGTATATTTGGTCCAGTTCAGCATGAAACATGATGCTTTTTAGGCTAAAACATCATGTTTCATGCTGAAATATACCGCGGTTTAAAACTCAGGGCACTAAAATATTAGTCACTCATTCTATGTAACATGGACTCTCCTTTTAAATTTTCTTATTTATCAGGGTTGATCTTTTTAAAAATGAAATGCAAAGAAAAACTGAGCTCTGGCACTTGAGAAATTTCTTTGTTTTATCAGGGAGTCATTTGTATCTTCACTACAGCACTTGCACCACACATAACAAAATGTCTGCCATTCCTGTAAAAATGTCATTTTATTTCACCATCCACTCAATGGATGAGCACAAGTTATGAGTATCAAAGCTGATTAAATAAGTGTGGCTGTTGTCACAGACAAATAAAATCTTGAATAATGCATTCCGTCAACTTTGTTGTGGAGGCATAAAAATATTAAGCACTCTACATGTACAATGCCAAGATTCAGAAAACAAATAATGGGAACTAGCTTGATACAGATAAAACACTTCAACTGAAAGAAGTCCATCTCCATTACATTTCTTAGCAAATGAGTGGTGAGTTTAATGCATTACCAGTAAATTCACAGCAGTCTCATACACCATTTATGTTGATTATACGCTGCTTCATGAAATAGAAAAAGAATAAATCTTTTCCAATCTGCTCTTGTACTAGACGCGTACTAGAAAAGCATGATATACACTACAGCTCAAAGGGATTGGCATCGGGTAAAGGGAAAGGGAAAGAGCTGCAGTGTTGAACCACGGTATATTTATTCCAGTTCAGCATGACACTTTTTAGTCTAATGCACTGTGTTTCATGCTGAACTGGAGAAAATATACCGCAGTTTAAAACTGCGGCTCCTTCCCTATCTTCCCTTTCCCTTTACCCGATGCCAATTCCTTTGAGCTGAAGTGTAAGTACATGATTAGTATGACGCAAACACAGCCCTATTATGGTTCTCTTATCTTCATACACATTTATAAGCTGCTCTACGAAACGGAAGTCGTCGTCTCATCCAATCGTCTCTTTAAATCATTTCCCTGGTGTCATTATCTCAATTAGATAGATATAATGTGACAAAAGAAATTACTTCCTCATTCAAGTGAGACTTTAGTCTCAGAGGCCAAATAAGTCTGCTTTAAGGATACTTTTAATAAGATAATAGTATCGGCTTTAAATTCAAATGCGGGAACGGGCAAGATGTTCCTTCCTTAATTGGATAATCATGTATGAAATAGTAAGCAAATAATCAGCGTTGGTGAGGGTGATGGGACGAACTATCACTTCCGAGGCGATCTGGATGTAGCTATCTTTCCGAAGCGCAGCTGAGGAAAGATAGCGTATACATTCAGATCGCCGAGGAAGTGATAGCTCGTCTCATTGCTTGAAACCAAAAGTTGATTATTTGCTTTATATTCCACATCTGAAACCAACTATCTATACCAAAAATGACAATTTGACGTAAAAAAGTAATGTTTACTTATCCCCATAACCCCGAGCCGCTGCCATGGGGAACACGCGTTAGGACGCGCATTAGGACGCGCATTAGAACGCGTATAAGGACGCGTATTAGGACGCGCATTAGGACGCGCGTTAGGACGCGTTAGATGTCAAGTGATAGTCCGAGTGTAACGCACTTTTATTTCGCGCGTACTTAAAATATTAATCACGCATTAGGACTGTGAGGAGTGAAGAGATCAGCGAAACCAAAAAGTACTATCACCTAGAGTGTAACGAACTTTTATTCTCAGGTGATCTGATAGGAAAAACTACGCTTCATCACGTGATCAACTCTTGACCAATCATATAGCAACATTCTTAGTATGTGGAATATAATTCTGCTTAACTGTAAGACCAATTGCAAGTTAATCCACTGGTGGCTGGACTGTTTTCATGATTTCCAACCATCAACCACATTTCCATGACAACGGCTAAACAGCAGAAACCAAACGTCAGCCGATAGAGTTTTGACTTTGTGTCTCTTGCCCTCACCCTCATAATCAGAGCTTTGCAAAGCACATATTCAAGAGGGAGTTGGAGGATCACTTCTTCCATAATGCTGAGGAGAGTCCTGAGCACAAATGCAAAAAACAGTCCATCTATTCATCAAAAATTCACTCTGGAACAATCTTCTGGACCCACTGGAGATATGGCAGGTTTCCGTTCTCCATGGGCAGGCTAATCACTTCAGCCACGTCGTAAGGATGATTCTGGCGCACAAACTCGGACAGTTCATCGATCTTCGACCTCCGAGTTTTGATCATCAGTAACGCTTCTTTGTCCTTCTCGATCTTCCCCTCCCATTCATACACGGACGTCAGTCCCGGAATGATGTTCACACAAGCTGCTAGCTTCAGCTTCACTATTTCTCTGAAAAGGAGCAAAAAAAAAAGGAAAATGGAAATGGAAATGGGAGGTAAGTGTACCAGCACTTTGAATATTCATATAATGTCTCTAAATTATCTAGCACTATATGCAGGTAAGCTCATGGATTTTGCTATTTATATATAACAGCTAAACATTTTCTACACATAGGGCCTATGTTTAAATTTCAACAATGCTTTTAAGTTTCTTGCTCATCAAAGTATGTCACAGATTTTTCACTTACCATTCAAGATATATGCATATACATGTACAGGCAAACCCCGTTATAACAAGCATGGGTATAGCGAGAACCCTGTTATTACGAGGACATTTCTTGGGTCCCGATTTTTCTTCCATAGACCTCCGTGTATTCTGTTTTCATATCATAAGATCGGCTAGAGTGAAATTTCTGCTATAGCGAGGCAAATTCCCAGCCCATGAATAAAGAAAAAGAAAAGAAATCGACCCCGTTATTATGAGCACTCCATACAGCCACGCCGCGCAGCAAAGGACACGCAACAACAGCACAGGCAATTTTGTTTGCGCCGTTAAGCACTAATCACACACACCGTGCAAGAATCCATACACACACGGCCACATGCATAAGTTCACATTACGTGCGTGGGGTACTGCCAGAGCTGTATCTCTATACGGCTTGGGTACTGCACGCCCCCGCGCCCAACCATCAACACAGTCACACACGCACATGGCAAACAGAGCCTCTACACACATGTGACACCGTGCGTGTACAACCGGCCGTGCCTGAAGATTGTGTCCAATGATCATTTATTGCTTACACACGGTCGTGGAAGCCGGCGCAGCCGGGTAACTGAGCCTCCCCGCTGCTTTATTCGTCGGTAAATGGAGGCGTTGGAAGTGTCATTTATTTACATTTGCAACTGTGCTGTTAGATACTTTAGTGAAACTTTAGCTATTGAATCCAGTTAAGAATGCTTGCAAAGCCATTTAAAGATTTCAGTCCTAGTGGTAAATATGTTATTGTTTGTATAGCCCTATACAATTGGCAGCAAAATTATTCAACCCCCTCTTATTTTTGTCATTCTGTCATAATGAATAATATTGCAACAGCAGATTGGTACTAAATCATTAAGATAGTTAGCAGACAGTTAATTATTAAAGAATACCAGAGAAAAAAATCAAATTTATTTCATAGTTCACCTGAAATAGTAATTCGCGCCCGAAAAGCATGTTGCAAAATTATTCAACCCCCTATTTTACACACAAGAAACGAATGCACAAATAATGACAATTTAAAAGCCAGTGCATATATTCTGAGGTGAATGCAGATTTTATTTATCCTCCACCTGAAACTGGAACCTTTATATGCACAACAAAGAAGTTGTAATGCCATTCGACCCAGATGGGTGTGTCTTTTAGTACTTTGTGTAGCATCCATTTGCTGCAATGACTTCCAGCAGATGAATAGCCTCTCACAAGCTTCTCACAACGCTGCTTTGGGATGTTGGCCCATTCCTCTTTCGCACCTTGAGTGGCCATCACAGTCTCCAGACTTAAACCCAATAGAGAATTTGTGGTGGGATCTGAAGAAAGCTGTTGCATCACGTAGACCTACAAGCATCGCTTACCTTAAGACCATTTCGCATGAGGAATGGGCCAAAATCCCCAAGGAGCCATGTGAGAAGCTTGTGAGAGGCCATTCATCTCGTCTGCAGGAGGTCATTGCAACAAATGGATGCTGTACAAAGCACTAAAAGATACACCCATCTGGGATGAATGACGTTACAACTTGTTAGTTGTGCATATAAACGTTCCAGTTTCAGGTGGAGGATAAATAAAATCAGCATTCACATTATATGCACTATCTTTTACATTGTCATTATTTGTGCATTCGTTTCTTGTGTATAAAGTAGGGGGTTGAATAATTTTGCAACATGCTTTTTGGGCACAAATTACTATTTCAGGTGAACTATGAAGTAAAATTTGATTTTTTTTCTCCAGGATTCTTTAGTAATTAACAGTCTGTTAACTATCTTCATGGTTTAATAGCAATCTCCTGTTGCAATATTATTCATTATGACAGAATATCAAAAATGAGAGGGGGGGGGGGGGTTTGAATAATTTTGCTGCCAACTGTACATGTGTACACTCCAGCTCAAAGGAATTGGCATAGGGAAAGGGAAAGGGAAGAAAGGAAAGGGGCTGCAGTTTTAAACTGCGGTATATTTTGTCCAGTTCAGCATGAATCATGATGCATTTTAGGCTAAGGCATCATGTTTCATGCTGAACTGGACAAATATATACCGCGGTTTAAAACTGTGGCTCCTAGCTTCCCTTTCCCTATACCAATTCCTTTGAGCTGTAGTGTATATGCATTTGTTTCTGTATGTTTTGATCATGTACTGGTATGGCGAGCAATCGGCTATAGCGAGGAAAAAGTATGGGTCCCGACCTCCTCATTATAACGGGATTTCCCTGTACCACAAAATGGTAGAGCAGTACACTTAAATTTCCATGCCTCAACCACACATTATTGTGTAATAGACACAACTTACCATATTCGTTCATAACCCTAACAATGTTGTCATCCGTCAGATTTTTCTTATTCTTTCAAATTGACAGCAAAGCAACTTGTAATAAAGGTTTAGGAAAGGAGTATAAAAATTTAAAAAAAAAGCATGAAGGGACTCACGAGGCTAGCTTCTCCCCAACCTCCACATCAGGCACCGTCACAAAGGCTGCTGACAGCTCACCTGCCGCCTCCCTACTGCCGCTTGCACTAGTACTGCCTGACATGGCGCCAGTGGTAGCTGCTACAAGCCTAATGCTAGATGGGATGAAGCTTTGAAGGAATCCTCTGGTTGAAGACCACAGCAGCGACATGCAGACGAGGCAGCTGAAGGAACCAACGAACACAGCCCCGGCCAAAGACCACCTCACCATTCCTCAGTGAGATCTGTGACAGAGAGAAGGAAAAGCCTGCAATTCTAACTATCTCTCTCTCTCTCTCAATTCATATTTAAAAAAAAAATTAAACATTTGTGAAATTACACTACATTGACATGTACCATGGCCAATGCACGGTCACTGTTTTATATTTTGGTGAACATGAACTCCTTGTTTCTAATTTAAATAAATATGACCATCATTAAATCTAATTAGGCGAAAACCGACGTTAACGAATTACGAGCCCCAAAGCCAACATTAAAGCCTCAAAACCCCTCCCTTAAAGGTAACTCACACAGTTTTCAATATGTGGGACAATATAATAGGGAAAGTTTAATTTTATCGATATTTATTTGAATGAAATGAATTGGAAATGTGTCCATTTCATATCAGTTGGTCACCCTTTGTTTGTCTTGACCTATATAATACGGTAAATGATTGCGAAATTACCTGCAGGGAATGTAACTGTGTGTCAGTGCGTGAACACAAGTTACCGTACCGGGCTCCACAGTTGTTGTTGCCAGTTGTTGACAGACGCGGCCCAGGTTTCATCCGGATATCCAGGGGCGCGCATGAGCTATGACTAAGTATGAGAATGCCAATCACGCTTGATGCTAAACCGTCTTCCGAAGAGAATATCGGATGGTTTCCACTCCTCCCAAAATTCGCGTAATTTGAGTGTTGTCAAGGAAATTTTCGGGACGTTAGATAATTTCAAGAAATATCAGGAAATCCGAGAATTATCAAGAAAAACAAACAGTGCTCAAAAAGTTAGTGAAAATGTGCAAAAAATAGTTTTAAAAGTGTCAGAGAAATCTGCAGACGAGATGAATAGCGTCCCATAAGCTTCTCACAACGCTCCTTGTGGATGTTGGCCCATTCCTCTTGCGCACCTTCAGTAACCATCACATTCTCCACCCCTAAACCCAAAAGATAATTTGTGGTGGGATCTGAAGAAAGCTGTTGCAGCACGTAGACCTACATGCATCGCTTACCTTAAGGCCATTGCGCAAGAGGAATGGGCTAACATCCCCAACTGGGAGCGTTGTAAGAAGATTGTGGGACGCTATAATCTCGTCTGCAGGAGGTCATTGCAGTAAATGGATGCTGCACAAAGTACCTAAAAGACACACCCATCTGGGTTGAATGGCGTTACAACTTGTTAGTTGTGCATATAAAGGTTCCAGTTTCAGGTGGAGGATAAATAAAATCAGCATTCACCTCAGAATATATGCACTGGCTTTTAAATTGTCATTATTTGTGCATTCGTTTCTTGTGTGTAAAATAGGGGGTTTAATCATTTTGCAACATGCTTTTTTGGCGCAAATTGCAATTTCAGATGACCTATGCAGTAAATTTGTTTTTCCTCTGGCATTCTTTAGTAATTAACTGTCTGCTTACTATCTTAATGTTTTAGTAGCAATCTGCTGTTGCAATATTATTTATTATGACAGAATGTCAAAAATGAGAGGGGGTTGAATAATTTTGCTGCCAACTGTAGATTATGCATGTCTGAGGACGGACGTAGTATCGTTGTTGCATACATCACGGTTAAGAACCCGAAGGGCAGATTCGTGAGAACCCAAATTTCTTTCTTTCAAAATAGAACCCATGACCATTTTCCCCTTAAAAATCTTACCGTACATCCTGTATGTGTGTGTGTGTGTGTATGTGTGTGTGTGTGTGTGTGTGTGTGTGTGTATGTGCTCTACCTCCAACACCCCCCCTCCCCCCCCCCCCCCCCCCATGGGGGAAAAAAACACTTGAAACCAGTTGAATTTTCAACTGGTTTCAACTGGATTCAACTCAATGGGTCTATTTACCAGTTGACTCCACTTGAAACCCATTGACCATACTGGTATATCATTAAACCAGTTGATACCAGTTAGAACCAATATGCCTTACTGGTATACCTGTAGATTCCACTTGAAACCTATTAACCATACTGGTACATGTATATCATGTAATAAACAGAACTTACTGGTATATTTGCTTGTTGATTCCAGTCGAAACCCATTGATCAAATTAGACCATCTGATTCCAGTTGGAACCAATTGAAACTTGATGGGTGTTTTCACCGGTTAATTCCACTTGAAAACCAATAACCAACTTACGTCCTGAAATTATCCTTGATGACAACACTCAAATTACCCGAATTTTGGGAGGAGTGGAAACCATCCGATATTCTCTTCGGAAGACGGTTTAGCATCAAGCGTGATTGGCATTAGACCAGTTAAAACCAATTGGCCTTACTGGTATAACTACCAGTTGATTCCAGCTGAAACCCATTAATCAAATTTGACCACTAGATACCAGTTGATTCCAGTTGGAGCACATTGAAGCCCGATAGGTGTGTCTACCAGTTGCATCCACTTGAAACCCATTAAACATACTGGTATATAATTTGACAAGTTGAAACCAACAAGCCTTACTGGTATATCTACCAGCTGATTCCAGTTGAAACCAATTAGTCACATTGGACCATTATATACCAGCAGGGAGGTGTTAGGAAGGACAAGAAACTTGAGCATAAGACATTCAAGCATTTGTATGGGTTCTAAAGCGTGCTCATGAATGCCAAAAGCATTCATAATCATGACAATGCTTTGATGCTCCATGTGTGGGGCCGACATTTAGCTGTTGTCAACATGAAAAGAAATTTCTTTAATTGACCATTCTAGAAGCTTCTTTTTGACAAATTTGTTGCAAGAAAGATAAGGACAGATTATGATAGATCGTTAATTCTGCTTTTGTTTTGAAAAGTAATGAGGAAATATTAAAAAATCTGACATCTTAGATATTTGCATTACTTACACAATTGACTAATTTCTTCACTTTCCGACATCTTGTGCATTTTGCGGGATTCAACCATTCTCAAAACGATATATCAATCTGTGTATTATCATTAACGGTGTTTGTGTGCGTGTGCGTGCAGCGGATTATTGATAACTGAGATGCTCATGAATATTCATGAGCGCATGATAGGCTAAGGATATGGTTAAGTCCATGTGCATATGTATCTATAGGGGGATTAGTCATGTGAGATGATATCACTCTAATGTCACTTTAAACAACATTAATTTGACGTAATTTTTACCAGTTGACAACTGGTGTTTCCAACTGATCCTAACTGGTACCAGTTGACAACTCGTGTTTCGAACTGGTTCTAACTGGTACCACTTGACAACTGGTGCTTCGAACTGGTTCTAACAGGCACCAATTTACGACTGTTTTTTTTCAACTGGTCCTAACTGGCACCAGTTGTTTCCAATTAAGTGAGCTGGTTTCAATATGGAAATTGGTTTACTGTGGCCCGTTTCTGCATTAGAATGCCAGCGACATCTGAAACTAGCGCCAATGCTAAACCGATTCTCGATGAGAATGCTATTTAAAGTCAGATATCAGTGACATCTCGTGTATCGATACCGGATCGGAATTTTCAGACAAATTCATAGCCTTTCTCACGAAACTCCGCAATAATTGATAAAATATCAGGTTGAAATGGTTATGATTTTATTAAATATGGGGCGAAGTAGTGATTAAAATGTTGATTAGTCTATGGCTTGATGTATAACGAATCATTTTCATGAAGATTGGTGTGCTGTCAATCTCTCATTTTCTTGTATTAAATCCATTCATCGATTTTTTTTTTAATGCTTTCCATTTTGGTCATATTTGTGTTGAAAGGTACCATGTAAATGATAGTCTACGCAAACATGCTATTCTTAAAATAAATGTCTGAATATTGAAGAAAGGAGTTATCACATGCATGTGTTCATATTCATAACTGATGCAAAATTCTCAATCACACGTTGAGTTAAGCATTAAAAAATAAATAAGCGAACACGAGTGAATTTTCAACATTAAACAGTGTTAAAATGTCGGATTGCTTAGACTAGCCCACTAATCTACGGAATGCTCGAATGATCCTCAACATTTTAAAATATTTATTAACCTTTTTCATGAATCTCGCCTGTGATGTTAAACAAGCAAATCCCTTTCACCGCCACAACTAATTTAATGCTTAGCGAATTCTAACAAAATGCAGCAGAAATGTTATCATAGAACGCATAATGCAAATTTATTCACATTTCACAGTCCTAATTGGGCAACTCAGTTTCCATTTAAGTCACTATTGTTCTCAAGGATCGTCCGATCGAGAACAATAGATATGACAGGGTCCGAGCAGTTCTAGCATGTAGAGCTGAGGTTAGATTTGTAATAGCTTCGAGAATCATCAGTGCTAAATATCGGAGTTAGAGCTGAGGTTAGAGTTGTCATCGTGTCGAGAAACGCGCCCCTGGAATCAACTGGTACCAGTTGGCAACTGGTGTTTCAACTGGTCCTAACTGGCACCAGTTGTTTCCAGTTAAGTGAACTGGTTTCAATATGGAAATTGGTATACTGGAATCAGCTGGAATCCAGTTGACAAATTGTATCTGGTACCAGTTGAAAATACATGTACCAGTTGCCAACTGGTACTGGAATCAACTGGATTGCACTTCATTCCAGTATACCAATTTCTATATTGAAACCAGTTCACTTAATTGGAAACAACTGGTACCAGTACCAATTGGATGAACTGGTCGTCAACTGTTTTTTTGACCTGGGGGCCTCACCCCTATCTCGTACCCCAAGCACTTCTCCCGCGCATGTCCCTGAATACCCCTTCACATTGAACTTTGCCAAAAATGCCGTCAAATCGCTTTAACTCTTATCGTTGATTGGTAATATGAAAATCATTTTGAAGATGTTAATATTGCACCCATCATCACACGTTGCCCTGCAAATGACGTATTCATATTGAAATATCCTAAACACCATCATTTCGGGGCTTCGAGACCTCTTGACGCAAATAAAATCATTCAAAATAAGCCCACTTCGTAGTTATAGAACTGATTTAACACTGCCCTTTGTGGTAGAATGTCTTCATCCCGGCCAAGTCTGGGAATGACGTCATGCAGACCAGCTGATCACGGGACTACACGACGTTGCAGGTATTAATTATAATATTTTGCTTGAGTAGTCAAGTGAGAAGGGCCGGAGACCGGAGGAATTATTAAATCCCGTGATCTACCCCCGTCTTCAATGCATAAGCTCCCCCATTATTGCTCTTAAGACTGTCTGTCGCCTTGGATTATAATGTCAGAATGCATGTGGCGAAGGCATAAGCAGAAAGTGTAATAAAATGCATCGTCTTTATTATACGCTCAACGCGTCTTTATGCAGGATGTCGCATATAGACCTCTCCAAACACTTTAAAATGACTATTCATGTCACGTGAACACTGAACAAAATACAAAGTACAGTTTGTAAAATGAAACCTTTTCTTAAGCGAAATTTAGGTCAATTTAAGGCAGTATTGTTGCAGGTACGTGTGTGGTGGCTTTAGATGAAGGTTTTAATAAGGCGTCCCTCGAATGACGGTATGTGGTTTAGTTTTATAGATCTAACTATTTGTGTGCCACGATCGAGTGTATTATTTCATCAGTTAACGCACAGAATGCTTATAGAGCATTAACTTTGGCACGGCACAGGAACGGTTAAACACATCAACAGAAATAGCCTGGCGAGCAAGAGCTTACATTCTGTAACCTGTCTTGATAGCTAGAAAGAATATTCACAACAGTCTTTGCGAGTGCGCAATGGGAGTGTGATGAAGGGAGATTGGAGACTAAATTGTACTCCGATTCCCTACTCCGCGGTCTTCTCCTATATAACCGCTCCCTCAAGACTGCCTGACCGATTGCCTTGGATTACAGTTTGATGACGGTGTTCTGCGTCTACAGTCTCTCAATGTATACCGTTACTATGATGTACTACGGTGCATTGTCATAAAAACACTCGACAACAATGAAACATCCACACAATGTGATATTTGTAAGAAAATACCATCGATGTTTGCAATTTATTAGCATCTCATAATACTCTCTCTCCGACAACTTTGCATACATTATTCATTTTGTGACAGCTGATCTTAAAAGTCATCAATATACACAATTGCACTGCATCACCTAACAAACTCTACAAGACTCGTATAATTCCTAAATCATATTTCATCTTACATAGGAAGGTTTAAACACTGAAGGCACACATTCGCCTTTCAATGTTCACACTACATTCTATAATCTCTACCCTGTTCTCAAGCTAAGAACGACGTTACCCACGACTGGGGACCCTTTCTTGTGCTCAATAAATGATGGGAATTATAATAATTTAGAATCTGATTTAGCACTAGAAAGGATCACAAGTCGTGCGTAAAGTCGTTCTTAGCTCAAGAAGAACTTGGGGAAACACCCCCTAGACTCCACTCCAGGCTGTTGGGCATTGCTGATCAAATCTATAATTTGCCTAATCAGGGTCTATTCCTTATAAGACTAGTTCTTCGCGTCTAACCGTCCATCCCAGGGGTTATAGAAGAAGTGAAGATCAACTAGTCTATGTCAACCAGACCTGATAGCAATCCATCCTTGACTTGTATTCTAAATAAGCAGTCTTATATATATGTAGAAATTAAATTTGGTTAGGAATATAATGACAGTCAGACCTTGGAGGAGTCCTTTCCCATTGTTTGTCACAATTATAGCTCACTGAAGGTATGTGGAATCTCCTTTCCTCAGAAGGGTTACAATAATGTTCCTTGTATCATACCCCTATTGGTAACACCTGGGTACCGTCCTATAGAGATTTGTGATTGATCTGATACGATTGCAAGTCCCCTAATATCTAATATGTACGGAGTTACAATTTATATCAATTGCAAAATCAAGTTGCCATCAATCACAATTTTTTTTTTTTATAGACAGGGCTCTGGGCCTCAATCGTTCCATGCATAGTAGCGCTACAATCATTACAACTTGTACGATATGCCATCGAGGGTAATTACCTCCGGTCAAACAGCTGCAAAGCTCAAAATGTATTGGTTGCAGTGCAGTTCAGTAGTCATTCCAGTGGTGTCCCCAACTTACGCTTTTGACGTTTGCAGATAACACAGTGGTGTCAATATACTCTTCCTTACAAGTAATGATAATTACAAATTGAGGTGATTCCTTCCAGGGAAAAAATACACGGGGGCTCGGGGCGATTTAGCCCCTAAAACGCTTAAAAGAGCCCCAAAAATTCCCATCAGCACAAGGCAAAATTGCAGCCAAATTGGCCAATGTGTTCAAGGAGCCCCCGGAAATGTTAAAACAGGGACATGAGAGAGATCATGTCCCTGGTTAAATTAACCTTTTCCTTGATTCCTTCACACGATGCTTATTTCAAATGGAAACTGGGCGTGATGATGGCAGGTCGTTTCACATGTAATACTGGGTCTATCACATTACTAGTCCTGCATATTCACATCCCGAGTTTAAGGGCAAATGTGGGTCATCGTTTTGCTGCCTTGATCGTTAAAATGTACTTTAAATAATGTTTCTGCAGTATGGTATCAGGGTTATGTTATATATGTTTAAGAACAGAACAGAACTACAATCATAAATCTTTATACACCGAATTTCAACAGGGAAGAAAATTAATAGCCATGTGTAGCCTCCATATGTAAACACAACAATAATGCAAGCAATTATAATGTGTTACTATATTATCTATCACTGTTCCTTCCCTTTAATGAGGTTGGATATCATGGTTTTCCATCTTTCCCTGTTCAGTGCAATCTTACAACATAAATTTATATTCGTACCTGTCATCTCCTCAATATTTCCAAGCTAGCTTTTCCATTTTTGACCTCTTCCTCTCCTGCCTTCAATTTTACCCGCCATGATTTTCTTTTGCCAAGGTTCATGTCATCTGGTATGGCCATAATATGAAAGTTTGCGTTTCTGTATTGATATTACAATTCTTTCCATTTTCTAAACTGCATTTTCATAAACAGCTTGCAAAACGCTTTGAACTGTTTTGAAATTTCCCTATTTGTAGAACATTGCCAAGATAATTGACAGAGCTGATGTATGAGGATCATCCGCATACACAATGTAGAAATGAAAGAAATGTTTAAGTACTACATGCATTCTCTATTTCAATTCCTCTATTTCAGGAGAGATTGCAATATGATTCAAAGAATGCATTCTGCTTTGCATGATAAGGAAATAGGATCAAATATAATACATAACGGTGCAGCTAAATAAGTAAGTACATTTCCTGTATAAAAGCAGAAAGAAAAAGCAAAATATTTGCATTTAACAAATGGCTAATTTGTTTTGGTTTTATCTATTTATGAATAATAGTTACAAACTTAACACTATGAGCTGACCTCACTTCATACATTCACAGTTTATTATAAGAGCATATCAACAATGTTCTTCCTTCATCTAAGAACACGTCTACACATCTACTTCATTGTTGATAAGTTACACATTTTTACATTTAAAGTAGATTCCTTTAAATATTTCATGTATGAAATGTAGTTCCATTTATGCATGTCTTTCTGATGTATAGAGTATCAAAGTTAATATACAGCAGTGTATCACACATCTGGAATGAGTATGTTCATAACACATTAATACACAATATCCAGATAATGAATACAGACTATGGTCATTATATTTTTTATCCAAAATGAAAGAAAACAAGGATAAAACTATATAAAAAAAGGTGTTTAAAAATGAGAGCATATTTTATCAGATATCAAAATAAGTACCAGTACAGCTTGCGCTCTGTACATTCTCTATGATGAGGTAAAAGTAGAAAATACTACACATAACTGGATTTAGGGTGATGTTTTTGAATACATGTACATATGTATGGTGTGGGTTTATAAAAACTAAGAAATCCATTTGAAAACATGAAATTAAAAAAAGGCACATACAATATTGTGTGATATAAACTACGTATGTATGTACTACATGTATGTTGTAGTCAAATAAATTTGGAGATATTCAACTGGATATCTTCACCTTCATCAATGGGTCTTCATCATTTATGGTCCAATATTTGGTATCAATGACAATGACAACAATATTACTGATGAACATGTTGATAGTGATAATGATGCTCATAGCAATAATAATAATAAAATTGACATCAATAATGTACAAATAGAAATAACTAATAATGAGACAAAAATATATCTACTTTTTAAAAAGACAAGCCCTGTCCTACAATGTTCACCATTGAAAAGAAATCATCTATATGGTCATAAAGCAGTACGAAGGACATTGACATTTACGACCACATGACAAGTAAGAACATAATTCCATGAATTTTTGAACATTTCAATGCAAAAATTTACATGTCACTTCATCATTCAATGCATTTTTCAACAACCTTGTAGAATCTCAAGAAATAAAATAAAGCATAATTTCAAAATCACACAAAACTTCTATTGCAGCTATCCCACTTACAATCAGAATCCAATGATCTTTGTCAGAAAATAAACATTTTTATCTGTCTCTTCTTGAATAAATTTGCATAAATTAAAAAATGAATTGATCATCATCATTCTGTGCACATGTGTTGTATCTAAACATTCATGTAGTTCCCACATGGAACAAACAGAATTGCGAAATGAACAAGAAGAAGCAGTTAACAATTGTGTATTACAAATGGATGAGGGATGACTTTAAGTTCCATTTAAAGTGGACATCTCATCAAACAGTACACTCTATGGATGCGTTCATGCGACCATCGCCAGAATCATGATTCTAATCATGATTCAAAACGCAAACATGAATCACGATAACGACAGAATCAGCGCTCAGACGACCTTCTCTCCAATCACGTTTCTACTCGGATTCGGGCTAATCCAGAGTGCATCTCAGTGCGCAGTTTGACTCGGGAAGTATAGGTCAGCTTTTACGCGCGCGTTTTCTGTTTTCTTCGTGGGCTGCTTGACTAGCATTGGAAATAGGCCAACACAATGACGTCATAGAATCATGATTCAAAACACGATTGCGTTCAAGCAACCTTTTTTTAACGTGATTCTGCAGAAACGCGTCTCCAATGCCCCTTTTCCCACGTTTCATGTTTGTGTTTTGAATCACGTTTATATTCAATTTCGTCTAAACGCAATCATGATTCTGCAGAAACACGTTTTGAATCATGATTCTAGGGCAAAAAAGTGTCGCATGAACGCAACCTATATGCACTCACATCACATTTCATGTATCCATTTTTTCCTTCATTTGTACAGCAGCTTCATATTGATTTTGCATTGCATCTATGACGTACAAGCATGACCTAATCACTTATTAGTCAAGTATAACTATAACTTGTATGATATCTACATCTACAAATAGCCTAAAGATAACGTTTTGTATTCTCTTTTCAATATGTAGTACAGATTTCAGCTTCTGAAAAGACAACTGATAAGCAGGGGTCAGAATACAACAAGGATTAAGCTTCCATGCAAGCATGATTAACAACAATCTGAGGTACACGTATACATGAATAACATGACGCTGACAATTGTCTTTTATTTTTCACCTTTAGAACTCAGAGTCAGGACACCCCACATTGAAAAATATCTTTTGGTTAGATTTTCACCTTGTTGAGAAATCAATCAATAATCGATTACCACAAACTAGTTACACCACAATTAATCAAATCAGTAAGATGTGCATTGCTAAAGGCCTTATACATTTTCATCCTGCCAACTGCATTGTAAAAGTCTTCAAACAACTACTAAATATTCATTGTACATCCAGAGATATCTAGCAAAGCAGTGTTTGCGATTTAATTTTTTTTATATAAAGAATGAAATATTTTAAATGACCAACCATGTATATAAAATAAGTAGTATTTCAAACAATCAAACTTATTTAGATGGAATGAGTTCAACAGAGCAATGTTATATTCATGATGAACTGTTCTCTGTTATTATTTTATCTCTACTGCAAGCCCACCGCAAACTATACAGTATACACCTACAGTATGTGCGTCTATGCAACTAGAGCATCTACAGAGCAGACTTCTCTTTTATAATGACAGAACAGACCAATATGAAGTCAGATCAATATTTTCAAATTGTCTCATTTGGTCCCATCATCCTTCATTTGTTTCCTTCACATCACCTGCACAATATACTCTGCTGTCTTCTGACACCAATACGATTCTTTCTCTCTTTCGTTCACTCTCTCTCTCTCCCCCCCCTCTCTCTCTCTCTCTCTCTTTTTCTCTTGCTCTCAGATAACCTTTCCTCGCTTACTCTCTCATACTCCTTCCTTCTGTTCAACTCTCTTTCTCTCTCTCTGTACCATAACTCTTTTCCACATACATACAATAACACCAGTACACTAGCAACCTCTATAAATTATATCAATTTCAATGACTGTACATATAAAAACAAATGGAAGATAAGGAAATAAGTCATTAATTCAAACCAATGTTTTCACCTGGGTTGGGGTTACCCCACCCCACCCGTCTCCTTTGATTTCCCCCCTAGGTGGCAGCAGCTGGAACAGTGTATGTCCACGTCCTTGTTTGTCGCCCCCATTGCCAGGAGGAGGGGCTGGTCGCCGTCCCGCGAGAACTCCGGGTGTGAGTCCATGATCCGCTCCACGATCAGCTCAAAGGCCTCTGTCAGGTTCAGCTCATCGCGGATGCTGACCTCGATGACGCCGGCGTCATGGTGTTCGGCCAGCTTGGCGATCTTCTCTGGGCTGACCACTCGCTGGTCCTTGAGGTGGCTCCTGGTGCCCACCAGGACAACTTGCACCATGTCAGGGTGCTCAGAGTACTGCCTCAGGTCCTCCAGCCTGCACAACGATCAAGGAACAAAGTAGGGAGATGAACCTTTTGTGTGCCGAGAAACAGCTTCTCTATGGGATTTGTGAGTATTACTGGAAAAATGGCACCTCTGGCACAAAGAGAGTTAAGCCCACACAATGTAAAATATAGCCCAACTTAAAGGGATAGTTCACCCTGAAATTAAGTTGTTTTCAATAAAAGCAGAAACATGAAAGAAACATATAAGTGAAGGTTTGATGTGAATCCGTCTTAAGCGAGTTATGGTCTGTTGAAATGTCAATTATGGGACGTCACGTGCGAGGTGCTCTCCCATATGTCTTGCACAGTATAATTACACAAATTGCTCTATTTCTGTTTTTTACAACGGAATCATTTTTTTTTATAGACATTTGTTTAGAAAACATATTTCTAAAGATACTGTATCAAATGCACAGGTAAAAGGATGCATAATTTTTTTGAGAAAATGCACATTTTTGAAAAAATTGTACCCAACATACAAACATGGGAGAGCACCTTGAACGTGACGTCACAAATCAAAACTTCAAGAGATCATAACTTTCTTATTCTTTGACGGATTTTCATCAAACCTTGACTATATACTGTATGTTTCTTTAATGTGTCTGCTTTTATTGAAACAAAGTTAATTTTAGGGTGGACTATATCACTTTAAAATTGAGGGAAATCATTAAACAAACAGGATGTTGCACTTTCACTTTCACATGTCTTATGATTACAGACAATACTGCAACATTAAACATGTGAGCCTCCGCAAAAGGAACAAAAAACATTTTTTCTCTCACAGCCTAGGTTATACATTTGTAATGATGCAGTGTGTTCATCATACTGCTGTATTTCCATTTAAACAATGTTGTGATCATCTAAAAAAACTCAGAAAAGACAGGGTGTAATTTTTGGAGGTTCAAAAAATAATACTTTGTAGAAGGTACTGTATCAGAAACTAACTTTAAGCGAAATTAAAGCGATTAGTAGATTTTGAGGAGGTTTCGTTAGGGGCGTCCGAAACCTATAGCCTAGAGATCAGGGACGGGTGTGCGCTATGGTCCACATCGGTCTGCTCCACATCGGTCTGCTCCACAGTGCATGCGTTCAATGGGAGCAATGCCTACATCACAGGGACAATACACTTATGAATGTAGACTATGGTTGTTGCATTTCAAATGTAAACAAGGATAGTTTTTCACATTTCCTGCAAATGTTTGTGAAGATATGAAATTTCCTACATGTTATCCTTCGTGTATACTGATGACCCTACCCGGTTTCATGACTTTTGCACATGGGATACCGCCTTTAATGATACAAAAGCACTTAATATGTTATACTTGAGGTTTTGGGGACCTTTAAAGTAAAATGTATGTCACCAACTGCACTTACATGACCTTACAATGCAGACATGTTATCTACTGTGAAATGTAAATACAGCAGTTGGACAGGCTGCGATTCTCATGATGTAATCCCCACCATTAAGCTTTTGACATCATTGATACAAAGTCCAGTGGACACAGGTGTCACACAATCAAACTGCTACTCCTCTACAAATATGGGGACTTAACCATTGAGGCATAAACCATTAATCTCTAATGGAGCAGACCTTGGTCTAGAAGAGAAAAGGTGGGCAAATTCTTAAAAACAATTATACTCTCATGAGAGAAGCACACTTCTTATATAGCCTACTGTCTATTGTCCAAAAGGGAAGAAAGGGAAGAGAGGGAAAGACCCGCAGTTATAAAACCGCGGTATATTTTGTCCAATTCAGCATGAAACATGATGCTTATCATGTTTCATGCTGAACTGGACAAAATACAGTATACCACTGTTTTAAAACTGCGGGTCCTTCCCTTTCCTTCCTTTTCCTATGCCCATTCCTTTGAGCTGTTGTGTATTTACATAATGACATAAAGCCTGAGAACAAGATACAGCAACTTCTACCAGTTTTTTCCCTTGAAATCCAACCTCTCACTCTGTATTTACCTCAAACAAGCTTTTCTGAAAAGGATTTGTTTGATTAAATGATTGTTGAGTACTCATTCCTTTTCTTTCGACAGAAATCAGAGTGAAATCTGTAAAGGATTGTTTCTGTTTGCAAACCCACAGCTGCTGTCATGAAAATATGACAAACTAGTGAAACTCTCAACATTCTGATCCAATTTGCGAAATGTTGTGAAAATAAATAAGCCAAGATTTTTTCTTTTAATTTTGTCTTTCTCGGAAAAGGAGGGTTCTACGGCTATATTCACAAAATCTTTTAAGTACTAGTTAGTTGCTAAAAATGCATGTAGCTGAATGCACTTTATTAACTATACATGTAACTAGGGTTAGCAATGTTTCATGCATAATATAAAATGTAGAGACTGAAGTGGTGTTGTCATATTTTAAGCCAGCTTCTGGTTCTAAATAACATCACTCAAGTGAGGGTTTCACTGGTCTGACATTATCTAATGGGCTGGTCTTGGGCACTCGATTTGAGAGTCCATGTTCACCAATGTGCTCTACCTACATTGTTTAGAACCAGTTGTCTTGACAACAAATATTAATACGACGTCACACTTCGGTACTCTATGGCCCCTGATTTCCTAGACCACAAAAAGCACACTAGTTTGTAACATCAGGCTGATGATGGCCATAAATTATGTCTTGTACTCTCCGCTCCTCACTCCACTTGACCCGACACACAAATCTTCCCTCAGCAGACAGTAATGATAGGGGAAGCAGATGGGTGGTTCAACGGTTGAGTAGGCAAACCCTAGTGACTCACCATGCAACTAGCTACACCCTACCTGACAGGGTACGCCCACGTACGCTGTCTTCCTAGTACACACGTCCATGGCTACACTTGACTGAAATGAATTTATAATTCGAATTGATTTTTTTTGTTACTTTACAATATCAAGCAACATCAAAGAAGTGTCCCAGACTTATAAGCACTTGGCTCATATAAAATATACAATTCCCATTGATTTTTTGTATCACTTTACAATCTCAAGAAATATCAAAGCAGTGCCCAGACTTATAAAGAGTTACAGTTTATCTAAATCAATCGCAAGTCTAGTTGCGATCAATTGCAATTCTTTACAAGGGAGGGCCCTAGTTATGATTTCAAATTCAATATATATTTTTTTTTATAAATTTTAAATAAAGAAAACAGCCCAAAGTCATCAAAATGAGAGCAGTTAATATTTGAAAATCAGATGACGCTATATCCTGGTGCAGCTAATAGTTCATGAATGTGGAATTCAGTTTGAAACATTGTGGACTATTTTAAACCTGTACTTAAATACCCTGTTCATAATGACCTCAGTTATAAAGACCACATTTCTTGTCTCCCTTAAAGGGATAGTTCACCCTGAAATTATTTTGGTTTCAATAAAAGGAGACACATGAAAGAAACACATTAGTGTAGGTTTGACAAGAATCGGTCAAAGGAAAAGAAAGTTATTCAATTTTAAATTTTTGATTTGGTGAAGTCATGTGCAAGGTGTTCTCCCATACGTTGTGTACTTTTGCCATAAATCGTCTTTTTTACATATATGTTCTTTGATGAAGCAATACATTCTTTTCATAGCGATATGTCTGAAAAAACGTGTCTAATGATATATCAAACGCGCAGGAGAAATGGTAAATATCCTTTTGAGGAAATGGACATTTTCTAAAAAGATTGTACACAACATATGGGAGAGCACCTCCCATGTGACGTCACAAAATCAAAACTTTAAAATCAAATAACTTTCTTTTCCTTTGACCAATTTTCTTCCAACTTTCACTTTTATGTTTCTTTCATGTGTCTACTTTTATTGAAACCAAAATAGTTCCAGCGTGAACTATCCCTTTAAGTGGTGTTTATCTAGAGGGTTTCAAAGTATCCTGCCACTTACCAGTGCTGGACGTTATGGAAGGTCTTCACATCCGTCAGGTCAAATAGAACCAGGGCTCCTGCGGCTCCGTTGTAGTGAGACTTGGTGAGGCTGCGATATCGTTCCATACCTGGGGGTTGTGGAGAATAATGTTATTCATAAGTGCAATAGTATCAACAGTAGTACCCATTTTCAATAATTTAGAATTGAATGTATTTTTATTACAAAGCTAAAATGTGTAGACACTGTGTACAATTTAAACATGAGTATTGTAAAAGTTTTGTTTTTCAATATACACATACACATGTACTAGTATTAAGCTTTCTAAGTAAATTGTACATCAAACTTTTGCACATTGTCATGATTATACATTAAACCCAATTCAGCCTTCAGGCTGCGATTCTTCATTTTTTAAGAAACCTTTTCTAATTCAATTTAATACAGGCTAAGTTTTATTTACAATTACATTCATTCATGCACCTAGATACAAACAAATGTACATGGTAGCAACTGAGATAAATAGTATTGGAGACCAGGTACTGTAAAAGCTAATGACTAGCTTTTGTGTGAAATTGTACTGCGCAACTACATTTACATGTAGTTCAGCATTTAGGCACAAATGCATTTGATTTCTCTTTCCATCAATACTTAATTCAAAGATAATTCTAACTGTATTTTGTATTTGAAAATCGTTGATATCTTTTCATCTTTTAATGTCATTATGTAGATAAAACATTTCTTCTTGTCAACATTTGTATTCCTGTAGACCTCCCCCCCCCAAAAAAAAAAAAAATTAAAACAAAGAAAACAAAAAAGAGCCTAGTCGATGAGGTAAGTGATTAATCCAACTCTGTAGACGAGCCATTGACATCACCATCCAAAATTCATGCACATACGTCATACAACAATACATGCAAATAAACCATGATTCACTCGCCACACAGAGTCTTATAAATGTTTCTCTCTTTGCACCTTGAGCCCATTCATCTAAGCTCATACTTGAAGCAACCTGGGTTCAATCTTTTTGAAGAGACTTGACCTGATCAATCTTAAGGGTGCATAACATGCCTTTTTTCTGGCAAGACACATTGCTTCAAAATGAACCACAAGTTTTTCAAAACAGTGTTGCTACTTGCTAGCCATACAAAGACAAGTGATGGTTGTAAATAGTTTGAAAATACTGTTTTGATACACACAAAAAGGTGCCATTCGAAAGAGTGTTCCTAGAATCTGATAATCACAAAAGCGATCTCATACAAGGATGAAATGATGTTACAATTGAAAAGCGTATACTGTGTTTGACCTTTTTCCAAGGAACAAATTGCGCTGAATGACCTGCACAATGAGACAGTCCGAGAGAGCCCCAAACAGCCCTCATATCAGTGAATTTAAAGAGTGTTTCAAAACACTGACTCTCAGTGTGCAAAATCTTGTAAATGCAGCTCATATGTTATATTTTTCAGTGCCAAATATGCATGACAACGTGTAATAAGTCAATGAGCTTTTTCTAGCGTGGTACTGAAATGCTTCATAGTACGTCCACACCCAATGAACCCACAAAACTTCCCAAAATGAATAGCATACCACCATTCTCGTCAGCCCTGAGTTACCCTTCCTGGTGGAGGACTTCAGGGAAAATGACTACAAGGTACAATTAGGCACCCAATTTCTTACACAGAATGCATCCATGCATGGAATTGTTTTGGATTGCGTCAAGTGTCTTTGTCCCATCTTACAAAACATGAATCTCTTGCATGACTGCAGGGGAGATTGTTACTAAAAACACTGGTTCAAGAGTTGAATCCTACTAAAAAGTGCTAATCCTGAATGGACTGAAGAGGATAAGCAGCCCCATATATCAACTGATTTCCTCTTGAGACATTCCCCAATCTAATACAATAAGTAAAGGTTATTCATTATTCTTTAGAAATAGCTATGAAAAGGGATGATCAGGCAGAAAGTGAGAAAGAAGAAAAAACGGAACAGAAAGTAGAGAGGGAGAGAGAAGAGTATCTTTCAGAGAGGTTATAAGCTCTGAAAAGAAAGTTATCACTTTAGCTTAGCTGAGTGCAGTCAGCGAACAGTGCAGCATGACTTGTACTTTGTAAGTACATGTGATATGATGAATCGCGCGCGCATCGCATGGTTTTGTACATATGGCCATGGATCGTATACATACATGTATACCGTCCAATACATACATTACAGCTCAAAAGAATTGGCATAGGGAAAGGAAAGAAGGTGAAGGAGTCGCAGTTATAAACCGTGGTATATTTTGTCCAGTTCAGGATGAAACACAATGCTTTAGCCTAAAAAGCATCATGTTTCATGTTGCACTGGACAAAATATACCACGGTTTAAAACTGCGGGTCCTTCCCTTTCCCTTTCCCTATGCCAATTCCTTTGAGCAGGAGTGTACATGTACGTGTATGTACGTCGATATCGTGATGAAACCCATCATGTGACGCGCGCGCCGAGATGCTGAGTCATGAAAATCTCACGCATACAATTGGCATCTCTCCACTCCATTTGTTTTCTTTGGTTTACTAGCCTAGGTACTACATGTAGGCTGTGAGGTGCATGAACACAACCCAGTCTGGTAACACAGACTACGCCCTAATGACATCATAGCGCCTCTGGCTTCCTTCCAGGAGGAGCGAGGTTCAACCCCCCCCCCCCCCCCCTTTTGTGTTTTTTTTTTTGTTAAAACCCTCCCCTTTTTTGTGAACCCCCCCCCCCTTTTGCAATATTTTTTCATCTTTTTTCTCATATCTCACACAAATCCTGGATAAAAACTTGATGCACGACTCATGAACCCAGTATGTATATGAGCATACTTATCACTGACAAGCATTCCCACGTTACCCCTCATAAAAGGATTTTCACATCATGCCAGGACTAGATTTTCCCTGAATCCTGTCCATTAGGCAGGTCTGAATCTTTTTAAAGGAATATAGTTCACCCTTAAGCTAATTTATTTCAATATAAGCAGAAACATGAAAGAAAAAAATTAGTGACGGTACTTAAGGATAAGAAAGTTGAGATCTTTTGAAATTTCAATATGTGACATCACATGCAAGGTTTGTGTAGGCATACAAAGTGTTATGTTTTTTAAAGAACTATCTTTGGCTTGAAGTTGAAGATTAGCGAGAAATTTTCGGAGAATTTGTAATTCGAATATCACTCGGTAAAACATCGCACATTCATGACATTCATATCTTGAAAATCGTCCCCTACCCATAATGTGCGAAAACTCTGTCAGTCCAACGTGTACAGTGCCAACATTTCACCAGTAATGCGTCTCGATCACGTTCCTTCCAGTGGAATGAAAAAATGACAGGAAACTTCCTGATCAAAAAGAAAACCACGGAAGTATGAACGCAAGTTCAAAATCAGATATTTTAAACGAAAATGTGCAATTGTCAAATAAGTCCACATTTTGCCTAATTTTGCCTCCGAAAATAGACTTGCACCATGTTTACTTTGTTTGCGCATCCAACTTTCGATAATGGACATTGAGCAGAAATACGCGGGGGCCTCTTTCAAGGGGAGGGAGGGGCCGGTTTGTGGACCACCATGGCATGACCACTCACAGATTTGCGAGACCATTTTCGGGACCAGTTCGTGGACCATAATTTAGTAAGAATAATTAAAGCAAGAAGTCAAGGCCAACTCATCTAGCTATTTGTGGAAGCTGCTACAGTGATTTTCTCTTCAATTGTCAAGGTTTTACTTCAAAGTTCAATTGACTTTTATTTTCTTTCACCTGTTTCACTACACATCAACAAACGCTCAAACCAAGACGTGGGACCACGTACCTGCGGTGTCTCGTATATCCAGCTGGATGGACTGGTCATCGCGAACAAGGATCTTGGATGACATATCCGTGGAATTCTCGGTGTGACGAGTTTCTCCGGAAGCAGACTGTACATATTTCCTCATCAATGATGTTTTCCCTGTCCCAGCATCACCTAGGAGGATAACTTTGAAGTATAGATCGGTTTCTCCTGCCCTCCATTCTCGACTTGGAAATGCGGCCATTCTCACGCTAATCCATTCCGAAGACTGACGGTAATCGAGGTGCGCGCGCGCGCGATATGACAGATTTGACATATCGATTGCGTAATGTCTCGTATAAATGTGGGCGTGTTCGCACTTTGTTGTGGGTGTGTCATAAACAGATACTACGTCAAAACAAATGCCAGTTAGCCGATAGGTCGTCGTTGTTGTTGTTAATTACATTATTTGCGTTTTTATTCATTTATTTAATGTTTATGCCAGGCCCTAAGCCAGATGCAGTTTTTATTTGGAAGCACCTCCAAAAGATATTCAATATCATAACAATAAATATAAGAATTGAAACAAAATAATAAAATCATAGGCCAAAGCATAATCACATTATACATGCATATACCAGGTGTTACAATACAAATTAATCAAATGTAACAAAACCTGCTTCGAAAGATATTTGACATCCTTTGACTTTATGATGTGTACATTTCAGCTTGATTCCAGTTGTAATTTATTTTTCATTTTTCAAAAGTGTCAATTTTTTTATAATACCTCCCTGTACTAAAAATGAAATTATATGTGCTACTACAAATAAATATCAAGTAAAACAAAACAATTAAATGGTTATCAAAGTGTGAACTGTGTTAGTCAATCGACAAGACTGTAATCTCACAGAAAATAAATACATATTTGCAAACTCTTTCCAGTTTAATGCATTACACCAGAGATAGGATTTTATTACACTACTGGGGGGGGGGGGGGGGGGGGGGGTTAAATTTTTATCTCCCTTAAGATGTCCTTAAAATATTTCATCTTTGGTATTCCGAAAAGTATTTTAGGAGGAATTTAACCAATATCAATGAGCGCATGCCCTGCGCTCCAATCCCAGAGGCAGCCAGTAATAAGCGTCCTTTCATGTCTTTTGCATACATTAACACCATCAATCTGATTGTGTGATGTCATGAAACTGAAAGGGACATTGTGCACTAATGTCTATCAGCGCGCCTTATTGCATTTGATGCGCACATGTGCAAAAAGTTGAATGCACGAATTATTTTTGCCCATAATGCTATGGGCCTAGGCGCATACAACTGGAGATAAAATTGCTTGGGAGCAGTTTTATCTTTGATCCTAACTTTGTTTTCTAAGTGCATTGCAGAATACCGATTTAGCTCATTTGCATAAAAATGTTATCTCGGAGGCTCATTTACATAAAAAAAATTATCTCTAGCTCATTTGAATAAAAAAAAAAATCTTTTATTGTAAGTTGTTTTTTCGGAATACCAAAAGATAATTTAAGTCCCTGAGATACAATAAAATTTTTCTTTAAGTTTGTTTTTGGAATACCACCCCTGTATTTTTGCCCTACCGGTATATCCCTCTCTTCTTGTTCATCGCAACCTTCTCCACCCCACCTCTCTCATAACCTCATCTCTCTGTCTTCCTCAAGCTTCTCTTTTCCACATTGTCCACCCCATTTCATACTGCCAACCCAGCTAGCACATACCACAAGATATACATTTACAGCATTACACTGCACATCAAGTTTATATATACTATAGATTCATATTAAGTTGTGTTTTACCACCCCCCCCCCCCTCCATGAAGTTTGCAATACTCATTTCTCTTGTGAATTAATATTACACATTCTTGTCAATATCAACATATATGTGCATAAGATGAATAACACAACTTTTTTCATATGCTTTTAACAATATATATATAATGTATCACCAAAACACACGCTCTCACAACCCACACACTCATAATCGCAATATATTCACATAGGAGAAATAATTAACCATGGTCATTTTTCATTTACCTCTACAATAACAGTAATCAGTACTTCTCTGTGTTTGTGGCAGTTTGCTCGTTTGGACTACCGGTCGTTTTTATCACCAGATCATGATTTCACATGACTTTTTTCACGAGTAATTAAAAAAATTCCCACAGAGCAAGAGTTCAACTGGCACGCAAAGGGTCAACAGAGCTTGGCATTGGGAAGTATAATGCATAACACATGTAAACAAACACACTTGAAAACATCTGCCTTTATATACAAAATATCTTTTATTTTATTCAAGTTGACTCATTCAAACATTGCTTAAAGTATATCATCTATCTAATTACACTCTAACATTCATCAGCATCCACACTCGGATGTATTTATGCTCAATTTGCGAAGGCAGAGTCAATGTTTTGAAACACTGATTGAAAACGCTCATCCAAAACGCCCTTTATGGGGGTATTGTTACTGTTGAGATTCTGCGTTTATGTTTCCCTGTTAAATGTGATTAGTCAGAATCGGCGATCGTAAATGCACCTTTTTGTGTATTGAAACAATGTTTTGAAACTGCGTTTATATCACAATACGCATGAACGCAACTGCGCTTTGAACTAAATGCGTTTTAAAACGCTGATTTTGGCCCCCCAAATGAGCATAAACGCACCCCTCTACAACCACAGGAATAGTATAAGCAGGTCTGACTGAAGTAAACTACTTGCTGTGCAGTTCTTCTCCAGGGCCCTGTTGCATAAAACTTAACTTTGATGGTAACTTTGCTTCCAATGGCAACTTCTATGGAAACCATGAATTTCAATGGGTGTTCAGCGGTGTTACCATGTTGGTTACCATTGATGACAGAGTTACCATTAATGGTAAGTTTTATGCAACACGACCCAGTCTGTCGAAACAAGAATTCATCTGTTAGTACTGCATGTAGTGCACCTACATATGATAGGTTGGATTACAAAAGACCAACAGCATGCAAAATCAGGGTAATAGAGAGTGTGATGATATCAAACATGATACCTGCATATATCTATATAGTCAACATAATACATATATTCATCTCTGTACTCCAAGTTTAATTAATTTTATTTTCACAGAAAAACACTGCAATATGTACACATTTACTCTAATTTGATTATCACACACAAATATTGCAATATAACAACCATGCTTTACAAATGGTCATGTAAAGTGATGGGCCACTATGTATCACTAATATCACCACACTTGAAAGAAAAATTAGACCTCAGAAGTTAGAGTGCTTAGAGTACGTAAAAGTTCTTTTACAAAATGTACCATATTGTTACATTTGAAATATTTACACCTACCTTCATTCACAGCTGCAATAAGGTCACATATTTTTGTGCGATGGGAATGAGCAGAAAGCTCCTTTTTCTTTATGACAAAACTTGTGTTTAAAAATATACATTTGTTGAAGGCATACACCTAGCAGCAAGGAAAGCATGCCCCTTTCTGTAAATTAATAACAAGCACTTCATGCACTTTTGTAACAAGCAACCACATAAAAAGACAATGGCAAGGACAACAATTCTTGTATTTCACATACTCAATAAAAACTGCTGATCAAACCACATAGTAAGCAAGAGATACAAAGATGCTGAACAACCATGAGTCCCACCAATGTTGATTCATGTAATATGCACATCACAAATAAACTTATTTGACGATATACATTTGCCTTCATCATCATGCACTAGCATGTGTCAAGAGGCCCTTTCTGACTAAAAAGCATTTTCGTCCTGGCTAAAACCAATAATGGTGAGAGCCCTATGGGTAATGATGCTAGTTTCATAAAATATTTGACTGATCGACAGCACCTGCTGAAAGGATCCATTTACAATGTAAATGTAATTAATTCATAATAAAATATCTAGTTACTTCAGAAGTAAAGATACAGCATAGAGCTACATTAGGTTGCGATGGCACTGAAAATGTAATTGTAAAAGACGCCGGAGAAGATTTTTTTTTTATATTTCAGTCTTAGACCTTTATCAAGACCTTCTTAGACCTTTATACATTACCATTGTACCAAGTTAGCACATAAAGGGTGAAGTGCCATGATTTTACCCTGACCTGTGACACCAAAGTATATATCTTAACCCTACCCCAAACCCTAGGCTGAAGTTAGCAACCTAAAATAATTTTGATTCCTAAACCAAAGGATTACCATGCATTTTGTGATTTGGAATACATCATACGTTTATCGAAAGCAGTTTGCCTCTTCTATTTGCTTCAAAGACCAAACTGCTCCTTCCAAGCCAGGAGCTGTGCCAGGTTGATTCCCCCTCCCCCGCACACGATGACCACCACGCAGCCCAGCTTCTTGGGCAGCTGACCCTCCGCCTGGAGCTTGCCAAGCACATCGCTGTAGACCGCAGCCAGCCCTGCCCCACAGGCAGGCTCAACCAGGATACGATGGTCATCTAGAAACCACACACACAAACAGAGTAAGAAGGATCAGGTAACAATGATTTGAACTTGAGTAATCTCCATTGCTTTAAAAAAAATGTAGAATATGTACAAACATTCTTAACAAGGATGTGATGGTCATCTGTAGACCACACACACACACACACACACACACAGAGGAAGAGGGGTCAAGTCACACTGATTTGAACTTGAGAAATTTCAATCACTTTAAAAAATGTAGAATGTATACGCATTCATTAAAACAAGTTGAGCCAGACACACAGAGGGAAGAGGAATCAAGTCACATTGATTTGAATTTTGAGAAACCTGCATCAAAAGAAGACACGCCCAAACACAAATGGACATATTTATAACAAATATGATAATAAGCCGTAACTACTGTGGAGTGCAACAATGATCAAGAGGTCAGCAATATATAGGCATGAATGATATATAAGGATGGGACATGCAATATTAACTTGACACAGCATAATATTGCAAACAAGGTGCCCCTTCAGTGAGTGCAAGTGCGAATAAATTATGCTAATGAAACACATAATTTATGAGCCCCATGTTGGTAGGTGACTAGACGCAGCTCCTAAACTAGTTTGATAAATTTCCATCGCCTTAAAAGCATGCAGAATGTATTCACATCCATTAAAAATATATTCAAATTCAACAATTAAAAAAAAATAATGCAAAATGTGAATTAATAGAAAATGAAAAAGCAAGTGAGTGACAGAACTACCAAGAGAAAATCAGCCATATATTGTAGATGCATTGAAGTAATCACACATTGGATGTTGCAATCAAATGAGAGGATGCACTTAATGCAGTTACCATTAGGCACCAAAAGAGAACAAGAGGGAATATATGCATCAGAAAATGCCTGCCCTGTGACAATGGCTTAGAACATAAAACTAGAGAAAAGGTGAGCATGCACAAATGCGGTGAAATATTGCTATGAACTCCCATGATATACACTACAGCTCAAAGGAATTGGCATAGGGAAAGGGAAAGGGAAGAAAGGGAAGAAACCACAGTTGTAAAACATGGTATATGTTGTCCAGTTCAGCATGAAACATAATGCTTTTTAGGCTAAGGCAACATATTTCATGCTGAACTGGACAAAATATACTGCGGTTTAAAACTGCGACTCCTTCCCTTTCCCCCTATGCCAATTCCTTTGAGATGTAGTGTACATTTTTTTCAGAATACCACCCCTGCCATACACAACCATTGCACATAGTCTTTTAAAAGTGACATTTCAGGATATGACCTTAGCCTTTTACCAATGTGACCCATAACCCAACCAGTTAATCATTCTTGATCTATGTCAGCCATACACAAAATTTGATGAGTTTTCTCAAATACATTTCGAATTATCGTGTACACAAGATCCAAAGGGACGAAAGTATGAATGGACGGATGGATTGATGGACTATACAGCCACACCATGCCACTGCCACTTCGTGTGATATGATTATTTGTCATGGCCGAGAAATGAACAAAAATATGAACAGCATATGATTGTCTAATTGACCCCACGTGATATACCCACCCATAAATAACAAACAATACACTTGGCAATGAAAATGAACAGCATACAATCACTTATTTGTCCCCATATGAAATATTCATCAATTAATTGCAAGCAATACATTGGCAATGAAAATGAAGATGATCATCCTATTGACCCCACACGATATACGCACCCATTAATCGCAAGCAAGCTGCTACAGCCTCTTTATCAGAGATGACTTGGGAAATGATTTGATGCTGTTTACTGAGAGGTAGAAGGTGCTCTGCCACCCTTAGCGCCCCCAGGGATTTGGCAATACTGCAGTGCAGGGGTGCAGAGATGCAAATTAAACAACGCTTAGAATAGATAGAAGAGAGGGTAACAAACAAGCATAGAACAGAATGAAACATAATAAAGAGAAAATCAAATACCAGTAATCATAGTTTAGCACCTGATTATGACAACTTCCAAATGCAAAAGAGGCTAACATGCAATGTGCAAGAAAAAATATTTGCAAGCAAAATTTTGATATTCTTGAAATACCCAGAACCATTACCAATGATGGTAACTTTGCTACCAATGGTAACTTTTATGGAAACCTCAAATTTGATTGGCTATCGAGTGATGTTATCATGGTAGTTAGCAACAATGGCAGAGTTACCATTAATGGTAAATTTTATGCAACGGGGTCCAGAGGTGTTAGCTACGTACCCAGGAACCTGAGGCAGCCACTAATGGCCTCCTTGTCTGGCACGACCTCGGATATGATCTTGACCTGTGACCTGCATTTCAGGCTCTGTGGGCACACTGTCAGTGCTCCTAGGCACTTGCATGCACTGAGGAGAGTGCAAATGAAGATTTATCATATTTTACAGTAAATCATTCTCACTCAGATCTTTACAATCAATCCAATTACCGAGCCTTTTAAGAGTACTGAAAAAAGTGAACAAATTAGATATCTATTTGCAGAGGCTACTTTTGAAGCCTGATGTCAAAATGGTTATTCCACAACATATCCTAACATGATAAAATATGTGTTTGTAGGGGCTCTTTTTTGTACTTCCCTGGCTAAATTGCCCTGAGTACTCATTTAATATCCTCATTGGTACGAACAAAACACACCAGCTTCAATCAATGCCAGGCAATGAAAAGGTGTCCGGTGCGTTCAAATGCCTGGGGTTGTATTCTCAAGGAAAATGAAGTGACAAACCATCTCATTCTCAGCTATAAAAGTCATTTGGTATTCTGAAAACTGGCTCGAGTAAAAAATTATGGTGATAGGCAAATCACTGAACTAAAAACTTCAGTTTGTTTTCAGAAAACTACCAAATAAGTATAGGCAAAAGTGACATGGACCAGGGTCTGGAAAGCAGCATTCCTGATCATAAAATGCTGAAGTTTGTTTCTGAACATGACACGAGCCCAAATGAGCCAAAAATTGATTCATATTGTACAGAAAATTAAGTTCTTTCACATGATGCATCTTTTATTATTTTTGATAGCTGATACGGAAAGTTACAGCCCCAAACCACATATTTGTAGTACTTGGTTGTGAATGGGTTAAGGGTTCTCACTGACCTTGTTATGTCTGGGAGGGTGATGAGCTTCCCTGCTTTCACCGCAGCGTTGTAGCTCTCAGCACCGTAGGTCTCCATGGCAACCACCGGGATGTCACTCCAGCCAACCCGCTGCAGCCCCTGAACGACGCCACATAGCAGACCGCCCCCACCGACCACCGTCACCACGACATCAGGCTTCCTGCTTTCCAGCTGGTCCTTGATCTCCACTATCAGGGTCTCATGGCCCTCCCTAGTGAAAGGGAGCAGTCAGAGAGAAAAAGGGGGAAGGGAGGGGATGGGTGTGGGGGGGGGGGGGGGAGGGGGGAGGAGAGGGAGGAGTGAGAGAGAATTAGGGTGAAAGAGTGAGAGAGAGAGGGTGGGGGTGTGAGAGAGAAACAGAGTGACAGACAGAGGGGAGAAAGGAAGAGAGAAGGGGGGGAGAGAGAGGGTGGGGTGTGAGAGAGAAACAGAGTGACAGACAGAGGGGAGAAAGGAAGAGAGAAGGGGAGAAAGTGAGAGGTGAGAAGAGGAGAAAAAGAAAGAGGGAGAGAAAGGGAGAGAGAGGGGAGAGGGATAGAGGAGAGAGAGAGGGGAGAGAGGGAGAGAGAGAGAGAGAGAGAGAGAGGGGAGAGGGACAAAGTGAGAGAGGGAGAGAGAGACAGAGAGAGAGACAGAGAGAGAGAGACAGAGAGAGAGACAGAGAGAGAGAATGGGAGGAAAGTGTGAGAAACTAATTTTGCACCACAGTTTAATTATCAGCTCCAGTTTAAACAGATTTGCATTGTAAGGTATGTATTACACAAAAACACAGAGGAAATGTTCAGGGATGTCTCAGTCCATTTCAGGATCATGTGAAGAATTTTTTTCTCAAAATTATTATAGTAGTTGAAATTAAACAATGCCACAAGCAGTGTTGATGGCAGAAGGGTTCTGCTCATGTAATCTTTATCACTACTATCCATTATCTTTAAGTCTTACCATACATCTGGGTGATCGAAGGGGTGAACGACCACGGCTGACGGATCTTCTTTGGCCAGTTGGAGAGCATGCTCATTGGCGTGATCCCACACCTAGCCCAGGCATGCAGGGAAACAACAACAAGACAAAAGTGAGCAACACATCGTAACAGTAGAGAAGTATGAGGGTTTGGAAAAATTGGGTGTTAGTGTGATAGGACTTCTTTAAATGTATGAAAAAAAATTAAAAAAAACGTGGCATTAGTGTTCGCCTCACTTAAAAATTCCTTCACAGCTTCACAAGAACATCTATACACCTGCACAATCTTCCCTCTACATCCACCTTTCTTTATTTCTTAATGAAGTAAACAACATCTATGAGTTCCCTTTTATCATGATTATCTATTTTCTATGCTGAGTACAATATGTAAATTTGATTTGCCTTTATTTTGGAATAAATCATCTGGCTTGTCCAGCACGGCAGACAAACCCAGGACTGCAAAGCAACAACACATGTCTTGCCAGTTTCATAGATTGAGGATTACGCCCGAAGGTCCATGTTTCAATATCTAACATAGAGTACCTTTCCATGTACGATCACATCTGCCCCCAGCTCCCTGAGTTTGTCTGCCATGAACGTGGGCGTGCTTTCAGGGATGACGATGGTGGCTGGAACACCCAGCTGCCTTCCTGCGTAGGCCGCTGCATATCCCGCATTCCCACCTGGTCCCAGTCAGAAAGAAATGTGTTAGCAATGAAGGAAGCAATATCTAGCCGAGCCCTTGGGTGATATGCCTTTTTTCTGAAATTTGTTCTTAATTTTCTCCTAACTCACTAAGATAGAAAGAGCGTATGAAATGCAAAATTGGTATTCCAGTTTAAATTCATTAGGGTGGGTTGACCGCACCCAGTGCGCATTACCTAACCAATAGAGGGAAGTCTTTTATTTACGGTATGTTTTACTTTAATCAAGTTACAAGAAAAGTTGGGAAAGGATTCAGGAGGAAAGTCGAAAGACATTTTGGGATAACATCTTGGAGAAAACCTAGATTTAAGACAAAAAACAAAATCCTATTTGCTAGCTTGCCAGTCTAGATGCACAACCTAAGGCCATCATAAAATAAAGATCTTGGCCACTTTGCTCAGTCGCTGATGCTACTTACCTGAAGAACTTATAATTCTTGTGTGTCCATTGTCTATTGCCTGCAGAAGAGAGAAACAAAATGGTAAAATGTTTGTATCAAATGATTCCCCATTGTTAAACCATTCTTAGTCTACAGACAAAAGGTGTGCTAAGAAAAACAAAACCTGGAAGAAGCATTTGAAGCAACATCCCATTCAACGTCGTGCTGTTCATGTTATGTCAAGAAACATGAGTGTGTGGAAGGGTGCCTCCTGAACTCAGACCTTGCTAATTGCATTTGATGGCTTTCTGGTAGATATATATTACTACTTGGACAAAAGGATATTTATCAAAGGAGTGAAAGCACTGCAAGAATTCTATGATAAGCCTATACACAAAATTCTGAAGCATGCTGCAAAAAAAAAAACTAGAGCAATTCGACTGCCACGCAGTCGATAAATATACCTCCGCCTCTTTGCTAGCTCTATTTAGATTATTTTCAGAAAATCTGTTTGTTTGGTTGGAAATGTTCCAGTTCCTATGTGAAATGAAAATAACATTTATTCTGTTTTTCTATGTTTAGCGAAGTTTGGCAATGTTCATTTGACCTTTGACCTCTTACTTCTTTGACTTCCAATCTAACCAGTCTGTCTAAATCCATCCCTGTATCCTTGTGATTCTTGTACCATGTTTTCTTGAAATGCATAATTGGATTGGGATTTATTGTGAAAAGTATCAATTTGGGGGCAATTTTCAGCACATTTTGGCAAAGTTCATAAGCCTTTGACCTCTGACCTTTCAGGAATTTTACCCAAACTTTCACCAGTCTACCTTCATGAAGTGAGACATCTCTGTACCATGTTTGTTTAGATTGATCATTAGATTTGGATTCAATGTGAAAAATAGCCAATTTTTGCAAAGTGCATTGACCCTTTACCTCTGACCTTTGAGAAATGTCACCAAAAATGTTACCAGTCTACCCCCAAGTAGTGATCCATCTTTACACCATGTTTAGTTGGTAATGTACCATTGGACTTGGATTTACTTTGAAAAATATCACTTTGGGGGCAATTTTTAGGTAATTTTTTGGCAAAGTGGGTTGGCCTTTGACCTCTGACCTTTGAGAAATTTCACCAAAAATGTCACCAGTCTCACCCTAAGTAGTGATCCATCTTTGCACAATGTTTAGTTGGTAATGTACCATTGGATTTGGATTTATTGTGAAAAATATAAAGTTTGGGGCAATTTTTAGCCAATTTTGGCAAAGTTCATTGACCTTTGACCTCTGACCTTTCAGGAATTTTACCAAAAATTTCATCAGTCTATCCCCAAGTAGTGATCCATCCGTGTACCATGTTTAATGAGAACTACATTCTTGGACTTGGATTTATTGTGAAAAAGGTCAAATTTTTGCAATTTTTCACAAAGTTCATTGACCTTTGACCTCTAAACTTTCAGGAACTTTACCCAAAATGTCACCAGTATACCTCCAAGTAGTGATCAATCATTGTACTATGTTTGATGAGAATTGTATCCTTGGATTTGGATTTAATGTGAAAAAGGTCAATTTTGGCAATTTTTCACAATGTTCATTGACCTTTGACCATTGACCTCAATCAAATTTGACCCCAATTTTACACACTTCATTGGTTTTATGCAATACACACATGTACCAAGTTTGAAGCAAATCTGGTTCACGGTCAAGGTGGTCGCCAGTGTAAAAAACGCGCGGCGCTTGCGCCGCGCGTAAAAAATTGAGAACTATTTTGCGCCACGTGTAAATATCAAGAGGTTGTTTTGCGCCGCGCGTTATTTCTGAAGCGCCACGCGCAATTTCTGAAACGCCGCGCGTAATTTCAGTAAAACCAGATGCTACATTTCTGAAATTGAGCAACAACAAAGGCTGCGCAGCCAACTTAGCCAATTCAAGATAACCGATGTGCGTAAGCGTAATGCAATCCGATCCCAAGTGCGAGCGTAGGGTCTTGTGATTACTTATGCACGTCACGCCTGGCCCGGCCCGCTCGACTTCAGCTAGCTCTGCACGTCTGCCCACGCCGCTCGACTTCGAATTTGTGTGTATGGTCATTATGTAAGGCCGCTAAGGGGGCCTGTGTTGGCTGCGTGCTCATGTACATACGGTGTCATAGTGTACGGCAACTACATAGCTGCGGACCGGTGCAAGCCCGAGTAGTGAGAGACTTGTGTTGTGTGGCTGGTATGTACCGTACGTACATGTGCGTGCGACCGGTCGACTGTGGCCGTTTGTGTACTGTAACTTGTGTCATGGTCATTCAGCTGTGTGAGAATTTTTGAGCAACGTGATTGGTTTAGACCCGAGAGCTGAGAAGAAATAAATATTACAATAATTACTGCACGCTCGGGCTCGCTCACAGCTGACAGTACGGCCGTATGGCCTGCTATTATACGCTGTAGAATTTTTGGTCCCTAACACATTCGCACCGCCATGATGAGATGGCTCGCATCATGTGGATGTGTCCTCATCAAACCACGGACCCTAAAGTCCATGATAAAACCAGGCACGTTGCTCAAAATGTCTCCCATAGCTGAATGGTTTGTGAATCGGAAATTCGCAGGCCGGCTAGGCCGCGCCGTCAGGGTACTAGGAATGGTGCGTGCCTGTTCTTGCATTGGGTGTGTGATCGACAGTGTGAGAGTCTGCCTGAGAGATGTGCATGTGTGTTTTATTTGTTTACTTTCACGTTGTTTTGTTTTAAGGCTCAGCACGAGTAAAACAAAATAAGTATCTTAAGTATCTTCTATTATTATTTTAAAATGCATTTCTTAAAATTGACACGAGTCATGACGGACGGATGGACTTGCGGACTCGCGTTGTTGACGCAGTTGATGGGGAAACCGCTACACGTGGTTTGTCGACGTCATATCGGCCTAATCCCCTCGTACTGCGCATGATTGTTATCATTGGTTATCATTGGTTATCAACTCCCCTGTCGCTCGACAGCAGATTTATCACCGTCCGGCTCCCCAGATACCTGAGTCTGACCTCATGGGGTCGTGGTGAGTGATGAGTGATGGTAAAGAGGGGAATAAAATTGTTGAATTTTCATGATTCCTCATTATGAGTAGGCTCGTGTTCCCGGCTCGTGTTCAACTTATCTGTCAGCAGATTAATTATCCACAACTCCACATATAACCTGATCTGTTCTTCAATGCATTTTGTAACAATTCCCCCTTAAAAATCCTAAGTGCACAGCGCAGACTTGCCTAGCTAGCCCCCAAAACATAGAGCAATACAATGCTGATAGCCTTGCCAGCACACCGCCAGACCACGTGTTCTGCTGACACACGTACTGCATACAGTACAGCAAGACATGCATAGCCCCAGCTAAAAATTCCATGCTTTATCGTGATTGGTCACTATTGCGTATATCAGAAAACCCATGAACCAATGACACTCTCTACCTTGCTTGTTGGCAAGCATAAACATCACAGTCGCCGTGAGTGACTACCGTGAGAACCTTTCTCTTTCTCTTTACCTCTCTCTCTCTCTCTCTCTCTCTCTCTCCTTCCCTCTCCTTTTTCTCTCTCTGTCTAGCATGTGCATGCATGTGCGCCCCAGAACTTAGGAATTTGAGATGGTGTAAGATTACAAGATGCCGGCGCGCACGAGGTATGCGTACGCTCGTAAATTGACATTCCTTTGTGACGGCCATGATAAACAAAAGCGAAGCTTTCGGTTACCATTGGTTACTGTTCCCAGTTCTGTGACTGAAGTATGTTATATATCGGGCTTAACTTTCGCATGATCTCACATTCTCTCCGCCTCTGCCTCTAATGTTCTATTAACTCTCTCGATCACTCTCGCAAAATTCCCCATTTCTTTCTCTTCTTTTTACTCTCGTTCCCTCTCTCTCTCCATCTTCCTATCTCTATCAACTTCACTATATCTTCCCTCCTTTATCTCGCCATCATTCCTTGTTTTGCCTTTTTTTTTCCTCTCCAGCTATCTCCCTTTCTCTTCACCCCCTCCCCTCCTCCTGTCCATCATGCTAAAATACAGAGGTTGATGGTCGCAATGGGTTTTTTTTTTATTGTTTATTTTTATATAGAGGGATTTATTATGGTCTAGATCTGTGTACTGCGCTTTATTGCGACCAATTGACAGCTGGCCAATGATGTAAGCTGACCAACTTGATGGACTCTAAATATTTCAATGTCAGGTGAATAAGCATAAAGACGTAATCTTTGCTTTGAGTCACATTTTTTTTTAAATATGAAACATAACATCAGTTCATCAACTCACTAGTAGGCCTCACTACCATACAACTGCGTATACCTCCAAGTCTACTACGTAAGGGTCATTAAGCCCAGACGGCCAGAGATTATCACGATGGCTTTATTGTATATAGTTTCTATGAGTCAAAGATGCATTGTAAACTACACATGTACGCAGAGAGTCAAGATTTTTTCCAACACATTTGTAAACAAAATAATTCTAGGCCTGCATAAATTTGTAATCAAACTCTTGTCATGACCTCATGAGGTCAGATTCAGTATTAGGTCAGATGGGGACACCTCTGGGGCGAGGATGGTGATAAATCTGTACTTAATCTTTTGTCTCGGCCGATGGCCACCAGCCCTGGACCCAGGGGACTGATAAGACACTGAGTTGCTTGTCTGTCTTCACCTCCGAATGGACCACTAAGCTTGTGGAATGCCACGAGTTGAGCACACTCCGCTCGGTAGCGTGTGAGTCAAAGAAGAGAGAGAAAGGCAGAGAAAGGACAGGAGAGAGAGAGAGAGAGAGAGAGAGAGAGAGACAGACAGAGAGAGAGAGAGAAAGACTTGTTTAATTGAGTGTGAGAAGGAATGAGTAAAAATGGAGAAAGAGGGAAAATTAGATAAAGGAAGGGAGAGAGAAAGAGAGAGAGAGAGAGAGAGAGAGAGAGAGAGAGGGAGAAAGAGGTAGGAGATACGGAGAGAAGCAGATTTTGTGCAGAGCAGCAGAATATGAGAGCAGTTAAGGCTAAGCTTCATAAATAGCCCGGCCACCGGTACTGGGAATACATGGAGCAATGTAGTACATGTAACCCATGATGACAGATTAAAAAGCTGTCTGAGCAGCCGTCGTGCATGGAGGAATGTTAAATTTACGAGCGCGCGCACGCTCACACACCATCTCAAATTTCTGGGGCGCACTCACAGCGGCGACTTTGATGTATTGACTGAACTGCCGAGCAGCTTTCCCAGGAAAAACAAAAACAAGGTGCAGTGCCATTGGTTAGGCTCCATTTTCTTAACCAATTGTTTTGACCAATCATAATAAAGCTATTGCTTGCTGTCATGTGGCTGATGTATGTGGTCATGATGACTAGTGCACGCGTGCTAATTTAGTGCGAGGCTATTAGCGCATTGTTTCGTGTTGTTTCTGGGGCTATACGCTGCGCTGTGCAGTAAAGATTTTGGATTGGGAATTGTTGTTCAACTTGTTTAAATACATTCCTCGTTCTCTCAACATCTCGTTTCAGTTTCGACATCGTGTTATTGTGTTGCGAAATACACTTACAAACAAAATCAATAGAAAAATATGATGCATGAAGAAACATAAAGGAGACATGGAGTGAAAAAGCAAAATCATGACAAACATAATGTTGAAATTACACTTCATTTGGTAGAGATGAAACACATGTACAAGCCAACATAACTGACACAAAACGCAGAACGATAGAAAAAAAAAGTTCCATTTAGAAAGGAGAGTACTTTTAAAAGTAATTTCCTTCACTTTAGAAAAGCTTTTCTGAGCCCGCCAGCTTGCCAATCATGAGGCAAAGCCATCGGATGATCTCCCTTTTGATAATCACAGGCAAGGGTGTACATGCGTGAATTATCATCAAACACACACAAACAGGGCTAATGCTGAATGCTGTGTATCACACACAGATTTATAGCACAATAGCTGGAGGTTGACATGGAATCGCGCAGATTCCCGATGGACTAAGATGTTGCGAACGCCTGTTTCCAGTCGATGACATCACACTCGTCGAGTAAATACCAGCCCTGTCCCTTAGCTATTAACATGTTCATATCACGTTCATATATGCTGAAAATCAAGGCCAAACAAAAATAACAGATACTTAATTTTTAGTGGGTTGCGTCACAGCTAAATTTTCATGTAGCGAGATGTCAGATCAGACAAAGTCAATTTCAACGCGATCGCTGGCGATGTCACCGCGTGCTTTGCACTCATGCCTGCCTCAGTCCTTACTGTTCCTGGCCTCTGCTAGGCGTGCTAGCTGTAAGGAGACGGTCCACAACGAGAAATACGGCTTTGATGATATGCGCTAAGCTTTACCACGCGAAAATTTAGGGTTGTCATTTTGCGCCATGGGTGAATTATGCGCTATCCAAAAATGTCCATTTGCGCCGCGCGAAAAAAAAATTCTGGCGACCAGCCTGTTCACGGTTCTCAAGATATTGCCTAAACGGATTCGGGACGGACGGACGGACGGACGTACGGACGGACGGACGGACGGACATACGTACGGATGGACGGACGGACGGACAACCCGAAAACATAATGCCTCCGGCCACTTCGTGGCGGAGGCATAAAAATGGTTGTCACTTGGTCAGTGCCTAAAAGCTGAGTGAACAATCAGAGAGAGCCTCTTTGCCTTTTCTTCAAAGAAATGCAAAGAAAAATGAAACTGGTTAAGGCCACAAGTCTAACATTGAGCAAGAACACCTCTGTATCTAAAAGTAGTACTGATACTGCAGGGTCTGCTGCTACAGTTAGCAGGAGAGGAGCAACAGTTCCCAAGAGCAAAGCAAGTTCTACTATCAATGAGTCATCCTCTGGCTCTGCTTCAAAACAGACAAGAAGGACAGCTCCAAAAGTTATGTTAAGAGCGGGCCGTAGCATTACCGGTCCTTCATCAAGCCCACCCCTTCCAGAATCAAAACAAACTACACTCCCGCCTAGATTGACAGACAAATCAAGAAGAACCAAGGAAAGTTCAGAAAAACCTCCAATGCCCTGCTGACCTCCTCTCCCATGGAACTCCAAAACATGTTACATACCACCTTCATTTGCTCCCAATAACGGCAATATCATATCAATCCATCTAAGACTGCCATTCTGGCCTACAATGAGCCCAAGAATAAGAACCTGCCCCCTCGCTCATGGCTCCTCCCCAATAATAAACCAATCCCCATAGTTACTAGTCACCCCATCTAGGCATCCCTAGGATGCTTTACAGCTCTCTCCTATTACCCCTGAAGAGCATCATGCACTTAACCGCCTTGCCTTACGCTATGGTCACAACTCAGACAGAGCGGTGACCGACTGATTTGTAGCCTGCTCGGTCGCTGTTGGAATTTAGGCATCGCCCAGCGATTTTTGGAAGAGTCGGGCAGGCTGTAGAGCACAAGAGCTGCCTGGGCAGTGGCCTATTGGTTTCCCGTTGGTCGCAGGCCGAGTTTAGTTAAAAACTGGGTGAAATCGGGAAGCTTCTCCGTGCGGTGTCCCAGCAGTGACCGGCTGATGACCCACCGATTCCCGGGCGGTCTCTCATCAGCGACCGTCTGATTTTAAAGAAATTGTCCAGGGGCCGGCCGGAGATCAGCGGAGCATCTACGGGTGTCTCGTAGGCGTACCTGCAGCAGCCCGCCGAGATTTTTTTACGGGCAACCTGGGTATATATGTGGCTTCCCCAGGCTGGTCATTAACAACAATGCTTTCTCTCTGTATCTGAGAGGTCAACGCCAGAGTAGCGCCTTATGATCAGGCAGACGCCGCGATGGCGCTGCCCGAACGCTGACTGATTTTGAACTCGCCGCCCAGTGACCAGCTGATCTCCCAGCTACGACCGAGCGGCTTTGATTTTTTTACCTGAATCGCTCGACGGCAAACGCTTGATTAGGTTGGTGCCCGGGCAGTCACCGCTTGGGCGCCGAGTGTATTTTGAGCGGCAAGTGAAAAGCAGGCGCTGCCCAAATTGAACTCCGCGCTTAAACTTCATCAGCGACCGAGCGATGCCCTAAAAACAAGCCATCCCCAGGCAGACGCCGCTCGGTGCCCGGGCGAAATAGGCTAAAAAATCGCTGCCCGACCGCCGATCGAGCAGGCTACTTTTTGGGGTTGTGACCATAGCTTTAGCAATGAGGTTTGGGGGCGGGGCCGATGCCCCGCCTCCAAACCATAACCTCATTCCTAAGGCAAGTCGGTAAAGTGCATCATACCCAGAACAAATGCTACCTTTCTAATTCTGTGTCCAATGCCCCTGATCTTGAAGGATGCCGCTGGTTGCATGTTGTCACACTTGATGAATGTCGGGCAGCCGGCGAGTTTGGACAGGGGGAGGCTCTCCAAAAGAGGAGTTTTGATGTGAAGATCCGAGCCAGCCATTGTCATGATGTTTGCAGCTGCGATTTAACTTAAAGTGAAGTGACACAGAATTACCGTTACTAGCTCCTTCCAATAGTTTGGACCCTCTGCTTAAAGTTTAAACTTAAAGTACGAAACAATAGCTCACTGACAGCGTTTCACATCTGCTTCGTGTAGCTGATCTGTACCCGGGATCTGTACGCGTTGTGCCGGTGCATGTGTCATGTCAGTGATCAGTGACTTGTGTCCTAGTGCAGGGTCGTTTTTATCATCGTAGCCTTGATTGTATCCGTGTTTACATGTATTTAGGTAGACTCATTGAGTCATATTCATAAAATAGCTGGAGTGGAAAATTTTGAGGGTGTGGAAAATTCATATTCATGTTTCCAATATATTGTCTTATCTTCTGAGAGAGTATACGTGTATATGTACCTGTTAAAGTTTTTCTTGACCCAAGTTCGGCTGATTAAAATCAAATTAACTTGTGCACTGTCTTGGAACAAGTCCAACGTTTCTAAATTTAGTAGGCAATCTAAATTTACAGACTAGTACGTGCACCATTTGTGCACTGCAGAAGCTCGTCGAACCGATGCAGGAGTAAAGCAAAGTGAGTATTTCCTTCTTTCAGATGGTCCTATTTTCCATTTCGGAGTGAACTGTTAATATCATTTAACTCTTTTAACAACCCCTAACTATATACCTAAACCATGGGCTAAGCAAGTGTGTAGTTTTTTCTCTTTAAAAAGGTTGCTTTCTGGGCCACTTTCGATTCATCGCAAAGCTGCAGCATACTCGGCCGAGTAAGACAGGTTTGCCCTGCGCGACTGGCGGCGCCGCTCCTTAGCCCTCCCTGTACACAGGAGCCCCAGCGCCAGCCAGGCCCGCCGATCTCATCTTGCAACACGCCTTTAATTTGTGGGGGTCGTATTTTACATCCAACTGTATAGGTATACACTACGAGATTGACAACATTTCAGGGAGGAACACGTAGGGGGATCTGGCTTCATATAACGCTTTATAAAAGTTGTACATACTATTTTGGGTTTATTGCCTTGATTACAATGACTCTATGCTATGTCGACATTCATCTGTTTTCCAGACAGGTTGGTTCTGTTCCTGTGCTAAATCTGTGACATTTTTAGACTGGCAGATAATTATTTTCGCTTGTAACTTTGTAAGATCTGCCACCATCATCATGTGCTTTATACAGCGTGTACACTTACATGTGGTTTGACGGACAGGTCAACAAACCTCTCTCGTCGGAATGAACAACAATATAAAAGTGCACAAACCATTTATTTCTTTCTTTTCATTTACCAGCCAAACATGCAGTTGGCCAGCACTTAATGATATTAAAACTTTCATCTCCTTTTCCACAGATGGCAGACTGTGATGTATATGTATGCTTCCATGACAGTGACCAAGATTTTGTAGACTTCTTCAGTGGTAAGAAAAATAAATCTTGAGGAGGAAGTGTAAAGACAGAGCTTCTCCTCTGGTCTCTCCAGGACAGCGTTCATGCTTTTGGGAGAGTAATTCTTCAAGGTTCAAGGTCTTTGACTTGAGATTTTAAGGAAATCCAATATCAACCAATGTTCAGAAGAAAATAAAAAAATGTCAATTTCCTTTTAAAAGAAAATTTAAAAGACATTTAAAAGAAAATTGTTTATTGATTTTTCAGTGATGAATTTTGTTTACTTGACACTAAAGGTGAGGAGAGAATTATAACATAGGTTTACAAATGTTTGCTTACTCTTGTGCATGTGTTCAAATAGAAAACATGTACATAATCAGTCAACTTGTAAATTAAGTACAATTTCTTTCCCCTTTGTAACCTGTTTTCTTCTACATCATTCACATCTTTGTGCACATTTCTTAATTTTTCTCTTACTCTCCTTCATCTTTTTTAAATTTGTTTCTGTTTTCTTGTGTTCTCCATCTTTTAAAGTTGTTTCTTTTCCATCTTCTCAAGAGCCTATGCTTTTTCCTCTTCTTTTAATTCTCTCTCCTTCATGACTCCTTTCCTCCAGTTCATATTCTTTTCCTATCTGCAATGTCTCATGGTATCCCAAAGATATGACTTTCATGTTCTGTTTGTTGCAGACTGTCTGGAGAAAGAAGGACTGAAAGTGTGGAGGCCGAAGCAGTCCTCTCAGTCAAGCAAAGGAAAGGCCCTTGTTGATGCAAAGGTATCTTGAAAATTGTGTAACCACTGAAAATTTATTCCTTTACAACTTCTGACAGTGCCCCATAAACTCTATGATATCTGATCTGTTTACTATGCAATTTTTGTACCCCAACAATATCCAGAAATGTGATTATTTTGACCCACCTGCTCTGCTATACAGAGCTTTTAACCTTCTGTGGGCCAGACAAACTGTAGCTCTATGGGTGTTGTTTGTAATACTGTGAAAATATGCACCAATGGCACCTAAACAGTAAATCCCACAAAGAAAAACATAGGCAAATATAGCAAGCAGACTTATCTGTGCTACTCCAATGCTCGAACGTACTTACATGTATTGAGAAAATATTGGCTACTCGCAAAATTGTTGAGAAGTCCTGACTCGCGAAAAATTAAACTTGCGAAATATATTGCATAATATACAGTGCATGGGACCTAATCATATTTGCCCTAACCTTATGGAATGAATTCCCCAACAGGTCTGTATTGTGGTCCTGAGTCCCGAGTCCTTGCAGGATAAGACATGTGAAGATTCTATCTCCCTGGCCTACATCTCGGACAAACCACTCTTCCCCATCGCCCTCAAGGACTTCCCAGAGTTGGAAAAAAATCTCGCTTTCTCCATGTAAGTACTGTAGACTACATAAATTCCTCTTGTATATGTTCATTTAGTTTTATATGATCTTGCTATCACTGATTTTACCTGAGCTTTCCACCCATCTTTCTTATTTTGTTCCTTTGCTGTTACCTACAAACTGACATATAGAAATCCTTATCTCCCTCATGTTATTTTCCTTTCTCCCTTCATCTACTACATTCTCATGACATGTACATTATGTTTACACTTGAAGTAAGAAGTTGTATTAGTATAAGTGCTATAGGTCTTGTAGTTTTTCTATTGTTAATATAAATACATTTGTAAAATTGATTTATCAGTGTGTATTGGGAAAACAGGCAAAGTATTGAAGGAAGGGTAACCATACTTTTACATATAGAAAAAAGGGATACCCTATCTTTTAAGATCAAACACTTAACTTCTCCTTCTACTGAAAGGAAAACAAGCAAAGCAAAAGAAGACCAAAGATATAATTTCCTCCTGTATGGAAAGTGGGCAGATTGGATATGATACAATATATGGGTGTGAAAAGAATTCCAAACATTTGATTCCCTGCTCTTGCTGCTGCTGTAGGAAGCTGATCCTGGCCAAGCTGAACTGGGTGTTCTTCATCCCAGATGAGACGTCTCTGTCCTACCCGACCGACTCCCTGCCCATGCTGGTGTCCTCCATCAAGCGGGAGATCGGTGAGGTGGGGGAACGCCAGTGTGAGCAACCTGAGGAGGAGGAGGAAGAGAGCCAGGAGGGGGAAGAGGGCGGGGGCCGCGCCCGCTGGCGCATGTTCTACAAGCGCTGGAACAGTCTGACGGAGGCCGCAGAGGCGGTGGACTTCTGGCAGGCCAAGTTCGGCAGCGCCTCCGAAGTGTCCTGGATCCACTTCAGGGAGGCCTTCACCGACGTCTACCTGGAGAGAATCAAAGGTTCGCTCCGGCCCTTGTCATGGCCAATTTGAGTCCGAATCCCTCTTTCTGTATACATTGAAACCTCTATATAATGGCTGCTCAAGGGAAACAAGTAATGTGGTCTCTATGAAAAAATGGTCTCTCTGGACTGGCTGCTTTGATACTGCTCTCAATGAGATACAAATGGGGGTCTCTCTACATGTATACAGATGGTCAATACAGCATGATTTACTGTGTATGCATTTTAAAATGCCTCTTTTCAAACTTAGCTAGGGTGTGAGGGCAATTCTGGTCCAAAAGTAAGTTGCTCTCAATAAAACAATAAAAACAATATATCAGAGAAAATGAGCAGTAAAATGTAAGGAATCCCTAACTTTACCCTTTTATCCCTTCAAAATGGTATTTCCTTAATATTTATTTGTCCATTTTGTATTAAAGAGAATATACTGTACTGGGAAGACAAAAAGCCTTCAAAAGGGTGATGATGAGCAATCCTCTTGCCAATGGTCATAAATTCATGTATTGTCCACTTTAGAAACTTGCTGAAAGTGATTTGCCCTCAAATGATCCACATTTGGAGGATTAGTGATTTAATCATTCAATGTGGATCATTTGTGGGCAAATCACTTTCAGCAAGTTTTTAAGATGGACAATATATAAATTTAAGACCATTGGCAAGAAGATTGCTTATGATCATCCTTTTGAAGGCTTTTTGTCTTCCCAGTTCAGTATATTCCCTTTAATGCTATACTGCTATTGTATGTATGCACCTATAGAGGATGAATATTTCCTTTCATAATCCTCCAGTATTTATTATTGCTCAAAGTTACTATTCATAAGTTTACAATGTTGTCACATGTCAATGTTTTGGCTTTAAATTTGCAATGTTGTGGCTAACTCTTCCATATTTTGTGCCCACAGCTGAGATGGCAGATGACAAGGTGCAATGGATCATGAACATCCTGTACGGCGATGTGCTGGAACTGAGGAAGATCATTACAAAGAAGATGTACAATGATTTTGCCGGCGATGAGTCATTGGGGCCGGACAGGTTCTTAATACGCCTCATGGACTATGCCAAGGGCACCATCGCCATGAGGGGGGTGTTCGACATGAAGAGCACTGTCAGGCTGGATGCAGTACAAAGCCTAGGTACCCGATGTGGTATTCTGAAAACGAAGTCTGAAAACAAAGTTTTTGACCCAAGTTTCAACTTTATTCCCCCACAGTCCTGAACTGTGGTTGGCCGATTAGCACAGTGTATGACTTGTCAGTCTTTAGAATACCAATTGGTTTTTTCATAGCTAAGACAGTTTGGGACTTCAGTTTCTTACAGAATATGACCCATGTAGTCCTTGAATTTATTTTGCATCCAAACACCTTACACATGGTTCTTGCCAGGGTTTGGCACAAACATACCCATGTACATACAATTTAAATCATTTTCTTTTCTTTTTGTTCAAACCAGCCCTTTCTGTCCCCACGAATGTTTTTTCAACAAACATATAACGTATCTTGGCAAGACTGCCCTACTCCGACAAAAGGAAGCAACTAACAAAAGAGACTTTTCTTGTAAATTAGCAAAGTGTGTCTTTCACTTGCATTGGCATCAGTGCAAAACCATATCATGGTAGATTGAATATCTCGCAGCAAGATGAATTTTTCTTGTCCAGATTTTGGCCGTATGTAGGGAATGTTGAGTACAATCTAAGAATACCAATAACCCAGATTTGAGTGATTTGTCACTTGCTTCCTTTTGTCAGAGTAGGGCAGAAGAGCCCACATACAAAAGAATCACACCAATGCAAAGAGAAATCTACCTGCAAGTAATTGGCAACTTTTAACTGCTATAAACAATGCCATTTATTTGGTCTTTTCAGCTACAGTGACACCCTGTACAAAGGTGGAGAATAGTGCCAAGAATATCCCTATATTATAAGTTTAAATAATTGATATGATGACATTTTATGATATCATTGATCAATTTCTTCTTTTGTATTGATTATTATTGCATATATAATGCATAAACAAGTTCTCTTGACCAAGAGTTCAGCAACACATCTATGATTCACAAATGCAATAGATAACTTTGATGACTGTTTTTTGTTATGATTGACTGTGCAGGTCAGTTCCGCACCGCTCCGGTGATTCGATCTCTCATCTCTCTGCTGTCAGACAAGGACGCTAACATGAGGGCTGTGGCTGCCATCGCCTTGGGAAAAACAGGTGAGACTGGCAAGAACAGGGGCCATATTCATGAAACCTTACTAGCCTAGTTGGTTACTAAAATGCATGTATCTGAATGCACTTTAGCAACTAACTAGGCTTAGTAATGTTTCATGAATATGGCTCCAGTGGGGTGTTTCACCAAGCTCTTCGTAAGTTACGAAGAACATTGTTGTGTTGGATTTGGGTATTTTGCGCGTTTCCCAAGTTTTTTAAAAATTTGCTCTAACTGAGCAAAAATGCAGCATCATCAAAAATGAAAGCTTTTCTCAATTTTTTCAAGAACAAGGCTTGGCACAATTCCATTTTGCTGTAATTACAGCGAAATTATGAAGGTGTTTTGACTTGGTATTTTGCTGTAATTACAGCGAAACCAGGAAGATGCCATGACTCAATATTTCGCTGTAATTCCAGCGAAATTGGGTGTGCATCTTAACTTGATGTTTTGCTGAAATTACAGGAAAAATGGTCAGGTGTTTTGGTGTGATTTTTCTGTAATTCCAGCGAAAGTCAGTTTGGTGCAGAAAATATTTTATGGTATATTTTTGCTGAAATTACAGCAAAATCAGGTGACACATGGCATGATATTTAAGCTTTGATATTATTGCTATAGAACAGATAAGTAACAGGGTAGTATTCACCTATTATCCTTGCTGTCTTTCAAAAAGTAAGTGTAATTTATCAATATCAACCTCAAGGCTTGTCCAAGGTTTACCTGGCATAGCAACAAGTTAATGTATGCAAACTGCATGTTTGTCTTTGTAATCAAAGGAATTTGATTTTGGATAGACAGGTGAAGACATATTTTACTGGGCTGGTAAAAGATATGTAAATACAAATCTAATATTGTAGAAAGCCAGTCATTCGGAGTCAGGAAGCTTCTTTGAAATTGCATTGCAAATATTTAAGTAATTATCAATTTCAATGAGTTTAGATTCATACAATTCCAAAAGGCTGTCAAGACACTTATGTGTAAACCGTGTCAGCCTTACAAAATGAGGCAAGAGACTATCATATCTTGTGTGAGTGATATTTGATACTTCTGTACAAATATAAATTAATGGCTTTCCAAATTCATCCACAAATTCTGGACACCCTACCTAGACCTACCAAATAAAAAAAAAATGATTTCAAGAAATAAATACAACAAAAAACGAGAAGTGTAAAGATTGCAATTACGTAAAACAAATCTGCATGACAATTACATATCGCATACAAATAGTCAAATACCACTCTTAGAGCAGTCAAATCGCAGTACAAGATTTGGTTCACTTTTTATTTTATTTATTTTTTAAACCAGAAGCAGTGCATCTCCAGATTGAATCAGGTATATGAATTATTTTCTATTCACAAATTGTTGGTTATACCCTTGTAAACCAGAATAATCATAATCAAAGTGTTAACAAAACAAATATTTTCCTTTTTAACACTGTCTTAAACTTGAAGGTCAGTCCAGTGAAAATCAAGTAGTTTGTACAAACACTATGTAGATATTTTTTTTTATCTTCTTCCAGACCTAAAAATTCAATGTTGTGAACATTGTTGAAGGATCACATTTTTCGCAGAATTCTTGATGTCAACATTTAGGTATGCAATGCCTTGAAATAATTTTATGACAAATTCATGTACACATTGACAAATATTGTATAGGACCAAATATCTCAAATCAATTGCAGTAATGTCCAATAATATGTGATGATGCAATAATGACAATGTATACAATTTTAAGAACGGAAGAAGAATATGTTTTCATTGGAGTCGGACTAGTGCAATCAAACATAACTTTTTTCTGGATTACTGATATAGCAGCATCCGCAGTCATTTAACTTTTTTTAAAGCTTCAACACAACAAGAGGCAATTTTCAATATATTATTGTTACTTAGACCAGGTGTGCATAATAATGGGAATAAAGTCTTTCACTGGCTTTTACGTTTCACAAGTCCCTAAATCATAAAGGACATTCAGTGCACTACTCTCTGCAGAAAATGTATTGTCACTCATTGCAGGTCAACAAACTAGAATCATAAAAATACCACAGAAAAAGGAAAAAACATGTAAAAATTGGTAAGCTGATATTGGTAAGAGGGCTGCAAATACCTTTGCCCCCAAATCATGAGTATCAGCCAAACCTTTTAACTACAGCACCTATATACAAATATCCACACTTTTGATATCATAGTATTGGCAAGTTACATTCATGAGCACTAGTAAGTAATTATATTATGTAGTACAATGCGATACATTTAATCAAGCAGAGACTTCAAATTTGAGTATTAATCATTTTCCTGTATGCATTTTTATTTTGAAGTTGCACAACAAACATACAAAGCAAGCTAAGTACTTTTCATCAACAGCTGGGCTTAATTGTGGGCAATATGTGCTTCATTTTTATTTTGATTATGTATCATTGTATGCCTATCTGAGATGACAAAAGGAGAAGGCGGGTGGGAGGGAAGAGGATGAGGAAGTGAGGATGAGAAAAAGAGGAAGAAGGGAGGAGAGGAAGATGTGTGATGTAGGAGATGGATGAGGATACGAAAAGGGAACAGAAGGAGAAGGGGAAGAGGTGGAGGAAGAGGAGGAGGAGGAAGATTGGGGTAAAAGATGTGTCGGGGGGGGGGTGGGGGAAGATGGTGAAAGGTGAGAAGGTGAAGGAAGAGAAAATAACTATGAAAATGGAGGTGGGAGGAGCTTCAGGATAGGAAGAAGAAGAAAAGGATCAGGGATAGATGAGGTGCATTTGGGGGAGAAATGGAGGGTGGAGGACTAAGAGAAGGTGGTGGAGGAAGGGGGGGGGGGGAGCTAAGAGGGGAGGGGAGGGGAGGGGAGGGATAGGAAGTTCAGGAAAAGATGAGGTGCAAGAGGAGAGGGGGTACAGGACATTGAGGGAAAGGGGAGGATGTAAAGGTAGCGAAAGAGAAGTAGGAAGATGGGGGAAGCTAGAAGAGGGGAAGGAGGAATAGAGGAAAATCAGAGATAGATAAGCTGCATGAGGAGAGGAATAGGGAACAGTGGAGGTGGGGAAGGTGGATCGGTGATCAAGGGGAGGAGCAGGAAGAGGGAGAAGAGGAGGATAGGAAGATCAGGGATGTTTATGAGAAGGGGAAGCGGGACTATAAGGGGAAAGGTGAGGAAGTTGTGGAGGAAGAGGGAGCAGGAAAAGAGGAGCAAGAGGAACAGGGGAGGAGAAGAAGGCAGTGGACAGATGAGTTGCATGAGGGGAAATATGGGAAGGAGGAAGGTAAAGAGAGGAAACTGCTATTGGTTGAAGTTACACAGAAGATGTATGTCGAGAGGAGGGGGAGGGGGAGGGGGGAGAAGAAGAATTACCTGAAGAAAACATGTAATTTTCCATAAACTTCACGTTAGCTTTTTCTCTCCCACCTTCCCCATCCCCTCAACTTTCTTTTCTTCTTTTGTCTTCCTCAAACCCTCGATTGGTTACTCACCCCTGACAGGAATGAGGGCTCTTCCTTAAGTCCACTTCCTTCTGCAACTGCTCCATTTCCTCTTCCTTATATCGTAAATGGTCTGATACCTTTTTATTTTTTTATTTCTTGATTAAACAAAATAAACTAATATTCAAAAATGCACCGCGCCTTTGATTTATCCCACTTGTTATTTTTCTGAATATTTGTACAAGGTATGTCTTCTATGTACTAATCATCTGCAAAAGTGTGACCTCTGTGTTGTTAGAATGGTATGGAATTAAAGGTTTATAATTACTTTTGGACCAAATTAAAGAAAATTAAATGAGATTTGGACCCCACTGATGATATATCAATACTTTCCCTTCACCTTCGAAGTCATAAAGTGCATTCCAGGCTCTAGATTATCGACTGTCTACACACAGTACAGACACCATGAGCAAATACACGCCTCAGTTGAATTCTCCTGCCTTAGACATTCAGCAAAATTACATCACCTGACTCTAGGTGTTTAATATTTGCATATATGCACAGAAGGTTCTAGAATCAGCATTTAGAACCAGCAATTGTAAATGAAAAGGTTGTGAATAGAGTCATTTTTTGAAGATTGCAATCACTGTTTCCTTTAAAGTTATACATTAAGACTTCTAATACAACATTAAATGGGTGATATGGTAATATCTATATGCATGCAAGCATAACGAGGTTGATGATGGAATATAATACACTACTTGTCCACTTTCTGAACATAATTATGTTTGCGCTCCAGCTTAGTTTGAATTTGAATGTTCCACCTCTTGCATTCATTTTACCAGATCTTCATAGAGTTCCTGTATTATCTCATCTTAAATCTCCAGAGGTCAAGTTTCCAGTGATGTGCCTTCTTCAGAATAGCTTGTTCTTGTTGCTGCCCTGAAAACAAGAATGTATAGGAAATATAATTCTGTGATTAAATACATTAATGATTACAAAATAATTCCAAAGTAATAACTTCATTGATCTCCACAATTGCAGTATTTATAGATAAGTCCTAAAGGACACATCGATGCCAGTGGTGTATAGATGGACTCACTAAATTCAAAATTCATTGTTCTTGTCCTGAATATATGTTCAAAATAATGGAGCATCGTCTACACTACAGTACTATTTAAGGACAAACTTTAATTTGCAATCATGAATTTGTGCAATTTAAGACTACCAGACTACCAGAATATTCCAAGAACATTGTTTTTATAGTTCAGATATAATCCAGCAAAAACTAGATTTTCTGCAATACAAAAACAAATTAACGGAACAGCTCAGGCCTAGTCTGGTGGCAATCATTTGATTAGCATGTCTGTACCAATACATGATATGCTGATAACAGAATTGTAGATTGTTATGCTTCTATTGATGATAGTATTGGAGTTAGAGAGCCTGAGGTGGAAGTCTGCGAACTGGTTTGAGCGGAGATCTAGCACTTGTGGATGCATGCTCATGATCAGTCATAGAGAACTTTTTTCAATACCATGTTACACCAAATTTGTTTACAGGAAAGAGAAGTAAAAGGAATCATGAAATGCAGCACAGTCCAATTAACTGGACGAACACCCAAATCAGATCATGTTCACCAAATATTTCATTCCACTCTTGTAATATGTATTGTAATTACATACAAATGTAATACACGCTAATTGTATGTACTCCATTTCACATCTGTGTGCGTTTGCGGTGCGCAGTGCATTTAATTTTCATGAGGCAATTAATTTCCTCAAGTTCACTAATTCAATGGTTTTGAGACAGTAAAATGTGAATCATGAAGAAATCACACAAGCAACATCAAGCCAAACCTGTTTGTCTTGCCATGTCGCAGCACGTCTTCCTCAGCTCAGTGAGTTGCATCCCATCCTGTATGTATCAGCATGATGTGCTTTCAGTGGCAATGAAGATGGGAAGTAGTACAGATCACATTGCCAGAGCATCGCTGCATCAAATATTTGAAGTACTGAAGATTCGTTTTGAATGAGAGATACTTCCTAAGCACGATATGAAGCATTTCACTTCCCGAGTCACAAAGCGAAGCATTCCAGTTTCAAACTCGTGAGGATAGCAGCTAGGATCTCCCCCTGTTGTACCATGCAGTCAAAGTGTGTTGTTTTCAAAGAGCGCGCCTCTTCTGGACTCTCTTAGGTCAATAATAGGTCAACAGCAATTGAGAGGTTATGTCAACAGGGCATTATTCAGGATCCCCATGCTACAATGCAGGCTGAATTGCTCACTTTCTTTTGGTCCATTAAAGTTAGGGCCATATAGTCTATACGTTCAGACATAACTATTGGTATTTGTGTAGTTCATATTCTTATACTGACTTAACTTGCTATGATTGCTCTTCTATGTATAAATACGGGGTCATAAAGTGTGAATAGTAGCATTTGCATTCAGATAGCCTAGCGAGATATTTTAGGCTGAGAAGTGCATGGATTGAGCCTGTAAGAGCCATGTCTAAAAACTATATGCCCTCTCCACCTAGCACATAGCTAGGCTAGCTTCAGCAGACAGTGTATAAGACCATTGGCCCTATCAGGAATAAGACAATCTGAGTTGATATATCATTTCATGAAGATAAGTGCCATACATAATTAGGTGCGGCATTCAAACTTGTGTATATATTGCTCTAGATGCACTGATGCAACTGCAACTTTGTCTGAACACTTAGCCTAGGCCACTACTTTCTCTTTGACATAGCAGCGTATTATAGTGGGGGGGAGAAAAGCGCTGCGGTCAGTCGTTAGCATAAAGAAAGCTGGTAAAGTGGTATGTGCCTATTGTGAGAGCATGAAGATGTAGATCCATTCTGTTGAGGGCCAGAGCTGGACTATGATGGCTCTTCTAAATGTAAATATGAGGACAACTCAGAAAGCCGAGCAAGATTGTAGGCTGTGCAGCTGGAGACTGTTAACAACACATTCTCTTAACCCAGACTATGCCCTGATCTATGCCCCTCACCTGCACAGTGAGGAAAAGGGAAAAGGTTGTAGTCTGAGTTATCAGACATAGTTGTGTCCAAACACATCACATACAAACTTAGTGGTGTCCATACACTCCATAGCCTACAACCTTGGCTAACATTCAGACAGTGTAGTAATTAAGATCACAAACTTAGTTCATTACTTCCCCATTAAGTGAAGCACACTCTAGAAACTTAGTCAATTTAGATTATCTTTTGGATGCACTGATGCAACTACAACTTTGTCTGAACACTTAGCCTATGTTAGTACTTTCCCTCTATAGCTTCTCTTGCTTGAGAGATGAAAGTCAGACTTCTGCAAGGCATTGCAATGCACTCCAGCTAGCCTGGCTTCTAGGCTGTTTGGGCATTTTTAATTGAAACTTCAATAAACAATCAATTCATCTTGCTGATGTAGGCCACATCATTCTCAATTTCTTTTGCAGATATGGACTGAGAAAACAAGAAAGATTCAGTGGTATAATCTTTAGAATACTCGACTCATATCATTTTGGATCAGAAATATCCACCAGCCTGGAAACCAGGCTACGCAACCACAAGCCCTGACAGTGACAGGCCACAGGGACAGCAAAACAAACAATGACCCCATTCATAAATTCTCTATTACACAGCATGCACCACTGTTCTTTTCAAAGCACTGAGAATGAATGAGGAGGATGGTTTGAAAAGCGAAAATTTCCTTCAGATGTTAAGATCACATGGATGTGAATATCATTAATATTAGAAGGAGCCATCATGCAGTGTATGAGTATTGACTATGTGTCTCAATATCCATCACTTTGGAAAAATGTGAACTAACTTGCAGATTGCAGGTTCCAGAAGTCTCAGAAATTTACATTAATGAGACCTCTAGATAACCCAAGGCAAAGATTCCAGCCCTCATGGAAACATGATTATAGTCTCATGATTCAGGCCCTAGCTGCCATATGCACTATTTGAGACGCGGACATGGTGGGGCCTGGGCATATGCGTCTACAAATCATAGACGTCAGTTGTATTACACAAAGACATATCATCGCAATTGATATGTCACTTATATTTGAAATGCCAAATATGTTATATTATTCATTTATTTGGTAACACAAGTATGAATATGAAATAATATGTGCATTGCAAACATGATAGTTCTGGCTCTCACGCGACATACCAGCTTTCTTCCATCATATTGCCAACGACTGACTAGGGCGCTTTTGTTCCCCCCACTATACTCTGCTAGATATACCAGAGAGAAAGTACTGGCCTAGGCTACTTAGTCAGACAAAGTTGTGCATGTTGCATCAGTGCATCTAGCTGAAAGAAGCAATCACTATACATGTTTATATAGACTGCTAATACCTAAACATGTATGGCACTGTACTGCATGAAATGTTATATCAACTCAGATTGTCTCATTTATGACAGGGTGAATGGTCTATACACTAGCTGTCTGATGAAAGCTAGACTAGCTATGTGCTAGGTGGAGAGGGCATATAGTCTGAGTTTTTAGACATGGTTCTTACAGACTCTATCCATGCACTCCTCAACCTAGAATATCTCGCTAGGCTATCTGAATGCAAATGCTACTATTCACACTTTATGACCCCGTATTTATACATAGAAGAGCAATCATAGCAAGTTAAGTCAGTATAAGAATATGAACTACACAAATACCAATAGTTAAGTCTGAATGTATAGACTATATGGCCCTAACTTTAATGGACCAAAAGAAAGTGAGCAATTCAGCCTGCATTGTAGCATGGGGATCCTGAATAATGCCCTGTTGACATAACCTCTCAATTGCTGTTGACCTATTATTGACCTAAGAGAGTCCAGAAGAGGCGCGCTCTTTGAAAACAACACACTTTGACTGCATGGTACAACAGGGGGAGATCCTAGCTGCTATCCTCACGAGTTTGAAACTGGAATGCTTCGCTTTGTGACTCGGGAAGTGAAATGCTTCATATCGTGCTTAATTAGGAAGTATCTCTCATTCAAAACGAATCTTCAGTACTTCAAATATTTGATGCAGCGATGCTCTGGCAATGTGATCTGTACTACTTCCCATCTTCATTGCCACTGAAAGCACATCATGCTGATACATACAGGATGGGATGCAACTCACTGAGCTGAGGAAGACGTGCTGCGACATGGCAAGACAAACAGGTTTGGCTTGATGTTGCTTGTGTGATTTCTTCATGATTCACATTTTAGTGTCTCAAAACCATTGAATTAATTAGTGAAATTGCCTCATGAAAATTAAATGCACTGCACCACATAATTTCAACTTCTGCAAATGCACACAGATGTGTAATGGAGTACATACAATTAGCGTGTATTACATTTGTATGTAATTACAATAAATTACATACAAATCAGATTGAAATGTAGTCAAAAGAATAGAAGTGTGGAATGAAATATTTGGTGAACATGATCTGATTTGGGTGTTCGTCCAGTTAATTGGACTGTGCTGCATTTCATGATTCCTTTTACTTCTCTTTCCTGTTAACAAATTTTTTGTAACATGGTATTGAAAAAAGTTCTCTATGACTTATACATCGAGGCACGCATCCATAACGAGGGCTAGCTCTCCTCTCAAACCAGATACCTCAGACTCTATAAGTCCAATACTATCATGTTATCAACTGAAGCATAACAATCTAAAATTCTGTTATCAACATATCATGTATTGGTATAGACATGCTAATCAAATGATTGCCACCAGACTAGTGCTGAGCCGAATATTTTAGATTTTGAATATGCAGTACAGAACAATTAATTTTTAATTTAGTGAGTGAGTCCATCTATACACCACTGGCATTGATGTGTCCTTTAGGACTTAGCTAAATATTGCAATTGTGGAGATCAATGAAGTTATTACTTTGGAATTATTTTGTAGTCATTAATGGATTTCACATAATTATATTTCCTATTCATTCTTGTTTTCAGGGCAGCAACAAGAACAAGCTGTTCTGAAGAAAGCACATCACTGGAAACTTGACCTCTGGAGATATAAGATAAGATAATGCAGGAACTTCATGAAGATCTGGTAAAATGAATGCAAGAGGTGGAACATTCAAATACACACTAAGCTTGAGCGCAGACATAATTATGTTCAGAAAGTGGACAAGTAGTGTATTATATTCCATCATCAACCTCGTTATGCTTGCATGCATGTAGATATTACCATATCACCAATTTAAGTATTATTATTAAAAGTATGTATGTATATTTTTAAGGGAAACAGTAATTGCGATCTTCAAAAAATTACCCTCTTCATAACCTTTTCATTTACAATTGCTGGTTCTAAATGCTGATTCTAGAACCTTCTGTGTATGAACACCTTGAGTCAGGTGATGTAATTTTGCTGAATGTTCCATGCAGGAGAATTCAACTGAGGCATGTTTTTTTTTTTAAAAAAAGGTATCAGACCATTTACGATATAAGGTAGAGAAATGGGAGCAGTTGCAGAAGGAAGTGGACTTAAGGAAGAGCCCTCATCCCTATCCCTCCTCCGAGGTGCAGGGGTGAGTAACCAATCGAGGGATTAAGGAGGACAAAAGAAGGAAAGAAAGTTGAGGGGATGGGGAAGGTGGAAGAGAAAAAAACTTATTTGAAGTTTAAGGATCTTCACACTTGTTTTCTTCAGGTAATTTTTCTTCTTCTCCCCCTTCCCCTCTCGACACACATCTTCCCCTTAACTTCCCATTGCAGTTTCCTCACATTTCCTTCTCCTGATGCAACTCAAATATCAATGGCCTTCCTCTCCTTCCCTGTTCCTCTCACTCCTCTTTTCCTACTCCCTCTTCCTCCATTACTTCCTCACCTCTCCCCTTATAGTCCCTCTTCTACTTCTCATACACATCTATTCTTCATCTTCCTATCCTCCGGCCCCTTCTCCTCCCGTCTTTCTAATCCTGGTTACCTCCCCCTGCTTCTCCCCTTGACCACTGATCCTCCCCCACCCCCACCCCCACCCCCACTGTTCCCTATTCCTCTCATGCAGGTTATTTTTTCTCTCTGATTTTACTCTACTTCCTTTTCTACTCTTCTAGCATCCCCTCTTCCTTCTCCTCTTTCTCTCCCTTCACGTCCTCCCCTTTCCCTCTATGTCCTGTACCCCTCTCCTCATACACTTCATCTTTTCCTGTACTTCCTATCCCTCCCGTCCTAGCTCCCCATCTTCCTCCACCTCCTTCCCTTATTCCCCCACCCTCCATTTCTCCCCTAGTGCACCTCATCTATCCCTGATAATTTTCTCCTTCTTTCCATCTTGAAGCTCCTCGCCCCTCCCTTTTCAGACTTTTTTCTCTTCATCCACCCTCTCACCTTTCACCCTCTGGCTTCTGCCCCCCCTTCCCCCATTTATCCCTCATACACATCGTTTAACCCAATCTCCTTCTTCGTCCACCTCCCCCCCCCCCTCCACCTCCTCCTCTGCCCCCTCCTCCTCCTTCTCCTCCTCCTTTTCCCTTATTTTCTCTTCCTCCATCTCTTCCCCTTCTCCTTCCGTCCCCTTCCTCTATTTATCCAGCTCCTAGCTACATCACACATCTTCCTCTCCTCCTTTCATCCTCTTTTTCTCATCCTCACCTCCTCATCCTCTTCCCTCTCACCCACCTTCTCCTTTCGTCATCTCAGATAGGCATATAATGATGATACATAGCGATATTTTCTACTCTAACTATGTAAAACACATATTGTCTATGATGAAGCTTGCTGTGTATGTTTGTTGTGCATCTTCAAAAAAAAAAATACATAACATGACCTACAGGGCAATGAGTAATACATGAACTCAAATTTGAAGTTCCTGCTTGATTAACTGTAATACATTGTACTACATAATATAATATCTTATGAGTGTTCATGAAATAATGTGTCAATATGATATCAAAGGTGTATATATTTGGATATTGTGTCATAGTTAAAAAGTCAATACTCATAATGGGGCAAAGCAATTTGCAGCCCTTTTACCAATACAGTATTACACCAGTCTGTGGGGCTCTGCTCGCCTCATGCAATAGTGGGGTGCAGAGATCCATGATGTGTGTTATCGCGGTCTCGGGTCTATAGGCTATAGGACGGCCTGATCAAAATTCAACCCAAAATCTAGCTGAATCTAAATCCGCTGAAAGTCAGCTTCTAGTTTTAAAAATGTGTGAAAGGTTTTTACACATATTTTTTTTCTACATTTTTTATGGTATTTCCATGATTCTATTTTTTGACCTGCAATTCTCCCTATCGCATATAGCCGATATCAAGCGATATCACCTCGCGATACCGATATCTAATCGATTGCTCTTGGGACGTATACTTCCGGTAAGAGTTTGTCGTCGGCAGAAAGTGACCTAGAAATCACTTTTTTTTATGAAATAAGCAGCGAATATTTTGTGTAAAGTTATGGTTTGGGTCAGGGTTAAATTTAGAATTAAGTGTTAAGGTGTTAGTGTAAGGTCAGGGTTAGGTTTAGGGTTAAAATTCATAAAATTAGTTGGATACCCTGGTTCGTTATTGTACGGGATTGCCGAATGTTCGTGGACCGGAAGTTCATATCCCAAGAATTAAAGGTAAAAAAATTAGAGCGCCACACACGTCCAGATTCGGAGAGCTATATGCGATAGGGAGAATTGTGCTACAATACCTTTCCTGCAGAGAGTAGTGCACTGACTGTCCTTTATTATTAAGGAATTGTTAGAGTGTGAAAGATTTTAGTCACTTTATCATGCATGCCTGGTCTAATTAATAGCAATAATACATTGAATATTGCCACTCGTTGTGTTTAAGCTTTAACAAAAGTTTAAATACTGCAGATGCTGCCATATTGGTAATCCAGAACAAAATGTTAGATTGCAATAAGCTGACTCTGATGAAAACCCATTTTGGCCTTTGCAATATTTGTCAATGTGTACATGAATGTATGTATGTAGTATAAACCATTCAAGGCATTTTATTACAAATGTGGACATCACCAAATTCTGCAAAAAAGTGTATGAAACACTAACAAATATGGAAGGCTCACTTTGTGACAAGATACTTAACAGTTGTATTCAAATAGTGAAAGATAAAGATATTTTCTGCATTTTGCTTGTGAGGCTCAGCTCCTTTTTCAAATATAAGCTGGTAACAAATACTTGTTGGTACATGTATAGTATTGACCTTGACAAGTCACTTTTAGGATGTGCAAGATAATTTGAAATGTGTTTCAATAGTATTCAAGTTTTGGGGGAAAAATAACTTTGCATTTTCTTCTATCCATCAATGCTTAATTGTGTGTGAACCTTCAACAATGTACACAACATTGAAGTTTTAGGTATGGGAGAAGAGGTAAAATCTAAATAGTAGTTGTGTGAACTACTTGATTTCCACTGGACTGACCTTCAAGTTTAAGACAGTGTTATAGAAGTAAAATATTTATGTTTTCTGTAACACTTTAATCATGATCATTCTGGTCTATAATGATGTAAACAACATAATTTGTGAATAGAATAAGTCATATACCCGATTTAATCTGTAGATGCGCTTCTGTTTTGTACTATTTTTCTCTTATGCAGAATAAATAATAGTGTACTATCATTTGATTGCTCTAAGAGTGGTATTTGACTATTTGTATGCAATATGTAATTGGCATCACATTTCCCCTACGTGACAGTTCTTGTTTTTTGTCATGCTCATTTCTTGACAGACATCAATTTAATTAGTGATAATTGTTTGTCTCGCAATGTATGGTCAACGGAATCTAAAAAGATCATGATGTTTTGTGTGCTGCTGCAACACTTCGACAGGTGTGATACAAAATTGTAGTAAGTAGGGTATTTAAACCCGTATCACACCTGACGAAGTGTTGCAGTGGCTCACGAAACTTTGTGATCTTTTCTGATTCCGTTGACCATACACTGCGAGACGAACGATTATATTAAGCATTATTGATCAATTTCATTGTTTCCTTTATTTTGGTAGGGCTAGGTAGGCTGTGCAGAATCTGAGGACAAATTTGGAAAGCAATTCATTATACTGTATGTAGATTTGTGCAGAAGTATCAAATATCCCTCACACAAGATCATATGATAGAGTATATCTCTTGATCTTATTTTGTAAAGCTGACACGGTTAATACAAAAGTGTCTTGACAGCATTTTGAAATGTCTTAATTGTAATGAATCTAAACTCATTGAAAATGATCACTTCTTATATGCAATGTAATTTCAGAGAAGCTTCTTGACTCCAAATGACTGTCCTAACATATGTTTTTCAGCCCAGTGAAATATGTTTTCACCTGTCTTGCCAAAATCATGTCCCTCTGATGAGAAAGACGAACATGCAGTTTGCATACATTAGTTGTTGCTATGTCAGGTAAACTTGGACAAGCATTAATGTTGATATTGGTAGCTTACACTTACTTTTGTGGAAGAAAACAAGCATTATGAGTGATTACTACCTTCTTACTTCTCTGTTTTATAGCAATAACATCAAAGTTTAGATATAATGCTATGTGTCACCTGATTTTGCTGCAATTACAGCGAAAATATGCCACAACAGAGTCTTTTGCATCAAGCTGACTTTCGCTTGAATTACAGTGAAATCAAGTCAAAACACCTGACCATTTTTGCTGTAATTTCAGCAAAACCTCAAGTTAAGATGCACACCCAATTTCGCTGGAATTACAGCGAAATATCGAGTCATGGCATCTTCCTGGTTTCGCTGTAATTACAGCAAAATATAAAATCAACACACCAACGTTCCCAGTTTTGCTGTAATTACAGCGAAATAACAATGCGAAACACCTTCCTAATTTTGCTGCAATTACAGCAAAATGGAATTGCGCCAAGCCTTGTATTTGAAAATTAAGAAAAGCTTTCATTATTGATGATGCTGTGTTTTTGCTCAGTTAGAGCAGATTTTTAAAAAACTTGGGAAACGCGCAAATTACCCAAATCCAACACAACAATGTTGAAGGACTTAACGAATGACTGGTGATCCCTTCTTGTGCTAAATCAGATTCTTAATGGACAAAGTGTGGTATCACATTTAGCTCAAGAAGGGATCACCAGTCGTTCGTAAAGTCATTCGTAAATTCATAACAGCTTGGTGAAACACCCCCCAGATACCTACAGAGGATCAATCAGAGATATTAATTCTGACAATAAATCCATACTTCATTTCAGGATCATAATACCGTGCAAGCATTTTGAGAGAGAAATCAGTGATACCAGTCTAAATTAAATTATGTGAACTGGCAACTCACATTAAAGGGTACCACCGGGCAGAGATTTAGCTCTCGTACATCAAAGCTATATGAACAGACAAAACAAGTTTGAGATCCCGAGATTATACATTGCTAGGGAATCATTTGTAATATCACGTTTTAATAGTTCTGTCAGCACAGTTCCGATACTGATACCACATAACTATACTCTAATTGATCACTATTGTGATCTATTGCAGCCAGCAAAGAAAATCTCAAAAATCATTCCTGTGTGCACCGCTATTGTTTACGCTGTGCAATAAATCGCTTAGGTACAATAATAACGTGCATGTATTGATCTGGTGGACGTGCAAACAAAGTGGTGCGGAACTTTAGTCGAATAGTCGATGTTCCATGTGCTGCATTAAACTAGAAATGCTCGGTGGGTCGTGCTGCCAAGCACATGTATCCCCCGAACCCACCGCATCATCCATCATCGTGATAAACCCCCCCCCCCCCCCACCACCACTTCACTTTACCTTCTGATATTCCTTCTGTGTGCCAACTGTTACGACAAACTGGAAAAAAAAGCAGAAATATGACATGGCATCCTATAAAAGTTGGAGTTGGAACAAAATAAACCTTTTTGTGTACAAAGACGGACCAAGCGAGGGCGCCTCCACCAAAAACAATAGGCGTTTTAATACCAAATTTGAAGATGATCCGAGAAGAACTGCAGCGAGTAGAGCACTCACAAGAAAATGTACCTTTTTGTGTACAAAGACGGACCAAGCAAGGACGCCACCACCTAAAACAATAGGCGTCTTCGCTTTACCATGATACACCTTCATACCAAAGAACTGCAGCCAGTAGAGCACTCACAAGAAAATCTCTGCGGCGGACGTGGACGCGGCGCGACGAGGCCAAATCCATAGTATCCTCTGAACTCTGTTCGGGGCATACAATAGTTGCATTGTTCTCATATTACAGAAACATATCAGACCTCACAACAGTATGATTGATATTCAATTCTAGTACCAAAACAACGAAGCATTGGTTTTGTAATGCCCAGTGGTCCCCTTGAAGCGTTGATCCCTAGATTTTGAGACGAGTCTTGGACGGGTCGTCCTTAACTCAGCTGGTCCTTGTAGCCTAAAGACCCGAGACTGAGATTGCAGGAGTGCCCACTATGGCTCTCTGTACCACACCGGTGCATTGAGATGAGCAGTGCACAGCTAACCGGTGCCTGAACGGTGCAATACACGCTATAAATGTAGACTATTCCTGCTATTAAATACAGGTAGTGTGTTTCAGACGTTAACACAGCAAGTGATTCACTTTTCTCCTGAAAAGCTTTGTGAAGCTAACATGTTATTGTAATGTTATACTCTTGATCCATTCCTAGTTTCTTGACTTTTATGCAAGGGACAGACCATCTTTAACCTCCCTCTTTCTTCCTTGTTCGTGCACAGAGGTCAGGAGCAAAAGGGTGGTGTCCAAGCTGATCGCTAAGCTGACCGATGAGGACCGGCTGGTCAGGGAAGCCACATGCCTGTCGTTGGGCCACCTCAAGGCCAAGTCCTCCGTCCCTCATCTCGTGGAGATATGGTGAGCAGTCATTACAAATACACAAATGCTCGGGGCAATTCTCCACACGGCATATAGCGGGGAAACGCATCCCATAATGCACAGCACAGTAACATCAGGATTTTTCTTTACAGTCACACCTGTGTTCGGTCTCATACACTAGTACACTAGACTATAAGCGGACACAAGTGTAATAAAAATCTGATGTGGCTGTGGGGTGCATCATGGGAGAACATTTCCTTATGCCCATGAAATAAAACAGAGAACTCATCTAACCGAGATACTATCTTATGGCAACATCAATGCTAAAACGATACCTCTTTGTAGGTGATTACATCACATCGCGCCGGTTTCCAGCTTGTGCGTTTGTCAAGTCTAACTGGTTTTTAAGCCTGCTCTTTATTGAGAAGAAAAGATTGACCACCACCTAATTATATTGTAACCTTTGGCTTCATTAAAGTGTATATTTACTTGGGAAAGTGAGAGTTTGATTATTTGTCTGAGTCCATCCAAGCCCAGAGTATGCTTTTTGTCTCGCCCACCGGAGGTGAAGGCGAGACTAAGGGATCCAAATGGCGTCCGTCCGTCGTCCGTCCGTCGTCCGTCCGTCGTCCGTCCGTCGTCCGTCCGTCGTCCGTCCGTCGTCCGCCGTCGTCCGTCGTCCGTCACAAATGTTAAAGTTTACCTGCAAGACTCTCTTATGATCCATAACTTGGCAACTGTTACAGCAATGGCAGCCACGCTTGGTTGATAGAAGCACTAGGGGTATCTTCATGTTATGGTGTTGTCAGAGGTCATGTGATGATGTCAAAGGTCATTTGAGGTCATATATTAAAGAGTATGTGCAAGACTCTCTTTTTCTATGTAAAAGTTTACCTGCAAGACTCTCTTTTGACAAATAACTTCACATAGGTTGCTTGGATTACAACCTAACTTGGGTCATAGATGCACTGGGGGTACCTTCATGTTATGGTAGTTGGAGGTCACAGGATCAGGTCAAAGGTCACTTGAGGTCATACGTTAAAGTTTTCCTGCAAGACTCTCTTTTGACAAATAACTTCACATGGGTTGCTTGGATTACAACCTAACTTGGGTCATAGATGCACTGGGGGTACCTTCATGTTATGGTACCGTTGGAGGTCACAGGATAAGGTCAAAGGTCATTTGAGGTCATACATTAAAGTTTACCTGCAAGACTCTCTTTTGACAAATAACTTCACATGGGTTGCTTGGATTACAACCTAACTTGGGTCATAGATGCACTGGGGGTACCTTCATGTTATGGTGCCGTTGGAGGTCACAGGATAAGGTCAAAGGTCATTTGAGGTCATACGTTAAAGTTTACCTGCAAGACTCTCTTTTGACAAATAACTTCACATAGGTTGCTTGGATTACAACCTAACTTGGGTCATAGATGCACTGGGGGTACCTTCATGTTATGGTACCGTTGGAGGTCACAGGATAAGGTCAAAGGTCATTTGAGGTCATACGTTAAAGTTTACTTGCAAGACTCTCTTATCACACATAACTCATCACATGTTGCTACAATGGCAATCAAACTTGGATGATGGATGCACTGGGGGCACCTGCATGTTATTGTGCTGTAAGAGGTCACATGATAAGGTCAAAGGTCATTTGAGGTCATACATTAAATTTATGGAATGTTACATTCTATGGCAGATATTTCACAATCAGCCAGGGATACAATTCTTTTGCGTAGCAACGGAGATCGCGATATTTCTGGTTATTTTCGCAAGTGGGCGAGACACAATATTGCTAATGCCTTGTTTCTACAGTACACTCATATTCTTACAAAGTCAATGAAATTGTATCTTAAGATGTTATCATATTAGCTCTGGGTATTTAATGATTCATATATTTACTCATATTGAAGGTTTCTTTAATTAAAATTCATTACTTTAAGTGAGTAGTTTTAGGTTTAGGATCCTGGTTAGAATATGGTTGACCTGTGGTTAGATAAAGGGGAGGGTAGGAATCATATCTGATTTTATTACAATTTTTTTGCCTGATTGTTACAAGAAACATCTTTTAAATGTGTGCTGCAACACTCGACTTAACTACACACTTGATTGTATGCATGTGACGCAAGTTGCTAAACTGCCAATACCCTAAAATACAAATAAATTGGACTTTCTTTGTTGTTCTTAACTAATTACTCCATTTTTGTGTCCATGTCCTCAGGAGGAGCGACTTGATCTCTGATGTGAGGGCAGCGGCCGAGGTCGCTTTGGGTCAAGTGGGATCAGAAGAAGCCAAGAACGCACTCCAGATGACCTATTTACTCTCCAAAGAGATGTCCACCCTTGAAGCACAAGATGCAACCGTGTAGGTCGAGGTCACAGTAAGAATTTGGGGAGAGATTACCTACCAAGATTGTGAAATGCAGTTTCAGTAGCTTTTAGTTGATGCCTATACAGGGAAACCCCGTTATAACGAAGGGGACGGGACCCACACTTTTTCCTCGCTATAGCCGATTGCTCGCTATATCAGTACATGATCAAAACATACAGAAACAAATGCATCTATAGGACTATACAAACAATAACATATTTACCGCTAGGACTGTAATATCAATGGCTTTGCAAGCATTCTAAACTGAATTCATGAGCTAAGAATTCACTAAAATATCTAACAGCACAGAAAAAGTAAATAAATGACACTTCCAACACCTCCGTTTACCGACAAATGAAGCAGCGGGGAGGCCCAGTTACCCGGCCGCGCCTGCCGTCATGACTGCGTGTTAGCAATGAATGATCATTGAACGCTATCTGCATGCATGCGCGGCCGCGGTCGTACACGCGCGGTGTCACATGCGTTTAGAGGCTCCTGCCATGTGCGTGCGTGAGCGGGACTGTGTTGATTGTTGCATGCGGGGGCGTGCAGTACATGTACCTAGAGCCGTATAGAGATACAGCTCTGGCAGTACAGCACGCATGTAATGTGGACATATGCATGTGTGTGTGTGTGTGGATTATTGAACGGTGTGTGTGATCAGCGTTTAACAGCGCGAAGAAAATTGCCTGTGCTGTTGTTGCATTTCCCTCGCTGGGCGGCGTGGCTGAAGGGAGTTCTCGTAATAACGGAGTCAATTTCCTTTCTTTTTCTTTATTTTTGGGCTGGGAATTTGCCTCGCTATAGCAGAAATTTCGCTATAGCCGATCTCGTTATATAAAAACAGAATGCACAGAGGGCTATGGAAGAAAAATCGGGACCCAAGAAATGTCCTCGTAATAGCAGGGTTCTCGCTATACCCGTGCTCGTTATAACGGGGTTTCCCTGTATTAAGACCAGTACTCCATTTATGAAGTCACGCAGTTGAATCATGATTCCTAGAATTTTCATTCAGCAACTATCCTATCATATAGCTGTTATATTTTTTTGTTTTGCTATATTTTCTTTATGTTCATATATCTAAATATGAATAGTTTTTAATGTTTTTTTCTGGAAAGATTTGTAAAGCTAACATGCAACATTTTATAGCCATTATAGATTCATGGTTTGTTTGCTTTTGTCTTTTCTTGTAATAACACTTCTGAAATAACAAGCACAATTCTTGGACAATTCTTCAGAGATGTGGTATATTTACTGCCCAGTATTCAATCCTCATGGAATATTTTTTATCAGAATTTAGTCTTGTCCACATCCAAATAGTGAAGACAGAGTTGAATTCTTTCACCTGGCTTGTTCAAAGGTAATGATGTGTAGACAGTAACTTCTTTTAGTGAGCAATAACGTAACATTCATATTTTAGTTACATGTAATATAAATTAAAGAAATGATAATACAGACACTGCAAGAAATGATAAGAGACATTACAATGCACAATAAATTAGAAGAATAAGTGATGTTTTTTCATGAAAACTGGGCTGGCCCTGATTTGTATTTTTATTTTCAAATTCATTCATCGTACAAGAAATTGATTAGAAACAATCGATCAGTTGCCATTTAGATGGAATGTGCTTATGGGTGTCTGTTATTGGTCTTGTTTGACACCTGAAAGAATTTCCTAAAAATTGTAGAAATGCAATCATTAAAGTGTGTGGATTTTCAAGAGTGCCTTGTGGACTTTGTCAAAGGATTTGAAATATTCTTCTAGTTTTAACAAGCCAAAACAAAAGCTCAGGAACAGGCAAATGTTTCCCAATAAAAATGAGTGTATGGATTGTGTGAGGAATATTTTTTACTTCCCGATTTATCTCATATGAAAGATAATGGGTACTGGCAATATTGATTACATTCTGCCATTATCACATGTCCCATCCTTGTTCGATTTCATGAAGGAATTGTCTAGATCAAGACCGGCTATGATAGCAGAACAGCAGACCCACAACTATGGGTCACAGGTTCAGGTTCTGAATAATGTTTACAGGGAGCATATGGTTAACATTCATGGGTATGCAGAAAATGATGACAGCACTGCAGTGCAACATTCACTTATATTTTTACATGTACAGCATTTTATATTCTTATATATATATATATTCTAACAGTTTTATGTACTGTTGGATGTATTAATGGTCTATGATCTTTCATATTGCATTGTATAGTTATAGATATTTATAGTGCAATAGACATCAAGGATGAAGGAAAGTTTTGATTGTTAAAAAGAAAATGTATTTATCATTAAGTATTAGGTATGAACAAGATATAAGCTTGTACCAATCTAACAAAGGAAAGTTGTGGATTGTTAAAAAGAAAGTGTATTTATCATGTGGTGTGAACAAAATATAAACATTTACTAATATTGCCATTTTATTTGCACTCTTTCCTATTGTTACAGTTCATAATAAAATTCCAAAGTGAAGAGTGAGAAATATTTGCCTTCAGACTCCCTGTGTTCAGTGTGTCGATCATTCATGCACATCAAGTCATGCGACATATCAAAGTCATCCCATTATTCACCACGAAGCGACATCCTGATTTTTTGCTGTAACATCCGCTTCCAGTCTAATACACTTGTACATTAAACCGGAAGCAGACATAACTGCAAACAAAATTAAAACATGGCTGTGTGGTTGATAATGGGATAACTTTTCCTTATACACATATACACATGAAGAATAGACAGCTTTGAAATAGTCAGAAACGACTAGAAAAAGCAATGAAATCAAATGAAAATCAATGTCTCATGATTTAGATACATGTATTTCTTATCCAAATTATCTCAAATATACATTTTAGTTTAGAAGAATCAATGGTTATATATTTTCTTTCTTGTCTTAGTCCGCTCATCACATTGGACGAGGCAGAGGAGAAGATAGAGAGAGGGAATTGTCTACTGCAGCTTGAGCTCTTTATGAAAAAGATTTTTGATGATGTGTATCAGACAGCCTGAGAGTCTGGTTTTTTGATAGGTGTAGTAAATACCGATACTGTATTGTACATGTATAATGCAGAGGTATTGCGTGGCATAGGGTCTTGACTTGAAATGTGATACATATTGTTGCTGTCACCACGGACTGGCATATAGAATGTACCTAAATGCCAGTTCTGACAGTGACGATATGTACAAGCCAGCAGTGATACCTGTGACATAACATTTCTGGTTAACAAAGCATTAACGTAGTTCACATCAATGTACACATGAAAATGCCTTCATATCACGCATCAAATTATGTTGAGTCTTGATATCAGCACATTATTGGACCTGTGAAATAGGGTTTGTTCAAGCTTGGCCACAACTATAAACCTTTTATTGTTCTTTCTCCAATGAATTACAACATATGAAAATATAGTACATCATCCCATATTTTACTTCTCTCTTGTAGGAAAGTTGGCTATCAACCCTACTATAAATAGTTGCACTATCAGCATCAGCTCACATGGAAAACGTGTCTAAAAACTTCCCTCTCCCAGTCCTTCAAATTTGGATGCCAGAGATCCACCATCAATATGACCCTTGACCCCTGCCAGCCAGATGCTGCCCCCTCGTTCATGTTCCGTGCCTCATGCAGATAGGAGTCATCGAAAAGCAGACACTCCTTCTCCTTCCACTGCCTGGATACCCCAGCCACTGTGAGTGAGCAGGATCCTGGGATGTGCAGACCTGGAAAAGAAAGCAAAAAATAAAAACAGAAAAACAGTATGTCAAATAGCCATATTATAATTCACATTTAAAGGGGAATACTGCTCTAAAAATAAAAAAAAAATTGAGAAAATTGGACAACATTTGATAGAAGTTTAAAAGAAAGACAATGACAGACACACATACATATTCATAAGTACATGTTTACTAGGGGCGCGTTTCTCGACACGATGACAACTCTGATAGATAACAAGTCTGATAGTAAGCACTGAGGTGATTCTCAAAGCTATTACAACTCTAACCTCAGCTTTAAATGCTGGAACTGCTCGGACCTTGTCGCATCTATTGTTTCTTGATCGGACGATCCTTGAGAACAATAGTGACTTATGGAAAGCTGAGTTGCGTAATTAGGACTGTGAAAAGTGAATAAATTTGCATTACGCGTTCTATGATAACATTTCTGCTGCATTTTGTCAGAATTTAGACAGGTGACAGCAGTGGTCAGAGATGATGAAGTGTTGGAGGGGAGGAGGTCATAGAAACAAAGAGGGGATGACAGATGAATAGAAGAATGGATTAAAGAAACAGAAAGAGGAGTATGAAAGTAGAAAGATAAGGCAGTATGGAGCACTAGAATAATCATATCTATAATACATCCTGAAAGCTTACCTAAGTGGCATCTCATTCGGATGTTGCATGGCCCATAGTGCGGTGCGATATGAGAGTTGGGCCTCAATACCGAGAAACATGCATACCCAAAGACAACTCCAGACATGAACATCTCCAGTTCGTCCAAGGTCCTTACAGTCCCCAAACATCGCTGGCAGTTCTCTCTGACCCTCTGACCCTGGTTGTACAAGTGAAACACGAGCCAGGATCCCGTGGCAGTGCTATTCACTGTCCACCCAGTCTCATCTCCCCTCCTGTAGGACGCGTACACTTTGGCAAAGTCCTCGTCGATGACTTTGCAGTTCTCTCTCAAGTGTTGCACATCCCTCAAAAATGCCTCCCTAGAAATATCCTCAAAACAGAACCAAGGGCTGCTCTCCAGTTTGGGGTAGCAATACACCACAGGGCTTCGTATTTCTGTGTGAGAACCATCACCAAGCCTGTGATGCCTTGGCTCAAAGCTTATCACCAAATCTTGCAGTTCATCATGTTGATTCCTCATCAACTGAGGGCGCTCGTCAACAAGTTCTTGAAGCCGTTGTCCCCACAAGTGGCAACTGTCTCTTCTTCTCTGGCATCTGATGCATCCAGGTAATGTGCAAGCAGTGAGGTTATCTTCATCCTCTGGTCTTGGGTATACCTTTGGTTAGAATTCATAGAAATGTGATAGAATCTTGTACGCGTAACAGAAAATATGAACATTCATAGGAAATACACTTTGTCAATTATAAGACAGTTCCCAAATTAAGGAAAGATTAATAAAAGACATGAAACTTGCTAGGATACCTCAACTTCAACTCTCATTTCAATTTTAAAAGAGGCCTGGACTGCTTGGGCAAAAGCTAAATGATAATGGTAAAACAATTTTCATTTCGATTTCGCTCACTGAACTTAGTTTTCTTAATTTTTATTCTGGGTTTGAAAGTTACGGAATATTACAATGAAGTTATTTTTCTCGAGGACAATTTTAAAGAGGCAATGGTATATATGGCCTTACCTCCCTATTGCTGTATCTCTGCTTCAAGCCGACGTAAAGAAGGATAAAAAATCCCAGCACAGCAGCACTGACATGCCATACGTCAAAGGAGTGAGCGCTCTGTCCGTGTTCATTCCAATCCATGCTGTGGTCATCTCTGATGGCAACAAACCAACTTCCTATCAGTTCAGCAAAGCCTTTCCAAAAAACATCTGCAGAACACAATTTGACCAATGACAGTCAACAATGTGAATAACTGAAGTTTTCTTTTTGATCCTACGTCGTTCTGACTCTCTGTTGTTGTTTATAGTTAATTGTTCAAACGTTAACAGAGACTCGGATTCCATGTAACAGTGCATCAATTGAACAGTATCTTGAAACTAAAAAATAGGCACCAGCATACACTCACACACAGTGTGCCCCTGTTTGAAGACACCTCACCACGCCTACCTAGTACTAGTGAATGTATCGCACACTCACTTGACCAGAAAGTACAGGTTGATGCAATTGCATTGGACTTCTCCACCCCACGAACGCCTCCTTCATAAACTTCATCACTATGGGATCCGTGACAATCTGCTGAGATGGATCAGGGTTTTTCTGACTGAAAGGTTGCAACGTGTTGTTATAGATGGAGAGTCTTCAGAATGGGTACCAGTCACCTCTGGGGTACCACAAGGCACTGTCCTCGGGCCACTACTCTTTATCTCTTTCATCAATGATATAGTAGATGGGATCTCCTCTAACATCCGGCTATTTCCTGACGACTGCCTACTTTACTGTCAAATCTCTGATGAAAAAGACAGCCTAACTCTACAACAAGATCTCAACCAGCTACATTTGTGGGCTGATACGTGGCAGATGAAATTTAACACAGAGAAATGCTACTATATCTCATTTTCTCTTCGTCGGAAAGCCATCACCACAATGTACACACTTGGAAATACTCCCCTTGCATCAGTTTCAGATCACCGGTATCTTGGCCTGACCTTTTCATCAAACATGTCCTGGAATAATCATATAAACAACATCACATCACGAGCAAATCGACTCCTTGGATTTGTCAGCAGGAACCTCCGTAGAACCACCCAAAAGATCCGTCAACACTCAACAAGCCTACTTCAGTCTTGTTAGACCACACTTGGAATACTGTAGCTCAATCTGGAACCCTCACACAAATAAGCACATCTCACAAATGGAAGCAGTACAAAGGCGAGCAGCAAGATTTACCCTCCAGAGATACCATCGTATGGACAGCGTCTCTGCCATGATCCACCAACTTAAATGGGAGAGCCTGGAGAGGAGGAGAAATGCTGCAAGCCTCTACCTCATGTACAAAATTCAACACAGGATGGTAGCAATCAATGCAGACCACTACACAGCTCCTATGATAGCCAGCAATACTCAGCATTATCATCCAAAGAAGTTGTTGGCTATTCCATGCCGCACCCAACTATACCAGAACTCCTATTTTCCAAGGACAGTGACTGCGTGGAATGCGCTTCCCAAAACCATCCTTGATGCTCCTTTATTGGAGGCCTTCAGGGAGCTCGAGGCGCTTCCAACCAACATCTAAACCAAGGAATAGCTTTTTACTTGCACAAACAGCACAATGTTTTATAAGCACCAACAAGTATGCACTGCAGATGAGCACCCAAGGTATTTCCTTAGCACTACATCCTGACTTATGGATCCTGCTGAGTATCGTCGTAGAAGTAGAAGTATCATGTATACGTGTCTTAACACTATATCTAGTGCGCGGGACTGTGATACAAACTCGTCTTTATGTATATTGGGTAAATACTGCTCACTCATACTTTTCCGATGGCTATCTGACTATGGTTTATATAATGACATACTAAGACACTATTATAGTATGACATATACAGTAATTTTTTCCAATAATTTATGTAAAGCTGGAATTTCAGATCTTCAAACGTCAAAACTTACCTTGACAGCCGACACTTTCTCACAATTAAATCTGCGCATGCGCCAAGTAAAAAGCACCATAGTTTGAAAGTTGACTCTCTCCAGAACGACGAGCCTGTGAGTAAGTTGTTTCACGTTGCCTTGGCCATTTGAGGTCAGATGTCTATTGAATGTATGTGTATTGCGTATATGAGAAAAATTAAGAGAAAAACAATCTTAAAATTATAAATTTTATGGAGCTGTTCTCTCAGTCTTACTTGGACATGTTGGACTTATTCTGTACAGTCCCACATATTGCAAACTGTGCTACTGTAGCATGATACGTCCACAATACACCAAGTCACCATGTCCAGCACCAGTCTAAACTCCAAGAGCGCGTCTCTCGACACGATGACAACTTTAACCTCAGCTCTAACTCTGATAGTTAGCACTGAGGTAATTCTCGAAGGTATTACAACTCTAACCTCAGCTCTAAATGGGAAATGCTGGAACTGCTCGGACCCTGTCGCATCTAGATCTACTTAGTAATTATATTGTCATGATTGTTCTCGATCGGATGATCCTTGACTTGAGAACAAATGTGGCTTATAGAAAGCTGAGTTTTTATAGGACTGTGAAAAATGAATAAATTTGCATTACACATGCTATGATAACATTTCTGCTGCATTTTGTCAATACTTCGCTCCATATTTAAGAAAATCATTTATTTCAACCTGATATTTTATTAATTATTGCGGAGTTTCATGAGAAAGGCTATCAATTTGTCTGAAAATTCTGATCCGTATCGATACACGAGATATCAGTAATATGTTTATGTTCTCTTCGAGAATCGGTTCAGCATCATTGGCGCTAACGTGAGTTCTAAATCAGATGTCGCTGGCATTCTAATGCAGAAAAAGGCCCCAAGTCCAAGAAACTTTAGACCAAGGACAAGTCAAAAGATATCGCGAGCATTACATATTTTTGTATTCAGAGACTTTCACTTTCATAAGATATTAAATATATTCAGACTTGTGTTCATCTGAGGCTTGAGCAGAGAGTGATTGGTGAGTGGTGACTATGTCTTGTGTGTGTTTGTTGGCGTGTTGCATTTGACATTTGTTTGTTTGGCTTTCTTTTTGTGAGTGTCTATGTAAAAAGAATATTTACATGTATGGTAAAGTATGATAAAATCATTGTAGCATAGTGGTTGGGATAGTGGAACTGCGAGTTAGTTCAACTTGTCCGTAGTCCAGTTAAATCACAGATTTGGCCTGTATACACTCTAGCTCAAAGGAAAGGGGAAAGGGAAGAAAGGGAAGGAGCCGCAGTTTTAAACCGCGGTATATTTAGTCTAGTTCAGCATGAAACATGATGCCTTAGCCTAAAAAGCATCATGTTTCATGCTAGGGCATGCTGAACTGGACAAAATATACCAAGGTTCCACAATGTGATGCTGTCATATAGAATGGTAGCCCCAGCGGTAGAACGGTAGTCCCGCTGTGCGGGAGCGTCCTGAGGGCGCGTCACCAATTTCCTTGCATGACGGGTTCGACTACTAAAATCGACCCGTGCACATGAATGAATTAATCATTTCAAGTAAATTTATCACATATAAATGGCTAAATGTATTGAATGTATACCTGCACTACAATATTGTTCAAAAATGTTCAGCAACGTTACATATTTCCTCTTCACACATGATCATGATCTTGCTAACAAATACAGTCCGTATTACTGCCATCTTGGCTGTTCCAAATTGTACACGAATAATTGGAATTGGCGCATGCAAATAATTTTTAATCTTCACCATCGCAACTGTTGTCATGCAAATCTGGACCACTTAAATGTTGTAAAAAATAAAAAGAAATACAACATGGATTCAATTTATCTTCAAACCAACCCCGAACCTATTCAGGTACTGTATTAATTTTACGCAAATGTGTGCAATACATGTATATTTGAGTTTTGAGTTACAGAATTGCTGAAACCAACGAATATAATCACTGTAAATTTCGACTCCCTTGCTCCTGCGTGAGCGGGCTGCGTAGCACAGAGCTTTGGAGCAAGAGAGTCATGATTACATGTAGATCAGCAAATTTGAGCAATTTTCTTTGCTCAAAACTCACATGTATTGCACATATGTACGGAGAATATATACCTAAATATTCTCGTAGCTGGTTTAAAGATGATTTTAATCCATTTTTTTTTTTATTGTTTATGAACTAAAGTGGTTCAGAATTGCACGCCTGCAGCTGCGATGGTGAAGATTAGAGTTTATGTGCATGCGCCAGTTCCCATATATTCGTGTACATTTTCGAACAGCCAAGATGGCAGCCTTGACGGAACGTTTTTGTTAGCAAGAAAAGAAGAGGTAATATGTAACATTGCTCAAAATTTTCAAACATTTTTATAGTGCAAGTATACACTCAATACAGTAAGTAATTCATTCATATGCACAGGTCGATTACACAATAGTCGGACCCGACATGCAGGGAAAATCCCAGGCAGGCGGGGCTAATAGAACGGATGAAATGTTGTGTATTTCTTGGAGCATAAACTGCTTTTCATGGTTATGCCCCCTTCTTTGATGCAATGCCTTACACCAAATATTGTATAATTGTGTCCTCCCCCCCCCCCCCCCATCTCACAGACACAATGGAGGAAAGTCAGAAGAGGAAAGTGTCCTTTGCAAATATACCAGAGGTACAAACGCCAGATGGCGACTCTGGGCCCACTGAGACCAAGAGGTTGAAGACGTTCAAAGATAAACACTCCTTGGATAGTGACGAGGAGGATAAGGTGGATGAAGTTGCTATGTACCAGATGCAGGATGATGAAATTGAAGGTATGACATTATAAACTGTATATTATGACCCTGACCTTTCATAAGTATTTTCTGTTTATGTGTAGAAAGTTAATGTGTTGTGGAGATTTTAAAGTTTGCCAGTGTGTTTAAAGGCCCTGGTTGTGCTTTTAGTGTAATTTTGGATTCTTAGAATTTTAATCAAAGGGTGTGTCAACTTATTTCACAAGATTTGTCACCGTACTTCTGGAACAGGGACTAACTTTATTATCAATTTGTACATTTATCATGATATGAGGCCAGGCGCAATTAAGACATCTGCATGTCTCACAAAGCAAAATAACCAATGATGATCTTTAATTGTCAATATTCTTTATGATATCAAAAAACATGCCATTTTTTCTGAGGGTTTTGACAACATTTCTTGGTAATCTTTAACATCTGAAACAGGAGCGGAAGATGATGACAACCCAGACTATGATGATGACGACATCAAACTAACACCTTTCAACCTGAAGCAGGAAATGTCTGAGGGTCACTTCGACAAGGATGGCAACTATCACGAGAAGAAGGATGATGATGTGCGTGACGAGTGGCTAGAGAACATCGACTGGGAGCGACTAGAGGAGGAGAACGCCATGAAGAACCGAGACAAGGGCGCTGAGGCCGACGATGAAGGGGAGGACGACGAGGGGAAGGAGAGAGTGGGGAGGCCGGAGGGGGAGGTGATGCGGGAGATGCTCGGCTTCATGCGGGAGGGGGAGAGCGTCACCAAGGCGATGCAGCGTTTGGGAGGAGGCAAGAAGCGGGCGGGGTCTGCCGCTCAACGCAGATCACATCACAAAGAGAAGGAGGAGACTCCCTCAGCTGTAACCGCGGAAACCAAGGCCGACATGCTCAAGCTGACTGACCTTGTAGACGAACTTGTGGCCAGGGGACACTTTGATATGTATCAGTACACTTTTGAGAAGATTCAGCACAAACTGAAACAGGAGGAGGAGGCAAAAGCAGCTAAGGCGGATGCAGAGTTTGACATGTTTGCTGAGGAAGTGGATGATAAGAAACTGACAACTAGTGCTCCAAGTAAGTTCTTCCTCTGGGGTATTTATACATTCTTCAATTCAGAATGTTCTTGCAGATTTTACCTTGGTCAGTTGTTTTCTTATTGCGAGTAAGTTCTAGTGAAATGAAGCAGTACAGCTTTCAAATGATATATTTTATTAATATTTTATGGCAAGCAGCAGATGACAGTTTTAGGCATATCCAAATGTATTAGCTACAAGAACTGTAGAAAAATAACTATTGAAATGGAGATTATGGCCCAAAATTCCCTTAGCAGTGGGCTTTAAAAGGCAGCCTCCAAATAATTTGCTGTTTTTGTTCTGTAAGGCTCTATCAGTGCCCAAATGATACTTGAAGTGGCTTTAAATGGACAAGGAGGGGTTTGCATCAAACCAATAATTTTCTACTTTTTTATGACTGTCCCTGCTACTAGCTTGGCACTCGGTTCTTTATTGACGAACTTCATTTATTGCTAATGCTACATCCGAGTGTTTGAGTGTCTTCCAAAAGATGGGGGAGGTTTTGGGTGTAGGGAAGGGGGGGGGGGGGGGTGCACTTATGTGCTCTGACTTTTGAGAGACAAACTGTCTAGGAATTAAGCCACCTGCATCCATTGGTATAAGATACATGTATGCAGAAAATCATTGATTGTGTGTGGAGAAGCATATGTTGCTGAGCCCCTGATCATAATTGATGTATTGGTTTCCACCATTTTTCTGCCATTTGCAGAGGAGACGATGGGCAATGCAAAGGACAGCAACGAGATGGACCCTGAGAAAGTCTACTGGGAATACAAGTGGGAGGATAAAGAGGAATCGGATGTGTACGGCCCCTATGAGAGCCAACAAATGCAGGATTGGTCAGAGGACGACTACTTCAAAGGCGGGATTTGGGTGCGGAAAGTTGGGTCTGGGCAGAGTTTCTACTCATCGAAACGCATAGACTTCAGTCTGTATGTATGAGAAGAACAATATGGAGGACTGAGTTGTAGCGGCGTGTAGATAAACTAGATATCTTTGTCCCAGCGACATTACAAGTGGATTAAGTCTCTTATCACCTGTGGTGCACAAATGTGTACAAAGTATATTGCATTTTAGTGGCTTGGTACTGGGTGGATTAACAGCATTTCTACTCAAGACGCACATAGGTGTTATATAGTATATCATCTTGTAATGCATGGGTACGTTTTACACGAGGGACAGGATACATTTGAAGCAGTGTACAGTACGTCCAGACAGAAATTCTTCTACTCAAAGCACATCTAGACTTCAGCTATCTGTGGAACATGTTCATTTCAGTACAGGAAAACTAGGAAGGGATTTTGGAATCAGCACTGATGAGTTGTACTGGTACTTCTACTTCTACAGTCAAACCTTCACAGAAAGACTGCTCAAGGAAGAAAAGAAATGTGGTCATATGGGGATGTGGTCTTTATGTACAGTTACTTTATACAGATTTCAATGAAAAATATTGTTCACTGAAAATAATATATGTGGTCTTTATGGACAGGTGGTCGCTAGGTCAAGCTTTACTGTACTGTGTTACTGAAGGCACATCCAGACTCCAGGGCCATGTTGCATATATAGGTTTTCAATTATTGTAAGTAGCCAGTAAGTTGTCATGGAAGTTTCCAATGATGGTAAGTTACAATAATTGAAAACCTATCTGCACAGACATGTGAGATGAAGGGTGGGATCAACTTTCAGGAAAATACAAGTCTTTGCCACAGACAGTGATGTCGTGATCAGTTGTCTGGCAAATTGATGCTACTTTATGCTTTTAATAATCGATCATGTCATTTAGTTATTTAGTGTAGTGATGGGGACTATTTCTTCCTTGTTTTCCATTATGGTCACATCTTAATAGAAAATTGTAGCATTGCTTTCATGCATCGTGAAAACGTTATTTCATGATTCACCTTTTGTGCTCACCATTTCCCCCAATTGCTGTCTTTTGGGAGATTCATCTTTACATAATCAGCATATAATGTGTGTGTATACTGCATGATACTGAAGCATTGTTGCACAATGTATCGTTGACTGTGTTAGCTCCATTTAGATAGGTTTGAATGATTCCTCCTAGCCCAAACATGACTTCCAAAGAATGCTCTCCACTCTATAGGGAGAGAAAATAAACAACATGATGTGTGCTGGCGTAGTCCTCAGTGACTGGATGTAGGTGTAAAATAGTCCCAGTGTAAAGTACACTAAAGTACCATTTTTATGAATTTGGCTTACTGAATATTTCAAAAATGTTTTATTTTCAGTTTTTCCAATTATTCCAATTACTAAAGTACCATTTTTTATGAATTTGGCTTACTGAATATTTCAAAAATGTTTAATTTTCAGTTTCCAATTATAAGGGCAGAATGACCTTTCATCAACATGCTGATTCATCATTGACTTCGTTATGACAAGTTTCACCTCACAGAATGAGATATTTGACACACTTTCAAATTCAACTATGCATGATGTTGTTGGTTTGAATGATTTTTTCTAAAACTAGCAAGCAAAACTGGCCCTAAAATATTGGAGGCTGCACCCTTCTCCATGCTTGTGGCCTTCTCAATGATTTTATGATCATGATAAGGAAACATATAGATTATGAATCCATCTTCATGGAGTGAAAAATGTATTGTTAACCCTATTAGTCCCATATGTGATACTCTGTGTTGAAATTGACATGGGATTGTGACTCTGTGCTACTGACAGGGTTAAATGGATTGTGAGTAGTCCAAGGAGACTCTAAATCTGGGATGTCAGAAATATTCAGAAATAGCACTGTAGTGTAAGTTACATTCACAATAGGCTCATTTTATATGATCATCTGGTTGTATTTCATAAACTACTACGTATAAAGGAAATTGTGTTTCAATATTTTCTACTTAATGATCATGATCAACTAATTCATTCAAGTGAAACAGTGTGGTGTATATTGATGTCCACTTCCATTGGAGTATGCTGAACGCCTTTTATCTGCAGTGGATTTATTGGAATGATTTCCTTTTATTTCCCTTGCAGTGTGATACACTCTATTCTGTCTGATTAATTTGAATTTGAACCTTTACAGTAATAAAATATGAAATATTGTTTACTTCATGGATAAGAAGTGCTCAGAAGAAAAGAACAAGAAAAAAAATGTGTAAAATGTATTGTAGGAATATTGAGTAATATGTTCTGATTCCACAAAGTGGTACGTTTTCTTTGAAGAGCATTAAATCGGCTCAACGTGGTATTCATGAGTCCCAATTTATAGAAACAACAAACTATTTTTACGTAATGTAGCACTGCAGTGTGCAGATTTTATTTTATTTTAAAACTGGCTTTTCATGTCATGTGTTCATGGTGAACAAATTCTTTTCCTATCACACGTACTGATGACTTATGACATCTTTTAATAATTGTTCATTACTTCCATTGCAAAATCACATGCACCATGAATTGTCTGGCAACTGTAATTTTTTTTAAAAGATCGTCTTTCATATTGGGCATGCACACAAGGTGATATCCAGGTCATCATTCAGCCACCTGGAATTTACAGAGAAAGCTTAGATTACAGGGTAATTTATGTTTAAACACAAATACAAAACCTTTCCTTATCCATTTCTTCTATTTTTCTACTTTTATTAAATTCAACTTCATCAGGAGTTCATTCCTCTCTAATAACTAGGCTCCAAAATTCCTTGCCCAACAAGCAGAAAGGATTTGAGTCCTCTGTGTTGATGGCTTTGAATCTATCATTTGTCAAGAAATGTCAATGTAATAATGAATGTGATGTGTAGAAAACAAATACAGAACCCCACTTCCAAACACAGGGGGAAGCTGTATTCATTTTACAGAATTCTTTTACTTCTGATGCCAAGTACATGTACATGTAACATAAAGTTCATTTTTATATGTTACTGTATATCAACGCATAACCATGATCAGTGAAATGCCGTTATGCGTTCACAGATTGATTTTTTGTTTATGTACAAATCTTTTTAAAGGAAAAATATGTGATTAAATCTTGTCACATAGATCCAATTTATGATCGAACTTGTTTGCTTCATCTTTCCGGTGTTTAGTACTGTACATTGTACTATCAGTTGTTTGTGTACATCCCACTTTTTTTCAAACTTTGATACCAAAAATGCTACTCATGCTGTATATGTGTATGATGTGGATTACATTTACCACTCACAGCTCCCATTTTCTTGGCAAGGCTTGGTGTGTGTAAGTACTGTTACAGAAAAGTACATGTATGTGTCAGTGATTTCAAATCAGTTGCCAAAAAGTGGAACATTTCCAGTGCACACAAACTCACATCTGAACATACAATTATTTACTAGAATCTATAAAAATGTGTATGTGTAGCTGTGGGTACCGGTACTAAGATTCGAAAATGGATACATCATATATGGACTACAGATTGCACACTATCAAGCTGAGTATACACATAAAAAGGGATTTTTTTTTTCGATTTTGGGGCCATGTAATCGATGCAGGGCTAAATAAGCAGTCTGAGATCCCACATTTTGGGAGCCAGGGATATGCTGTATTCGATATATTGGAATATAAATTACATGGAATGTAAACATACACTGATATACCCAATTAAAATTCACACACCAGGGTCCTGTTGCATAAAACTTACCACTGATGGTAACTTTGCTACCACTGTCAATTTCTATGGAAACCTTGAATTTCCTTGGCTGTCAATTGATGATAGCATTGAAATTACCATTAATGATAAGCTTTATGCAACGGGGCCAGAACACATACAGTACATTAAAGAGAGCCCAAACAACATAATATTCAATAAATACAGTATATGCAATTTATTTACAGTACAAATATCATACTTTTTACTTGAATGTACATGAACAAAGTTATTGGAGATATGTTTGCCTTCTTTGCAGACTTGATATACTTTTGTGTACGTCGGCCTGCTTACTTTTTGTATGAACTGCAATAGGTATGCAGCCAGTCTGACTTGACAGGGAATGACAGTACATGTATTTCAAAACATGTTCGATAGATCAGGCTAGAGCCTTACTTACTAGTTGCATCTTGATTTTCACGAAGCCTGTACAGTGTACTTTATAAATGAGTTACTACGGTACTCATCTAGTCTTTGTGTTTCAGACGCATTAATTCAGACACATAGATCACCCTTTAAAAGTTTAAATGGTCTATGCCTGCAAATTCAGGCCAATTAACTAGGAAGGCAAGGTCTCCGTCCGCATGATCAAAAAGAAGCATAAAACTCTAATCAATTTAGCATGTATATGATCAGAAAATGTTCGTTTATGGAAGTACAAATGTCTTTGTGAAACGGCCATTCTCATTCATCAGGGGTTATTTCAGCTTCATGATTTGCATGAACTTTTAGCAAATAATAAAAGCAAATTTATCAGAGAAAATAGTTTGTTTATGGAAGTACAAATGTCTTTTTGAAACAGTCATTCTCATTCATCAGTGGTTGTTTCAGCCGGCCTGGGTTTCCTTCCCCTCTTCCCTTTCTTCTTCTCCTTCGCTGCCTCGTTCTCTGCAGACTGCTGGGCACTCAAGTTGCTGATGTGGGTAGACTGCAGACAAAAACAACAAAAAGACATATAAAGGATATATTTAACACCACATATTTTCATTATTTTTCAAATGAAACATCAAACATCCCACTTTTTCAGAAGCAGATGTCAAGAAGAGTGCACAGCAGGAAGTTCAGTGGATTTCTGTTTTAAACATGTTATGCAGCATTGACATTTTTTTTTGTAAATGTAATACACATAAATAGTTAAGAGCAGCAGTTCGTCATTCAAAGGGTTAATTGTTTGTAAGTTATCAACAAGAAAACATGCTGTCACAGGCACTGCCAGTACTTATATTTTGGCAGGATATTTACTACTTATGTCCATGGTGGGATGACCTTACTGAACTCATACTCAGTGCTCACCAAGTCAGCTGATCTCCTGGCAAGTAGCTTCACATCGTCTGAGTTGATGGTTGACCGTTTAGCATGCCTGGAGATAAATTTACGGAAAAGCAAGCAAAATTGATTTAATTATTCAGAAGAAATATAACAATCTTAATCATTATTTCATTTTCTTCCCTTGAATAGGACATGTGATGGAGGTTCTGTGTACAGAAGTGTCACACCGTACACAAATCAAGAAGTCACTTCACCTGGCGATACAATGTAGGATGAAAAACAAATAAGACTCGAAAGATAGCCTACCTGGAAAACGGGCGAGTGATGGCAACCCCTTATTCAATAAAATTGAATTCACTTGTTTGGTTATCAACATGAAAATATGACTAGCATCACATGGCATATTTTACAAAAAATAGAATACAATATATTCATGTATAAAAAGCTATTCCGATTTTTATAAAATATTGTAAAATACATGTACATAAATCAGTTAACATTATAGTTGCCTATACAATTAAGAAAATAATGTGGTTCTTGCAAAATAATAAAATCACTGGGACTGGCTGTGTTTTACAGTGGTCAACTGCAAGTTGATTAAGGTACTACTATAGTAGAAATAAGCCATTCAACATTCAGGGGCTTGTATGTTGCCATCAACTTTATGGCTCACAATGCACTAACAGCTGTATTCATCTCTGAGGTACATTGTATAATATTTGGTTTGAAAAATGGTTGAATTGTAAATGACCAGTTTCAAGTTCACAGGTATTAATTACATAAAAAATACTTTGCCTGAGGCTTATACTGCCAAATAAATAATTGTTTACTTTACTCAATGTATCTTGCTACGAAATTCCATTCAAATGTAGATCTCTAATGTCATGATAACAGATCTGTGAAGAAATGTGAAAAATGTGCATAGGATTACAGGTACTTACTGAGCAAATGCTTCCAAGTCTCCAGAAAATATTTCTTTATGAAAAAGATGAGAAAATGGAGAGAAGTTTATATTTGGCTCGGAGTGGGGGGGGGGGGGGGGGGGAGGTAAAAAATGTCAACCATATAGATTATTAATTTTTACACTAACCCTAGGGGTCATTAACTTTAATCTAAATTATCTTTACACTTTATTTATCTTGAAAAATGATGATTTAGCATTAATACACATTTATCAGGCTGGTAGATGTGTAAGATTAAACAAAATCTAAAAATGTACACATGATTAAATTAGAATTACCAGTACACCAGAAATGCACCGTAGACTAAATGGCATCCCACATGTGCCTTTACCTTAAGAAATCTCAGCATATTGTGAGCAAAGTTTGAACAATTAGAGCATGGGTGTCGCCAGGGGGGTGCCGAGGGTGCGAACATGCACATCCCCTCCCTCCAAATAAAAAAAAAAAATGTGGCCGTCACCATGGAGTCTTTTGCAGTGTGGGACAGCTCATGTCTGCGCAACCTGCACCACTGCCTGACATTGGAGTCGGTATAAGTTTTGTCTCTTTTTTCCCCAAAAAGGCATTCCCCCCTTGAAAAAAGCTGGTGACGGCTGCTGTAGAGGCCAAGCATAAGTATGCAATGGCTAAATCTTGTAAAGAAATTAGACAAGTGAAACAATGGGATCAAAAATCACTTTCTAAATTCTAAATGTAAACTCACCCATCTGCTTGAAGGTGAGCTCAGCCAGGCCTGAGATGAATTGTTTGGAGAAGGTCATGTCAAGGTCCTGCCCCACCTCGTTGCAGATCTGCCCCGTTGTGAAGTGCACAGCAGCCTTCAGCCGCTGAGGATCAAAACAAAGGCACATTATGTTCACAACTTCACACTGTTCTTAAGAGGACATAACGTTAGTCACTCATAACACCTTACACCATGGCCATTAGGCCGCATGCCAATTTAGGCAGTACAAAACGTGATTCATGCCTGGCTGTAGTCCCGGGGCTGCGCGACCAGCCTGCTCACTGCGTGAGTGGGCTGGTCGCAGTAAACGCTGGCTGGTACTTTCAATCAGACAATGGTTATCACTTGCTAACCAATTAAGAACGAACAACATTATTTGTTGTTGTTAATTGATAGATGATTTTCGGCACATTTCTCAATTTCACCTGATTATGTAGGCCTACATATAAACTGTTTATATTTGGGTGTGGTTCATAGTACGGGTGCGTGATGTGGGCGTCGTGATTTTTGGAATTGTGGGGCCTGCCCTGGGGGCGCGATCGAGTCAACACATTTCCACAAACAGCATTTATTCATATATGGAATCATCTACCTCCCCCCCCCCCCCCCCCCCCCCCCCCCATTTAGGCCAATACGAAGATACAAAAGTCAAAACAGTGCCGTCTTGGTCTTGGAAGACGGCACTGTTTTGTGGCCCGTTTTGTGGAAGAACATGGAGAAGAGCTGAGCCTGAAGCCAGGATGGATGCAACGCACGGATGTCGACATTCACCATGTTTACTGACTGATTTAATCCCTTTTTTTATTGCCATATAATTATGTTGATTTTTAATGCTACTGCCTGCATGCACTTACCTGTGTATATGCCAAATCCTCGTAATTCTCTTCCATCATGTCTGTATCGGTTGGATCTCGGGCAGGTTACGTAGAATCTACGTACATGTACTACGTCGATATCGATCGAACTGTTTATGAATTGATTTTTTGGCGCGCCGCGCAGCAGGCTAGCTCCAGACGTACGTTCATGTGTGTGGAAGATTGTAATCACAATTTCACGTGCGCGAGTGGTTATTTGCTGCTCCGTGACTAATATATGCGTGCACGTGTATGAGCGAAGGCTAGTATTATTTGAGCGACAGCGAAAAGAGTGAAAAATTACGTGAGCTGCCCTCCACACCTCAAAAGAAAAGGTAAATTCTTATTGTTTTGAACATGGAAATTGCATTCATTGACATATTTTCCCTTGCCCCTCATGATTGTAGTGTAGGCCTTTACAAATCTTTGTCCTCACCAGTAACCATACAACCTTGTACCTATTGAGTGCTGCGACACGAGTTTCACTTTTCAGCCAGCTGAGCAGATTGTGTGCAGTCGAGGCCTAATCCCGTGTGTGTGTTTTCTTGTCAGTGCAACAAACGTGCGTGAACTTACGTGCGCGTCAACTTTTTGTCTAGGGACAGAGTTGCACTTGCAGTTTCATAATAGGCATAGATATAGGTAGAGTATAACACAAGTAATCATTAACCGAAATGATGGATTCTTTCCAAGTTTTGGGGCAAGTATGAAGTTGACGTCACAATTTTCGCAGAAGCATGATGGCAGTACAACAAGCGTGAAAAGAGAATGGCAAAATGGTGGCCGCAGATTGCGAGATGCGTGATCTGTTTGGGTAGCGGCCTTCTGATGTAGAATATTATCGAAGTAAATTTATGGGTTGACATGGTTGAGATTTTGAGCTTGGCGACCCCATGAGTTCTTCTTTCATTTGTGACAAAAAGTTTTGGGGAAACTGCGATGACTGATCGAAAAAAAATTTTCGGTAAGTTTTTGAAAATCCACTTCACTTTTTTGTGAATCAAGTGAAAACAAAAATGTTCCGTTATGAGGATCATTTCAAAATAAAAGTAGTGTCAAGAGTGAATACTGAGCCGGCTTTTGATTTATAACGTTTTACAACGTTTTTTCGTGGCCAAAAAATGGGAATAGCCTTCGGTAGGGACGCCCACAAAATATTAAAACAACTCCAAAATACAAATGCTCACCATATATGCTTGTTTGCAATATTGATAATCCATAGAAATCATTAATTTTGGCAAAATAACAAGAAAAGTATTTATTTAAACAAGATTTTAGCATCGTCTCCGAGTCACAGATATTGCGTCTACACTGTACACAAAATTCGCGTATTTGCTAATATTAATTAACGATCTAGCGGTACTCGCTTAGCGTATATTCCGGTGGGTTGCTGAATCCGCACGGGATCAGCCAGCCTATTGTTCCGTCAGGCATGCATGCATATTGCCAATCGGACTTTCTGCGAGCGTGCGGTGGGCGCATGCGAACGGCACTACATGGCCGATACATGTTCCGATATACATGTAGTATAGTGCGCGCGTGTGCGGGACGCCATGTCCGCGCAAGCCACGCATCACGGTCAGCTATATATAGCGCCGATCCGACCGGCTCGGCTTAGCTAGCTTAGCCGACGGTGGCGGCCACGCGCGGCTACCCGGAGCTATCATAGCAGCCGACAAGCGAGGCTTAGAATTGCGCGACGATTGTCGTTGCCCCCTCCGGAATTTCATAACATTTATCAACACCGCATATTCATAGATCTAAACATGGGCTCATAAAACCCTTTTGCGGCACAACTGCGCCTTTGTAAAACGTTATAAATCAAAAGCCAAATAGAAGCTCAGTATTTACTCTTGACACTATTCTTGTTTCGAATTGATCCACATAACGGAACATTTTCGTTTTCATCATGATTCACGAAAAAGTGAAGTGGATTTTCAAAAACTTACCGCAAAATGCTTCGATCTCGCTCTGTCATCGCAGCTTTCCCAAAACTTTTTGTTGCATATGAAAGAAGAACTCACAGGGTTGTCGAGCTGAAAATCTCAACCCATAAATTTACTTTGATTATATTCTACATCAGAATTCCGCTACCCGAACAGATCACGCATCTCACAAATTGCGCGCACCATTTTGCCATTCCGTTTTTGCACTTACGTGCGAAGCGCCATCTAGTGACACATGGGCGTCCCTACCTTCGGTCTAAGTCTAACTATTAAGACTAATGTTAATGATTGTGATTGAAATAGAACAAAACAAATCTGTATATCCTTTTTGCAGGAGCCAACTCACCATCAGAAACCAGAATGGAGAATGGATATGGGCGTAGACCCAGCGCGATGGCACGTCCGGAAGACTCCCGCAGCAACACGCCCCTGCGGCTCTTCGTAGACGCCAAGCGTAAGATCAATGAGATCTACAAGGAGGTGTCTGGCCACATCACAGAGAGTCGTACATTCTTGGATGGTATGTCGGCTGCTGCCTCCTATTCGATTCATTGCCATTTGGTAGGGGCCGAGTACCCAACCTGTGTACCACCAATTGTTCTGCATCTATCATGTTCACTATGAGAAAGTCTTATATACCTACACTACAGCTGAAAGGAATTGACAGAGGGAAAGGGAAGGAGCCGCAGTTTTAAACCGTGGTATATTTTGTCCAGTTCAGTATGAAACATGCTTTAGCCTAAAAAGCATCGTGAACTGGACGAAATATACTGCAGTTTAAAACTGCGGCTCCTTCCCTTTCTTCCCTTTCCCTTTCCCTTTCCCTATGCCAATTACTTTGAGCTGTAGTGTAGTCATTGACCAATTGCTTAACTCCCCCATTTTTTACAATAGCTGTTACATATACTGTAATCAAATTTGTTTGTGAGGCGTAACCCTTTTATCTACTTTTGATTGATCTATTGAAGTTGCCATTCTAGATAATATGTATTTTTGTCTGATTACCCTCCAGTCTAATGTCTATTCATATTCTAGTACATTATAGGTTGTAAACCATCTAAACAAAGGAGCATTTTTAAGTGTACTCTCTTCTTACGATGTTTTGACTGTTGCATTGCATCAACCACCAAAATATTTTGCAACACTGTTTTGTTTTATGCCTCTGCACCAATAGTGCCACTGCCATTATATCTTCATCTTCTCCATGCAATATCTTGACTGTTCGGCCTTAGGCATCTCCTCCGATGCCCAAGTCGTGTCTGACGAGCAGGTCTCCAAGGTGGAGGCATTCTGCAACCAGGTGAAAGGAATCCAAGATGTCCTGGAGAGAGATCACATGAAAGTTGCCTTCTTTGGGAGGTAAGATATGAACTTTGTGGTATAGTGGTGAGAGCACTTGCATCTCATCCAAGAGCGCCTGGATTGAAACACCACCTGGGTCCTGTCTTATAAAGAGTTGCGATTGACCTAAATCAATCGCAAGTCTAATCTCATTTCTCTTATTATCCATAAAGGGGAAAATTGTCCCATGATGTACCGCACAGAGACATCCAATTTTGTGTGCAGATATTGCAGTCGTATCTACTTCCTGTTTCCTACATTACTGCACCAGAAATGAAGTGGGTATGACCACACATTTCTCGATATCACAGCGCAACTTATCCTTAAATAGGGTATGAGATTGGATCCATATTGTGCTGCGCAGAGACGTCCAATTTTGTTTTGCAGTCATACCCTCCTACTTCTGGTTTCCTACACTAATGCACTAGACAGGAAATGGGTATGACCACACAACATTTCTGGATATCACTGCGAGACTTTACCTTAAATGTGGAATGGAGATTAGATTTGCAATCAATTCAGATCATTTGTAACGATTTATAAGACAGGGCATTTAAAAAAAAAATAAAACTGTCATCCCTGTAGTTACTATTGCTTATAGATTACAAGGATTCTCTTTACCATACATGTGGAAAGGGTATTCCTTAATGAACTGCGCAATGACATGCCTTTTTGGTTTGCAGTCATAGCCACTTCTGGTTTCCTACACTAATGCACGAAACAGGAAATGGGTATGACCACACAACATTTCTAGATATCACTGCGTGACTTTACCTTAAATTTGGTATTGAGATTGGATTTACAATAGATTTAAAACAATTGTAACTCTTTATAAGATGGTGCCTTTGTTCTAAAATGTAATTGTCATCCCTGTAGTTATCATTGCTTATAGGTTGCAATAATTGCCAAATATGCATGTTGTCTGATGTATGGAAATTAGATTTACAATTGATTTAGATCAATCGTGACTCTTTATAAGACGGGGCATTTGTTCGAAAATATAGCTGTCATCCCTTTAGTTACCATGGCTTATAGGTTGCAATAATTGCCAAGTATGCATGTTGTCTGATAGTTGTTCACAACATTTCTGAATATCACTGTGCAACTTTTCCTTTATGGTTTGGAGATTGGATTTGCGATCAATTTAGATCAATTGTAACTATTTATAAGACGCATTTGATCTGATCTTTGTTCAGAACGAGTAACGGTAAGAGCACGGTGATCAACGCCATGCTGAGAGACAAGGTGCTGCCGTCAGGGATAGGCCACACCACGGACTGCTTCCTGTGTGTGGAGGGATGCGAGGGGGCAGAGGGCTTCATGATCAGAGGGGGCAGCACAGAGAAACTCAGCATCACGGTGAGGAGTTTGTTTGTGTAATCTACAGTTGGCAGCAAAATTATTCAACCCCCCTCTCATTTTTATGCCTCCGCCACGAAGTGGCCGGAGGCATTATGTTTTCGGGTTGTCCGTCCGTCCGTCCGTCCGTCCGTCCGTCCGTCCGTAAGTCCGTCCGTCCGTCCGTCCGTCCGTCCCGTCCGTCCCGAATCCGTTTAGGCAATATCTTGAGAACCGTTAACCAGATTTGCTTCAAACTTGGTACATATATGTATTGCATGACACTAATGAAGCGTGTAAAATTGGGGTCAAATCAGATTGAGGTCAAAGGTCAATGAACTTTGTAAAAATTGCCCAAAAATGACCTTTTCCACAATAAATCCAAATCCAAGCATGCAATTGTCATTAAACATGGTACAAAGATGGATCACTACTTGGAGATAGACTGGTGACATTTTTGGTAAAATTCCTGAAAGGTCAGAGGTCAAAGGTCAATGAAATTTGTGAAAATTTGCCAAAAATTGACCTTTTTCACAATAAATCCAAATCCAAGGATGCAATTCTCATTAAACATGGTACAAAGATAGATCACTACTTGGGGATAGACTGGTGACATTTTTGGTAAAATTCCTGAAAGTTGAGAGGTCAAAGGTCAATGAACTTTGCCAGAATTGGCTAGAAATTGCCCCAAACTTTAAATTTTTCACAATAAATCCAAATCCAATGGTGCAATTCCAACCAAACATAGTGAAACGATGGATCACTACTTGGGGGTAGACTGGGGATATTGTTGGTGAAATTGCTGGAAGGTCAGAGGTCAAAGGTCAATGAACTTTGCAAAAATTGATATTTTTCACAATAAACCCAAGTCCAAATCCAATGGCGCAATTCTAACCAAACATGGTACGAGATGTATCACTTCATGGAGGTAGACTGGTGAAAGTTTGGGTAAAACTCCTGAGAGTTCAAAGGTCAAAGGTCAATGAACTTTGCCAAAAAATAGCTAAAAATTGCCCCTAAAGTGATAATTTTCAAAATATATCCAGATCCAATGGAGCAATACTAACCAAACATGGTGCAAAGATGGATCACTACTAGACTGATGACATTTTTGGTGACATTTCTCAAAGGTCAGGGATCAAAGGTCACTGAACTTTGCCAAAAATTGGCTAAAAAGTGCCCCCAAAAAGATATTTTTCACATTGAATCCAATACTAATGATTCAATTCAAACCAAACATAGTACAGAGATGTATCACTTCATTGAGGTAGACTGTGAAGTTTGGGTAAAATTCCTGAAAGATCAAAGGTCAATGAACTTCACCCAAAATTGGCTAATTTTAAACAAACTTTATACAAGGATGGATTTAGACATACTGGTTAGATTGGAAGGCAAAGAAGTAAGAGGTCAAAAGTCAATGAACATTGCCAAACTTGGCTAAACTTGAAAAAGCAGAATGTGATATTTTCATTTCACATAGGAGCAATGGTGCATTGCCCACCAAACATATACATTTTCTGAGAATAGCAAAGAGGCGGAGGCATATTTATCGACTGCGTGGCAGTCGAATTGCTCTAGTTTACATTCTGTCATAATGAATAACATTGCAAGAGCAGATTGCTACTAAACCATTAAGATAGTTAGCAGACAGTTAATCACTAAAGAATACCAGAGAAAAAAAATCAAATTTTACTGCATAGGTCATCTGAAATTGCAATTTACGCCCAAAAAGCATGTTGCAAAATTATTCAACCCCCTATTTTACACACAAGAAACGAATGCACAAATAATGACAATTTAAAAGCCAGTGCATATATTCTGAGGTGAATGCTGATTTTATTTATCCTCCACCTGAAACTGGAACCTTTATATGCACAACTAACAAGTTGTAACGTTATTCAACCCAGATGGGTGTGTATTTTAGTACTTCTGCAGCATCCATATACTGCAATAACCTCCTGCAGACAAGATGAATAGCCTCTCACAAGCTTCTCACAATGCTCCTTGGGGATGTTGGCCCATTCCTCTTGCGCACCTTGAGTGACCATCACAGTTTCCAGACCTAAACCCCAAAGAGAATTTGTGGTGGGATCTGAAGAAAGCTGTTGCAGCACGTAGACCTACATGCATCGCTGACCTTGAGACCATTGCGCAAGAGGAATGGGCCAACATCCCCAAGAAGCGTTGTGAGAAGCTTGTGAGAGGCCATTCATCTCGTCTGCAGGAGGTCATTGCAGTGTATTGGATGCTACCAGAGTACTAAAATCACACCCATCTGGGTTGAATAACGTTTCAACTTGTTAGTTGTGCATATAAAGGTTCCAGTTTCAGGTGGAGGATAAATAAAATCAGCATTTACCTAAGAATATATGCACTGGCTTTTAAATTGTCATTATTTGTGCATTCATTTCTTGTGTGTAAAATAGGGGGTTGAATAATTTTGCAACATGCTTTTTGGGCGCAAATTGCAATTTCAGATGACCTATGCAGTAAAATTTGATTTTTTCTCCGGTATTCTTTTGTAATTAACTGTCTGCTAACTATCTTAATGGTTTAGTAGCAATCTGCTGCTGCAATATTATTCATTATGACAAAGTGTCAAAAATGAGAGGGGGGTTGAATAATTTTGCTGCCAACTGTATGTTCATGTTACTCTGTATTATTGTCTTATTTGTACACAGGGCCTCTAGGGAGAACAGTGCCAAGCTCACTGATGGGGCTATCCTGTAAAAAAAAAAATGATGATAGTAATATTACCGTAATATTCAGTATTTATATAGCACTTAATATGACAGTATCATCTCTAAGCTCCTTGCAATATTATGTGTTACTTGTGTTTATGTATTAGTGATACTGATTTCACGGGTGGCGCAGTAAATTTACGTGTGGCTCACAATCACTTTCTGGACCCCATACATACTATGTGTGCCATGCGTTTTCAACACTGGGGACCACCCTGGCTTCACCTGTGAATGTTAAATGTGTGCTATTTTTTGTACTTGTTGGTTACAGTCAGTGAGTCAGCTTGCACACGCCTTGGCAGGGGAGAGGGACTACGAGGATTGCCACCAGAGCAGCATCCTACACATCTTCTGGCCCAAGTCTCAGTGCC
>OZ022583.1:21208620-21288139 GCA_963669155.1 Arbacia lixula | reverse complement strand
CCTCCAGAACGATGTGGTGCTGCTAGACAGGTGAGGGTGGAAGGGTGGATTTGGGATGGGGGGTTGCGGGGGTGCGGGGAGAGTAGGGGGAGGGGTGGGTGGGTTGGGGGGATGAGATATGCTAGGTATGTGAGGGAATGGAAGCATCCTGCACATCTTCTGGCCCAAGTCTCAGTGCCATCTCCTCCAGAACGATGTGGTGCTGCTAGACAGGTGAGGGTGGAAGGGTGTGGGGGAGGGGGGGGGGGGGGGGGTGCGGGGGTGCGGGTGAGAATAGGGGGAGGGGTGGGTTGGGGGGGGGGATGAGATATGATAGGTATGGAAGCATCCTGCACATCTTCTGGCCCAAGTCTCGGTGCCATCTCCTACAGAACGATGTAGTGCTGCTAGACAGGTGAGGGGTGGAAGGGTGGGGTTGGGGATGGAGGGTTGCGGGGGTACGGGGAGAATAGGGGGAGGGGTGGGTGGGTTGATAGGTATGGAAGCATCCTGCACATCTTCTGGCCCAAGTCTCGGTGCCACCTCCTCCAGAACGGTGTAGTGCTGCTAGACATGTGAGGGGTAGAAGTGGTAAAGGGAGTGGTGCTATCATGAAACAAGAGCAGCCAGCATCTTGCATCCGCATCTTATGGCCTTGGTATGAGTGAAATAAAAAGAGGGAGAGGAAAAAAGGAAGAAAGAGAGAGAGAGAGGCTGGATATGTGAAATATCAGGTGGAGGTAGACATGGGTGCAAAGAAGGAGGCAAATAGAAAAAAATAGAAAAAAGGAGTGTGTATGTGTGTGAAAGAGAGAGAGAGAGAGAGAGAGAGAGAGAGAGAGAGAGAGAGAGAGAGAGAGAGAGAGAGAGAGAGAGGAAGTGTGTGTGAGAGAAACAGAGGTAGAGACAGGAAAAAATGAGATTGGGGATGATAGTGGGATTGAGGCAGAGGGAGTATGGGGGAATTATAAAAGTAGGAAAAAAGAAGAAGATACCAGTTTGCAGAAGGAACAGAAAAAGAAGGGATCACGACTGCTTTATGATTCCACTTCTCTATGATTGTTTGAGAAGAAATGCATCACCGTATACATGTTTCCTTTGACCCTACAGTCCTGGCATCGATGTGGAGCAGGACCTGGACGAGTGGATCAACGACCACTGCATGGACGCTGATGTCTTTGTGCTCGTGTCAAACGCAGAGTCCACGCTGATGAGAACGGTGAGAACTTGATTACCGCTATGTATGATTCTTGCTTACTTGCTTGAGTAGTATTCTCTTTGGCACTCCATACTCTATGTTCTTGCATTGCTGTTACTATGCTTTTATTGTTTAGTCCTGTGTCTTGCCTTAGTATATCACTTCTTAAGTAATGTCTTTAACATTTTGACTTGTAGTCCTAGGAAATAAAGTGACATTGTATTTGGCTCAAAACCATGTAGAATTAGGTGTGACATCCCCTGCTCAAGAATGAAAGGATAAAAATGAAAAGATCAAAGAAATAATGGTGGTAGAAGCAGACATGTGGCAGTCAGTATTTCAATACTCTGAGAGCCGTAGAGAATTGCAAATCAACTTTTTTGTGTGAAGAATAGTTGGAAATGAAATCAAGGATAACATCAGGCAAAAGTGTCTCACAACTTGACAGATGTACTGTATTAGAAGGTTTACAAAAGGAACTAGCAATTCATCCTTGTATGTAAGTATGATCAGTGTAAACTTCCTGGTAGCACAAAGGTAAACTGCCCATATCCATAAACACTAACTTGTTGCAAATTGTTCCATGATGGGAGATTGATTTCTAACTGAAATTGAGCAATGGAGCCAGCTGACGATTTTCTTGTGTGTTTTGTGTTTTCAGGAAAAAAGTTTCTTTCATAAGGTGAGCGAGAAGCTGTCCAAACCCAACATCTTCATCCTCAACAACCGCTGGGACGCCTCAGCCTCAGAGCCAGAGTACATGGAAGCAGTAAGTCTCACAGATAATCTCCTCTCAACTTGTTTAACTCATGACGTTTCAAATGTGAATTTATTCACTAGGAATACATTCACATCCCATAGAGCTTTCAAAGTGAAGGGAATGACACCACCTCACCTCACATCTAACATTTTCTTTAAATTTTTCACTCTTATTAAAAAAAAAAAAAAATTGATTGCTCCAAATTGATTGCAAGTCCAATCCCGTATCTCTAATCTACAGAGTTGGGATAGATATCACTCACAGGTCAAGTTACAGTCAATTGCAATTCTTTGTAAGACAGCATCTTGGTGTGTAAAATGTGTGGTACTAAAACAAACCAAACAAATATTGGTCTTCTTATATTTGGTTTATATCATACAAATCTTGTAAGATTGTCACATTGTCTTTCAATGTCTTTTATCTTTTGTTTTGGCATGTGTATTTTTTTATCACTTTTATTGTATGTTTGGTTATGTAACATTTGTTCCCTTTGTTCTCAATTCATCTCCGTGCCGCAGGTGAAGAGGCAGCACTTAGAGCGAGATATCAAGTTCTTAGTGGAGGAGCTGAAGGTGGTCAACGAGTCTCAGGCCAAGGACCGTGTCTTCTTCGTGTCAGCCAAGGAAACGCTCAACTCAAGGATACCCAAGACCATGTCCACCCCTGACGCAGGTAGGCTGCTTGGTCTAACCCCATTTAGTCTACATCTCTTCAGTCTAATCTTGTCTTAAAGATTTACAATTAATTGTAACTTACCATAAATGGTAACTACCATGGCAACAGCCAATGAGCTCTCAATATTGCACCTGTTGCCATGTTAGTTACCATTGATGATAAGTTACAATAATTGAAAACCTATGTGCAACATGGCCCAGGGCACTGTCTTAATGATTTGCAAGTAATTATAACTTGGCTTTCAATTGATATCAATTGTAATTGTACATTTGAGATAGGGGATTGGTTTTCAATTTAGATCAATGACGACTCTTTATATTTATATGACGGGGCCCTGATTTGTTTTGCATTTGTTGTAATTCTCAGTTCTCAGTAAATCATGAACTTCTGATCGATGTTATACTGCAAAGATATCTGTAGCTTGTGGTCTTAAAATCTTGTTTTGTGTTTGGTTCTAGGTCCAGCAGTGGAGGGCTACCAAGCAAGGATTTTTGAATTTGAAAACTTTGAAAGAAAGTTTGAGGTGAGTTTGTGTATATCATCTATTAATGAAAAGAAGATATCATTGTAAGGGTTGCTGTAGCTTCAAGGTATGAAAATATGGTACTAGTGGGGATGTAAAATGTTACGAATTGTAAAAAGGAAGAAAATCGACATACGAAGTAAAATTTTAGATTTCTGCAATCCGCTTATTCCGTTTGGAGTGTGTTTATGAGGAGTATCTCCACTTAACCCTTTCTCTGCCAGACAAACTACTCTTCCATGGGTTTTGTGCATATTCATTGTACAGGAGGCCGTAAGCTGATTATTATATTATATGTACTAAAACCTTTCAAAAACACAGCACATGTGACCACATGATGAATATTTAAAACGAAAGGGTAGTAGTGGTAGTGAATACGGCCTGGATTCATGGCAGAACCATTCTGCGGTCATTATCAGGTCCGCATTTTGTTTAATTTCAATAATTTTGAGATTATTTGTTTTATTTAAAAAAAAATTATTTGATTATTTTGAGATTATTTATAAGTTTGAGATGATTCCTTCATGGTATCCTGAAGTCAAACAAGAGTGAGGCCCAGAACAGCACTTCATTGGTTACGGGTCCAATCGTTGTTTCCTCTACTACTACCCCTTACCTTTAAAGTGCGTCTGTAAGCAATAACCCATCTCACTAATCACTGATTTGTTGTGAATTTTGATTGACAGGAATGCATATCGCAGACTGCAGTCAAGACTAAGTTTGAGCAGCATGCGAAGCAGGGAAGGCAGATTGTAGACTACACACAGGAGATTCTCTCACAGGTGCTGGAAGCTGCCACAAAGAAAAGGTGATGGAGATATAGAAATACAGAGAGAGAGAGAGAGAGAGAGAGAGAGAGTTAGAGAGAGAGAGAGAGAGAGAGAGAGAGAGAGAGAGAGAGAGAGATGAGACGTGGATGGGGCAGAGAAATATAGAATGAGAGGGAGGGAAAAAATAAAACACAGTAGACTAAAGCTGCAACAACAACAAAAGTAAAAGAGACGTACAAAAACAGACTGACAAAGACACACAAACAGGAGAAAGGAAAGAGAAAAGATGTGTATCACCATGCCCTCTTCTAGCCCTTGTCCCTGTCCTGTAAAGAAATGTGATTGGTCGCAACAAGGTTTGCAATTGATATCAATCATAACTCTTTACATTAGAGATAGGGTATTGGACTTGCGACCGATTACGATCATAGTAATAATGATAATAATAATATATGTGAATTATATAGTGCTTAATATTAATACAGTGTGTTTAAACGCTTTAGAGAGAGAAAGGGGAAAAAAGGACAGGTGGTACATACAAACAGATTTACAAAAGGGTCTTAAAAGAATCCATAGTAGATACTTCATGGATGCATGTAGGTACATAAATCATAACTCTTTCTAAGACTGGGCCCTGGAGTGACGATGCAATGGTTTCCTTCCCCTGCACACAGATCCGCATGCATAGAGAAGAGAAAGGACCAGAATGACCGGCTGGACTACCTCAAGGACCAGATGAAGATCCTTAGCATGGAGAGCAAGGAGCGGATCAAGGACGTCTCTGAGCAAGCCGAGTCCAAGGTCAGTCCCCCATAGCACCAGTGGATATGCCTGCCCAGGAATCATGATCTCAGTAATCTCAGTAATATCCTTTTTGATAAAAAAAAATAGTAGACCCAGTAGTAAGGATAGAGTGCTCCATCCTGTATATGAAAATATCTTTGAAGCCAAGAGATTTTAACCTACACTGTGCTGCCTACCGGGTAGTGACTAAATCACCTCGCCGTTTCTGGTTGACGGATGGTGCAATAACATAGTAACAAAGACTTCATTCATATTCATGAGAAGTCCACTGCAATATGTAATATTTGTGTTTTATATTATTTTGTTACAGGTTTCTGCCACGATGACAGATGAGATTAGGAGGTTATCACTGCTGGTGGACCAGTTCGATAAACCCTTTCACCCTGAGCCGCTGGTGGTGCAAGTGTACAAAGAAGTAAGTTTGTAGCTCATGGCTCTCGATATCTTAATTATCAGCTGAAGGAGAAACAGTAGAGGAAGTGGTTGAAGAGGAAGGTGGACGAGGAGTAGAAGAAGAAGATGAAGAAGGAGGAGATGGAGGAGAGGTAGGAGGAGAAGGTGAAAGTTAGAGAGAAACTGGACAAGAAGGAAAACAAAGTTAAGATGAAAAGGAGATTAAGGTGAAGAAGATGAAGAAAAAAGGTTGACACAGGAAGAAGGAGAAGGTGGGAGAGAAGAATAAAAAAAGCCAGAGGAGAAGAATAGGAAACAGAAGGATTGAAAGATTGAGAAGGACAAAAATCAATTGATAAGACAAGAAGGGCAAGGGGGAGGAGGGGGGTGGGGGAGTAAATATAGGCAGGAGGAGAGTTTAAAAAAAGAAAGGAGGTGGTGGGAGAAACACAGAAAAGACAGAAGAGTAGAAACACATGAGAGGAAGAAGAAGAAGAAGGAGAGAAAGATTATGAAAGACAAAATACATTGAGAAGGGCAAGGGGGAAAGAAAAATAAAAGAAGGAAGGAGAGGTGAGAAACATAACTAAGGAGGTGATGAAGCACAAAGAAAGAAGAAAGAGTAGAAAATTAATGAGGAGAAGAAGGAGGGCTGGAAAAGTGTTGATGAGGAGTGGTGCTGCGTGCTCATAGGTCTGTGCTCATTATAACAGAGAATCTTCTTTCCGTCCTTGAAGGAGCTACAGAAGCACGTGGAGGCCGGTCTTGGGCAGAATCTGGACGCCCGCTGCTCCACAAACATCAAGCAGTCGGTGGAAGAAGTCCAAACACAAATGACCGGTAAACATTCCTCATGTGCAATATGAGTTCCATCATCTAAATGCAATTGAAAGCAGTTGTCAGTGCTAATGTAAAGAAAGGGTATGGTGTTAAAAAAAATAATAATTACTTTAAAAATGTAATTTCAGATTTTAAATATAATTCAGTGACTGTGCAATATTTCTAATAGGATTTATTCATTCTTATTCAATGTTTGTTATGTTTTTATGTTTTTACAATGCAATTTCATGTGGAATTTGACTTAGTCACAAAATATGGAAATGTCTTTTAATTGATAATCTAAGATTGAATTGGACATTAAATTGATTTGACGTATCACATTGTTGTCCTGTTATTCTCTTTTGCATGCATGCAGAGAGAATGTCTTCGCTGTTGTTTGAGAAGGCCAAACTCTGTCAATGTTGTTACTATATTTTGTGTGAGAGAATGTCTGCCACATGGCATGATGCAAATAGCCCCATTGTTGTCCTGTATGTATATGCCTAAAGAGAAAATGTCTGCCATATAGCCTGGTGTGGCTAATCCTGTTGTGCTATTGTTTTGTGTGTAGAGAGAATGTCTGCCCTGTTGTCTGAAGAGGCCAAGGAGCGAGTGGAGGGGCTTCTGTTCCGCCGTGACTTTGACCTGAGCTACCGTCTGGACTGCCAACACCTGTTTGCCGACTTCAAGGAGAACATCCAGTTCCGCTTCTCCCTGGGCCTCACGGCCCTCATGACCCGCTTCCTGGGCCCCAAGGGCACCCGGACCACCCTCATGGGCCTCACAGGAATGGTAAGCCGCTTTTGTTTCACAATTCCTGTACCTGACAAAATGACACTGTTCAGGGAGATTTTCTGCAGTCATATTTCAACTCGTATTGCAATTTTTTATCAGGCATTTGTGTGCCAAGGGAGCCATCATGCAATGGTACATTTATCTGATAACTGTTATCATGCTTGTTATTCTACACATTTGTTTTGTTGTAATATAAAGGGCCATGCTCATGAGCAGACTTGCTTCTCAGGGGTCCTTGTCTTAATTTATGTATATAGATATGTGTTTGTACATACAAATGCCATGAAATATGAAATGAATGAAATGTCATGAAACATCATGAAATAAATGAGATGTCATGAAATATGAAATAAATGAGGTGTCATGAAATATGAAATTAATGAAATGTCATGAAATATGAAATATGAAATAAACAAAATCCATGAAATATGAAATAAATGAAGTGTCATGAAATATTAGATAAATAAAATGTCATGAAATATCATAGAATGAATGAAAAAAAAAATCAATTCAAGGGCAAACTGAAAGGGTTTTAGTTTTGCATTGAATGGATAACTGACCTTATTGCCAATATCTCCTTCCTCACCCCTAGGTCCAGCCAACCAACCTGCCTCCTGGTGTGACCGTAGCTGAAGACCCGTCAGCCACAGACATGACCGTGGCTATGCTGTCTGGAATCGCCTCCCTCTACTCACGCACCTCCGTCGGTCTCATGATCGTGACAGGCATTGTGAGTTTGGCCATGTTTTGAGCTGAAACATCTCTAACAATTTTTGTTTTACTTACATTGTCTTTAGTACTGAAATTGACTCCTTTACTCATACACCTCCATCTATCTTGTTTCAGTTATTGTGATTTTAATCAATTGTGTTGAGCCAAAATATCAAAAAATCTTTAGTTATTCTATTTACATTGTCTATAATACCCACTGATGCTTGTGGTGACATCAGAGTTATCAAACAGGCACAATGATTATCATTAGCAATTTATCTGCAATGAGTAACATATTTAGCATCAGAGTTATTATTAACAATTATTGTTATAATTTTGGTTTCAAACCTGCCAAAATTATGAACACTAGATTATTTTAAGTTTGATTTAAACGCATACTAAAGACACTGCTCCTATCAGTGTGTGCCAGTCATTGGGAAGAAATGATAATGCGATCCTTTCATATTAGATGTAAGAGGTAGGAGTGATGAAGTACTAGATCTATAATAAATGGATTGCCATTCTACCATGACCAAGGGTCCCCTCCTGGGCCCTGTTGCATAAAACTTACCATTAATGGTAACTCTGGCATCAATGGTAACTACCATGGTAACATCGCTCAACGGCCAATCAAATCAAAGGTTTCCACAGAAGTTGCCATTGATAGCAAAGTCACCATGAATGGTAAGTTTTATGCAACAGGGCCCTGCTGAATATCTCACAATGATATGATTGTTGAAATTAGACAAAATCCAGATAAACTGTTACTAAAAGGATTTGTGTGTATTACTCGTGAAAAGGGGCATGTGTTCATGGGCAAATGAATGGTATTGAGGAATTATCTCTCTCGTTCTTTCTCTGCAGGTGTGGAAGTCTGTTGGTTGGCGTGTGCTGGTGGTGGGTGGGGGGCTGTACGGCGTGGTCTACGTCTATGAGAGACTTACCTGGACCAGCAGGGCCAAGGAGAGGACCTTCAAGCGCCAGTTTGTTGACTATGCCTCCGACAAGCTCAAGCTGCTAGTCAGCTTCACCTCCTCCAATCTTAGCCACCAGATCCAACAGTGAGTAGCCTCATTCAGGACGAGGCCTTTTTACAATAAAAGTGATCATTATTGTGCTTTTAGATTAGCAACACTATTTTTTTTTTAAAGTGAGATTTATACTTTTAATCGTAACATACATTCCATTATGAATAAACAAAACAACAAATACATACAATTTAGAACAATAATTTGTGAGTATAAAAAGAAAAAGTTTGATTTCAACCTTGTTAGCATTTTGCCAGTTTTGAAGATTTAGTTATCATATGACCCTTATTTAGCTTTGAAAAATCATTACAAACGTAATACTAACCAACTATTTGTGGTACTCGGTGCCGAATGGGGTAGCGGCAGCATCGGCTGGTGTGATACATGTCGAGAGATGGGAGAGATTGGGTGAGAGAGAGAGAGAGAGAGAGAGAGAGAGAGAGGGAGAGAGAGAGAGAGTGAGAGAGAGAGAGAGAGAGAGAATGAATGAGATATGAGGGGGAGAGAGAGAGAGAGAGAGAGAGAGGGAGGGAGAGAGAGAGAGAATGAGATATGAGGGGGAGAGAGAGAGGGAGAGAGAGAGAGAGAGAGAGAGAGAGAGAGAAAGAGAAAGGGGGGGGGGGGAGAAAGAGATGCTGTGATGACTAAGTCCACATCTATATTCATATTATCTCAATCTAAAACATTCTAATGTATAAATAAACTGCAACTGCCTTCTCTCTGTCCTCTTCAATCAATACACTTTATAACTGAACCTTCTCCTTCCCCGTGGCAGGGAGCTGTCTGGGACGTTTGCCCGGCTCTCGCTGGAGGTGGAGAACACCAAGCAGGAGCTAGAGAAGGAGATCGTGGACATGGAGGTGGAGACCAAGCGTCTGGAGGGGCTGATCACCAAGGCTAAGCTCATGAGGTATGTGTCAAGAGTCTTTGTCTGAATCAGAGTTAGGAATTGAGTTTTGATGAACTCCATATTAAAGGGATACTTCGCCCTGGAATTTGTTTGGTTTCAATAAAAGGAGACACATAAAAAAAAAACATCAGTGAAGGTTTGACGAAAATCGGTCAAAGGAAAAGAAAGTTATTTGATTAAAATTACTTCATGTGCGAGGTGCTCTAACATATGTTGTGTACTATTTTTTCCATAAATTGCCTTTATGTTCTTTGATGAAATTAAAATTAAAATTAAAATCAAAATCAAATAACTTTCTTTTCCTTTTGACAGATTTTTGTTATTATGTTTCTTTCATGCATCTCCTTTTATTGAATCCAAAATAATTTCAGGGTGAACTATCCATTTAAATTGTTTATTACTTATTCATATTGTTGGCTGACTTGTGTGGAGGACGAGTTGTCTTTTACTCTATTTAAATCACGGTTCGTAATCAATAGACACTGAACATGTGCTGAATATTTTTAGACTAATTATTGATGAATATGCAAGATTTTAGTTATTGACAGGGTGAAGAAGTGAGTGTTAAAAACCTAGGCTTGCAACAAGTGACACAATGTTATATCTACATGCAAAAATACAATTTAAGAGTACCCCTTTGTGCCAATAGTGTTTTCTCTCTCAATCAAAAATCGAAATTCTTATTTGTAGAGTTGAAATATTACATTGGGAAGTGACACAAATTTTTGTAGAACAGCGCTCTCAGTCCCATAGGTAATGAATTGTGTTATAATTGATATGGGATTATCAATTGTTGGTACTCTGAAGGTTAAAGAATAATTATACTTGCACAATACAAAGAAAAGATGTAATACTAACCAAAATATTCATAAAATGATAATTGAACACCACATCAGTCATCAAAAATACTACTGATCAAGAAGAGAGGATATGCTGTATCCCTGTAGTGGTAGAAATCCTTCATGTGTAGAACAGATTTTACGTCAATGAAAAATAGTTATTCCTGTTTTGCAGAGCTCAAATATTAAACATGTGTATTGTCACAATGTTTTGTAAGCGATACTCTCTAACATAAAATTAAAGAGCATCCCTTTGAATCTTCTCCTTCCATGGTATATTTGCAGGAATAAAGCAGGGTGGCTGGATAACGAACTGGAACGGTTCCTGTCGCAGTACATGCGGTACTGACACCGGGACACTTATTACTGGTACTAGTACCAGACACCAGTCCCAGTTCAAATACCAACGCCAGTTTGGATGCTAACTGGTGTTTGCTGGACTTGTCAACCTCACCCTCCGTGTCCATCGACCTGTCCTGTTTTCACTCATCCGCTCTCCTATTAAGGGACTAATAGCAACTCAAGTACCAGTGCTAGTTTGGATGCTAGCTGGTGTGTGCTGGCGCTGTTCTGTCCCACCCTATGCGCTTAGCAACCTGCCCTGTTTTGTACAACCGTTTTAATACTGGAAGGACATGTGACACTGCCCCTATGGAACAGCTTGAATCTAAGCCTTGGTAGTTATATCAATCGGTCAAAATTTCAGGCAATTTTGAGTGAATTTTGGAAAGTGAACATTGGAATTACGAGGTAACATTTCATCATGACTTGCATGCTTCATTTTTGTTTAAAATTAATTGAGGAGTATGTAAAGAGGTGTATGCCAGGGCTGCCACATTTAGGTATGCATGCTGCAGCAATGATCGTTCATTTGAATGGAAAGATCGTTCATTTGAATAGAAAGACACTAGCGCTACTCTGGAAATACAGGGAGGAAAACATGAAGGGAACTTGGTAGAGTCTTGAACCTGAGAAATGGATTGAATTCTCCCTATCACATATAGCCGATATCAAGCGAAATCACTTTGTGATACTGACATCTGATCGATTGCTTTTGGGAAGTTTTAATCACTGATATAAAATAAAATATTTGCTTTTGTTTGGAGAAGTACATATATAGGCAAGGCAGAAGTATACTTCCGGTTTTGAGGTGCCATATTCTTGTAAACGAACATTCAAAACGCACAGAACTCGTCATTTCGAACCTCGTAGAACCCCTAATACCTCCTCTAACACAAGCAAACATGGCTCCCATTTATCAAATGAAAAGTTAAAGATTGGAAAATTTACTATTATTTGCAAGATTATTACTAGATTTTGACATGATATATGTAGTATGGCTTCGGAGTTCAATATACAGAAAGCATACAGAAAGAAAGCGCGTGTTCAGAACTGGAAGTTTACATCCAATGAATTAAAGGAAAAAATATTAGAGCGCCACAGGTGGTCACATTAGGAGAGCTGTATGCGATATGGAGAATTGATGAACCCTTTGTGTGCCAGAAAAAAACACTTTTTCATGAGATTTGTGTGTAGAACTGACGCAAAAATGCATCAATGGCGCATTTAGAGTCAGGTTCTGAATTTCTTCTGAAATGAATAATCAGCTCATACATGGAGCTAACTTAAGGTTTCTTCTATGTGCATTTGTGATATGCTAGCTCATTTGGCCAACTTGGCTCTGCTGTGTTCAGTCGTGCTCATTTAATGTTGTGTGTGGCACTTTTATTTGAACTTAAATACCAGTATTGTGGAAATTTAGCCATGTATTTTCATATCAATATAGTTAGGTATAAACAATGCTTTTCACAAGAAAGAATATTTATGTAGTTTCACCTCTGTTCAAAGTCTGTTCAAGGAGATGAAACTAAAACTCAGTTTGTAAATATAGCTCAGGAAACTACCGAAAATGAAATGGCAAAGTGCTGTGGTCATATCCTTTGTTATGCACGTTTCTGGTTCTAAACAACATCCCTAAAGAGGGAGATTTACTGGAGCAACATTGTCTAGCGGGCTAGTCTAGAGCACTCCCAATGTGAGTCCTTGCTGTGATCACCGCTGCTTGCTCTACCCACATACCAGGGAGTTTAGAACCAGTTGTCTCAACAATACGCTCATATGATGTGACACTTCGGTACTTTATAGCGTGTTCAATAGTCAATCCACAAATTCACATTAGCTGGATTTCTGTACTTGTATTTTCACTTACTTAGAGCCAAAGAGTTGAGCCAAGTGCTGGAAATTTGGTCTAAAATGCGCAGGAAGAACTGATTGTTTTGTATTTCTTGCCAGTTTTGAGTAAAAATTATCAATGTGTTCATTTAAGCCTCATTGCATCATTACATTGATACACCAAAGTGTTTTTATTAGAGTGAGAAGTCTGATCCTGTTTCTAAATCATTCTTGATCTGGAAACAAATTGTTTGACCCTCTCAGTACTATAGATGCATGAAATGTATGATAAATCAATGGTGGCTTCCTGGCTTGGCACTGAGAGAGATAAACCCTGTACAAGATGTGCAGAATGAATTCAAGGATTGTTGATATATTCTCTACAAATGTGTATTCCTACAACTTTGATATGACAGGGAATTTTGATTTTGCATTCATTCTGGCTGGTGTTATATACATGTAATCATATTGTCCAGTGTTTTTTTTTTTTCTGATCGTTGTTTATTAATAGTTGTATGATGTCATGAACTAGTATGGTGTCCAAGAAATGAAAACAGACTTAATTTATTATAGAGAAATTGTAAAGATACCAATTTTTGTATGAGCAAATTCATCCAGCTTTTCACCTGTGTAACATGGTAAGCTGAAAAGAGCAGCCCTGTTTTGATGTCACGTCACCCATTTGCGCCATTATTGCACATAAAATCATACTGACTGGGAGCTTGTCCGGTTTTGACAGAGAAAACGTGTAGACAGTATTCAAGTCGGTGCAGTCCATAATGAAGAAATCCCTCGTCTCTGAAATTTGTATGTTAGCAGTTATCATTAAACACAGATTACACATGATTCATTTATTTTGTTTTAAAAGTATACCGGTATCTGATTTAAATGGGAAACTCTTATGTACATGAATACATAGAAAGCTAGTTCACATTATCATCATCATCATCATCATCAATGTTTAAAGTCCGTTTGTCACACTTTGTGGGGTTGGATAGTTCATTTCGTTGATGGCTCTCCTCCATACTGTACTGTCGTTTGGGTCATTGTGGGTGTAAATGTTCAACACTTTTCTGTCGTCTTTGATTGTTTCCTCCCATGTCTTGCGAGGTCTCCCATGTGGATTCCTCCCACAACTATGATTATGTATTTATGTGTATGACATGCTAGTACTCTGTGTATTCCCATGATATTTACATGTCACGGCATTTGTTAAAACTCATCGAACCGAGTATGGCTATAAGTTGTACATTGCTGCATGAAATGCATGTACTATATTCTGCTTTAGAAGTGGTTTTATTGATATACCCTGACAATCCCGATTTAAGTTCACACCAATGTAAAATTCGAGTTTACCATCCTGTACATCACCGCTGGTTAATTAAACCATGTTCTTTGGGCGTGCAGATAGCTGGTAAGGTGCTTTTTTGACTGGGAAACCTAGATACAGGCAAGTGATACTTAACCCTGTGTGCTAGTTACATACTGCTCAATGGGATAAGTGTATGTTACTAATGAAAACATGCAGACAAGGCACTCCAAAGAGTTAATCAATGTGTATTTTATCTTGCATCGGTTGTTGCCCATTGGTTTACATGTAACGGTAAACGGACAGAAGTCTGTCGTCAACTGGATGGTTCATTTGAAAGTTGTGTTTGGGGTCTGCATTCGCAAATGAAAATGGTTCATGCGCGCTAGTGTTTGTATGCTCAAAAAGTATCCAGCTTTGGGGAAAATATGGTGTAACTGAGAGCCCTTTTGGACAGACCTTATACACGAGAAAGTGGTATAAGAAACAATTTATGTATTTTTTGGTACGAGAAAATGACAATTGTCTTTAAACCAGAGAGCTTAATCTCTCCTGAAAAATAGATGTAGAGAAATATGTAATATAAGTTGTGAATTGCATAAGGAGAAACAATTTATATATTCTTTTGCATAAGAAATTACCCTTATAACAGAGAGCTAAAGCTCTCCCGATAAAATAAATATAGAGAAATGCATTGAAACATAAGTTGAAGAATGTTAAAGGTTCCCTGGTCCTTTCGAAATCATATTCAAGATCGAGCACATTGACCGACAATCTTTATTTATCTTGCAAGCTCTTCAAACTTTGAATGTATCAAGTGTCATATGTACGTATGAAGTCATGTATGTGCACATGTATGTCTGTTTATATGTGATTGTCGTATGTTTGATATCAGAGATAACCTGTTAGAGACTTGTATATTTTGCAGTCTTGTAAGAAAAAAACATATTATTGTGCCCTTGTGGCTATGATTTGTGGCAATATTATGTGATGCAAGTGTCACGAATGTGATACATGTACAAGCATCTGGAATAAAATGAACGGTTCGTGTTATGTGTACTGATATGTGATACACTCACACTTCCTTTTAAATGGACATATCAGCTGTGCAGTCTTGTTCCATTTTTTACTTTGTGTGATACATGTATTACGGCATCTTTTCCATTGTTTTAATGGGAATATACTGCACTGGAAAGACAAAATGCCTTCAAAAGGGTGATCACGAGCAAAATCCTCATTTTGAAGATTTGTGATTTAAGCACTAATTATTCCAAATGTGCATCATTTGAAGGCAAATAACTTTCAGCAAGTTTCTAAAATGGACAATATGTTTTCATGAATTTAAGACCATTGGCAAGAAGATTGCTCACAATTACCATTTTGAAGGCTTTTTGTCTTCCCAGTACAGTAAACATGTGTTCCCTTTAAAAGGAAGAACCCCCCCCCCCCCTTCATTTTAGAACGGTCCTTCTAAGTGAGCAGCCAAGAGAAACTAAGAACGGCCAAGAAACTGCCAAGAGCAGCTGAAGATACCATGAGACACCACACGGCAGATCTCTTTGAGACTGCAAAAATGTCTGCTTAGTGAAGTAAATCAGTATTTTACAAGAATTTCAAATAAAATCTCTTGGCAGCTATACCTGGTGATAGCTTTATTGAGCGTGAATGATAGGCTAATCTTGGTGGCATTTTGATTTTAGCAGGACCCTTTTAAAATATGAAATCAAGACCGATATTTTTAATAGACTTGACTAGCTTGTCATATTTCAGTGACAGTAACCCCACTGGTGTGGGATTTTAAACAAAATGCATGATAAAAGACATGGAAAACAGTCTTTGGCCTGGTCAATTATAAACCAAAAGGAGAAAATTGATAATGACACAAAGATACAGTGTTACCAATTAATCAATCTGACATGTTTCAATTCCAGATCCATATTCCATGATCACATTAATGATCAAATTAATCATTCATTCAATAGCAAAGAAGAAAAGATAATGAGACACAACTACACAATACATGTATAATCAAAGTACAAAATGTATTTTATTGGAATCAAATGAGTCTCTCTTTGTAAAACACTTTGATCTGTCCAATACTCTTAGTAAAAGCTGCTTTCTATGTGTCAAAGACTGCATGGTCATGTTGTTTCCATAAAATCATATTACCTCTCTAAATGTTTCCGCTGCCATTACAGTTTCCTTCTTTAAACACATAGATCATCCATGTTATCTTTAATACATTATGCACATTATTATTGCACCTTTTTAAGACCACACGACACGCTCAACTTAAATCTACACACTGAATTATTGCAGATGGGTGTACTCATCTCCAATAGTTGTGCACAAAAATAATACTGATGAAGTGTATATATTGAATATATATAAATATATGTAATTCATGTAGGAAAAGTAATTGGCTTGCAGCTATTGGAAATATAAAGGAAAAAACTTTGCAATATATCATAATGTCTACATAATAGAGGAGACAACATTGTACAATTTTGTTAAATTTGAACAGGCACTGAAATCTGATATTCAAACACATTATCACAGGTACTTTTTTCTTTCCCAATCCATCAATGGTCACCAAAGTTTCTATAACCATGGATAAGCCGGATGCTTAACTTACATACACATGCATATTCATTCCATGTCTAATGAATGTTTCTTGTTGACTTTCCTGATAAATTTATCTCGGTGATGAATATTCTCTAGAGTACATCTTAAAGGAACTGGTCTTTGTTCCTCGTTGCTTTTATTCAATAACAGTGCACACTTAAATCCATAGCACACAAATGAAGACTAAGTATGATAGCTTCAAGTTTTAGTATTTTGCAGATTGTGCACAGGACCATCTAAATCCTATTTGCAGTCAGGTCTGCTTCCGTTCTAGTGTTATGATACCAGAAGCGAACATGACTGCAAAAAAATAAATGTAGGCATCATGGCGCTGTGTATTACGGGACAACTTCCCCTGTAAACCGTTTGGAGAATTTCCTGCAATCGCGCTGGAAGGTTGATTACTGGCTCCACCATAGATCAATGTGTAAGGCACTGCATGTACATGTACACCATGCTCTATTTCTCTGTGTTGTAGATGTAGACTTGTCCTGCCAGTCGGCCTACCTCGCTGCTCCTAGGGGCACTCACAACAAGACGTGTCCGCTGCAGGAAAGACACAAAACAACAATATAAATGCTGTGGAAAGATTCATGTACAGAGCCTTTAACAAAATCGTGAGACTGCCACTGGGCCACGTGAAATACAGATTTCAATTTGCCATGTATTACAACTACCGTAATGGAAATTACATGTTCCATGTCCACTTGTTCAATACCAAGGCGCTAATTGGTTGTTTCCATAGTTGTTACAATTTTAGGATAAAAGAAAATCTTAAGCTAACATGGTCATATCATCTTGTTATTTGGACAGGCAAGCAAAGGATATGTTTGTTGTGTCTTTATGTTTACAAAGTATTATGCAACAATGGTCAGTGTTTATTACAACACACTTCCAAGATATTTACAGTATTGCTAGATATGTTACTCATTGCAAATATAACCACTAGTGATAATCGTTCGTCTTGCAATGTATGGCCAACAAGGAATCTAAAAAGATCACGTTTTATGCACCGCTGCAACACTTCGTCAGGTGTGATACAAAATTGTAATGAGTAGGGGTTTAAATACCCTTTGGTCGGTGCAGCGCACTAAACCCGTTCCTAAAGGGTCATATTTACAGTATGTTAACAACTTTTAAAAGGATTGAATTTCAAAATTCAAGACTGAATATTTCGTCTTTTGAAGGCAGAATATAAAAATTCAAGGCTTTCAAATCAAACAGGCTATAAAAGATATGTCTCAAACCTTATTAGTGCTCCAGGAGGCCAATTTGGAACCAAATCTTGAGCCAGCCTGCATAAGGGACCAAGCAGAGATACAAAAACAAGTCAAAGTGGGGAGGATGGAGGAGTAACGGGGGAGGAGATAATTCAAACTTTGTATAAATAGCACCATTGTAAATTCCAAAGATTACACATATAGTTTGGTTGTGAAAAAGTACGATGTACTTAAAAATAATAGTTTGGCTATCAAATATCAAATAATTAAGAATAATAGTTGGCTTTTATACAGCGCTTTTCTTGAATGAAGTACCACTCAAAACACTCAAATATTACCCTGGCTTTAGCCAAGCAGCTGTTATTTAGGGCTAGAAGCTAGTTGATCTGATTAGAGCAGGATTTATTCCTGCCTGGTACCCATTTACTACACCTGAGTTGAGAGGGACAAGCATGAGCAAAACACCTTGTCTATGAGTGCACGCACCGGGCTGGGCTCGAACCACAGATCTCGCTGCAAGAGTCAATAGCTCTCATCACTATACCAAAGTATTATCAAGTACCATATGATTCCTCATGGAACTTCACATCATATATCAATGACAGACATCACTTCACTGTACTATATCATTTAACACCTACAACAAATATGGGGGAGGGGAGTGTTGTCAGATTGGTGATGTAAATACAACAATTATACATACCTCTCCACTTGAGAATACTGCATATGCCTGCGAAACATAACACATGACAAAGAAAAATCATGTTACTTTCTACACTCCAAGAAGCTATATGGCCACTTAAATTACTCCAAATATGGATTATTTGAGGGCGAATGACTTTCAGCAAGTTTCTAAATTGGACAGTACATGAATTTAAGACCATTGGCAAGAAGACTGCACATGATCACCTTTTGCAGGCTTTTTTGTCTTCCCAGTACAGTGTATTCCTTTTAACTTGATATCCGCTCACCCTTGTCGACGAGCACATATCAGGAATTCATTTGTAACTGTCACCTCTAGAGAGAAACCGGTGAAACTCTCACTTGAGTGATGTTGTTAGAACCAAAAGCCTGCATAAAAATGAATATGATGACACCACGTCAGTACACTATACGTCCATTTTTAACAAAGACAGGTACTCACTTTCTGAGCAGGGCATGGTTTGATAAAGGTCGGCTGACTGCACTGGTTGGTGACATTAAACACGCCGAAGGAAGGACCTCCCGGGTACACGTAAACAGCGCCCTCTTCCACTACACAACCAGGGCATGAGGGAAAGAGATCAGTTGGTTAACTCTTTGGGTGCCACATGGGAATTCATTCACAAGTAATACAAACAATATCATAAAGCTAAATTTTGTCTAGCTCTGAAAGGAATGGTTGCTATTATATAAACAATTATGCGAAATATACTGTTTTTTATGTCTATGATTCATGGTTGTGAGAAAAATAGTTTGAATTGAACTTAATTTTATTTGATTCATGACATCTTAGAATGAACAGAGATATTGAAATGAGAACAGCAGACAGACAGTCAGGCAAAGGTGCCATTAAGTTAATACCAAATGTTCTTTGAAAATAATATTTGCTTTCCTTGTCAAAGCCTTGGTAATGGCCTCCTGGTTTTTTTTTAAGGAATGCGGAAGCACCTACGACAACTTTGTATGAGAATCCATTCTACCATCCACTATTTCACATTCATTGTGTTACTTTATTAAAATTATTGCACTACATAAATTTACATTATCAATATCACTATGACAGACATACACACAGCCAATGGCAGACTGACAGACAGACAAACACACATACACACAAACAAATGTGCACATAATCCTGCCAGGAAGGTGTTAGAACTGACGTCGGGCCGAAGAGTAATTTATTCCTACACCAGTTGCGTTCATTGATAGCACAATAGAATATTCGATGCGTTTGGTTCTTTGATCGAGGGAGGTCCGCCGCCAAATATGCAAGACAAATTTTGGATGCATTTAGAGGAATATATATTCTGTATGCGCAGAAGATTTCAGAACCACTTCATGCACTGAAGTGCATTTGCAGTAGTAGAACATCGTATAATGATATGATTCTGTGAATTTCAGATTATGTTGTTGCTTTGTTTTTTTGATAAATCGAGAATACTGTCAAAAACATGTCAGAGAAATGCCTCTTTACAAATATCTCGTAAATCGTCTATTGACTGTTTCACCTTCCATGGAAACAACCTTGATTTAATGTGAGGAGATGTCCACGAAAGTTACGGATCTAATTCTTTCTACAATTTTATCAAAATTTCCCTTCGCTCACCCCCAGCAAAGACTGAACGGTTGATAAATTTCTCAAACCAGATTTTTTGTTATTCAGAGGAAGGCACTGCCTATTTAGAAATACAGCGTAATGTTTGAAACACCTGAATGTCTTGAATTTGTATGAGGCGGTCATCATAGATCAAAGGAAGTCTATCCGAGCGCAGTCCATTCATGATAGGTCCATGATCCTGCTTACCTCTGAAAAACTCCTCTGTGACATCTTCGGTCCTGAACGGAGCACTCACAACAAGATCATCTACGAAGGCAAAGAGAGAAAAAAAAAAACCTTGATACTGTGCTCTCATGGTCATTTAACTTATCGGGGAGAACTAATACTTTTTGAAACAATATTTTTTTTAACCAATGATTGCATCATTATTTTAATATGTGATTTTACTCACATGTATGTGATCAAAACTAACCCATATATAATTTCATTCATAAATGTGCATCTGATACATCATTAGATATATGTTTTTACACACATGCTTGGATGAAAAAAAAATCTGTTTTATAGAATTTTATGGAATTATTCTGTACACATCACATGGGAGAGCACCTTGCATGTGAAGTCACAAAATCAAAACTTTAAAATCGAATAACTTTCTTTTCCTTTGACCAATTTTCGTCAAACCTTCATTAATATGTTTCTTTTCATAATTTCAGGGTGAACTATCCCATTAAGTTAGAATCAGCCATTTTTTTATTGGTATCTATACACGCTTAGAAATGTTGCCTAACGCACCCTAAATAAAATATAAAATACACCAATCCTCCTTACCTATCCCATCTCCAGTGACGTCTGCAAACATGATCTCTCCACCAAATCTCCCAAAGTTCCTGTCCCCTTCATATCTTGAGACCACGTCCATTGGTATCGTAGTCATGTTGAGGAGGTAGACCATGCCTGCTTCAGTGAACTTCATAGGAAAGTCTGCAAAAATTCCTTGGACATCTACGGACAATCAAGAAATACATCTCATCAACATAATAATGAAACTTAGAAAACAAAGCACATGACAACTGCAACATCAATTAAATAGTCTGAAAAATCATATATCTTTACATTGTATTCACCTAGGAATATTTCTTATTCATCATTAATTTTTGACACCAGTCTGATTGGTATTTGTTTGACTATGTTTGATTGCTTTATGCTTTATCTATGTTTCATCATTAGTGCTCACACTTTCTCGATTAGCCTTCACATTCATATATTTTTAAACAAACTACCATTATGTTATCATTAATGATGTGAAAGTGAATTGTATTCTCCAAACCCCATATCATGAAAGCTCTTCCCATGATGCACTGCACAGCAACATCCATATTTTTTTTTCCAGTCATACCCATCTCATACACTGGTACAATACACTGAAAGCGGACATGACTGGAAACTAAATTTGAACGTGGCTGCGCAGTGTATCATGGGACGACTTCTGTTAATATGCGGTACAGAGAATTAGCCTTGACGTTGTGAAAGTCAGTCAAATTGAGTACAAACTCACCTTTGGTATTTGAGCCTGAGGCCAATATGAGACTCCCGTTCCCCCACGGGTCACCCACTGCCACCCCGGCCCCCAACTTCTCAAAGGCATCCTTCCCCTCTACCCTAATGCTGTAGACAGGGTCTGATGGCTTGGTATGAACCTTGAGGGTGCCAACACTCTGTGTGTCACTGGTCGAGTAGGAGCAGTCGGGCCTACATGGGGAAAGCAGAGGCAGTTATGTTAAAGGGATACTTCACCCTGCAGATAAGTTGGTGTCAATAAAATCAGAAACATGAAAGAAACATATTAGTGCACATTTGATGAAAATCTGTCAAAGGATAAGAAAGTTATGATCTTTAAAATTTTTGATTTTGTGACGTCACGCATACATTTCTTTTGAAGATGTTCATTTTCTCAAAAAGATATTCATCATTTTGCATGTGCATTTGAAAGATTATTAGAATTACGTTTTTACACACATACCTTTACGAAGAAAAAAATTGTTCCGATGTGAAAAACAGAAAAAGTGCAATTTATGGAATTAGTTTCTACACAACTTATCGTGAGGGTGCACTATGTGAATTTATTCACAAGTAATACACACAAATTCCATCAAATAATATTTTGCCTGGCACCAAAAGAGTTGTAAGAAACCTCAACTCATTGGTATGGCTTACCAGTGTGTGTGTTTTGTTTTTTGTTTTTATATCAGATGCATTTTGAATTTATTCCACAACTGTAGACAACATGGCACAAGCTCACTCAACATTTTTTGTGATCTGGATTCTACAAAGGTTATAATATAATAATTAAATTAAACGAAAACTTACCTTGTTTGAAGTTTGATTTTTATTATTTGAGTAATAGGAGTTGAGAGTTTATATGAGATCCCATCCGCTCGCGCATGCGCAGTCAATGTTAGTCGCCAAGGCAAACCTCTTTAAGGGACGGTACCTCAATCAGTAAACCGTCCACAATTTACCATTGGTAACCCAACCCGACAGGTTTTGAGGTTTGCCTGTGAATAGAAAATGCTGCCACTTGAAATAATTAAATCCATAGTGACATTGAAATAAGTCGCTCATAATTCCAGAGCTAATCCTTACCCTTGAAGTTTGAATTGAGCAAGGGAGGGAAGTGGAGGGCATATAAACTCTCAACTCCTATTACTCAAATAATAAAAATCAAACTTCAAACAAGGTAAGTTTTCGTTTAATTTAATTATTATTTTTCGTAATATACGTTTGTTCGTTTATATGAGATTTTGAAGCGGTGGTGGCATTTTCACCAAACTTGGGCCAACTGAAAACAGTTGGTCAATAAGACAATATATCATTTAGAAACTCATAGAGTGAGTCATTTGTCACTCTAAATTAACGCTGCTCACCATGGTGGCTGAATCTGCTCTAGTGGTCTTTCAAGACTGCCTGGGAAAAGTTTACAGCAGTTTTGATTGATGGTTTATTGTAAAACCGATTGAAAGTTTGTTCATTTGACCACCCTGCTTGTTTCAGTATGTCTGCAATGGGGACATCCGCCATCTTGGCAGTTGAAGTAGCTACCGCTCTTGTAGAATGCGGTTTAAAAACCTTTGTGTCAATGCCAGCATTACACATAGTCTCCTTAATCCATCTGGAGATAGTTTGCTTGCTCGCTCTATTGTGCGGTTTCTTGAAACATACGAAAAGATGCTTTTCCAATCCTCTCAACACACTGGTGCGTTTTATGTACTTTTTCAAATATCTTACGACGCACAATCTGTTGTCCTCTGGGTAGGCGTCAATAGTGGAAATAACTCCTACTTTGCCAGGTTTATTTTGTTTCACCAGTTCCGTTATATGGATGTCTACACCGTTTTCTCTCCAAATCAGATCATCAATGTGGATGTGATAAAGTGTCTGAGCCCTCTGTGCCAACGTAAGTGCAAGAAGCATGCATAGTTTATGAGTAAGCTCACATAGCGTCAGTCTACCGGCTGGTGACATCTGACGCAGGTAATCCAAAACACTTTTCACATCCCAGACATGATTGTAACGTGGCGCTGGAGGTCTTAAATGAAAAACACCCTTCATAAACCTGGTCACCAATGGATGTGTACTAATAGTACAGCTGCTATTATCCAGTGTTGCCACTGAGGCCAAGGCACTTCTTGCACAGTTTATGGCACTATAACTTAGAGATTGTACATGGAAAAGCTCGCTTAGGAATTCAACTACATTTTCTACTGCAGTGTAATGACTGTCCAGTCTCCTACACGAACAAAAATCTTGCCATTTCCTTATGTAAGTCCCATATTGGGTTCGTGTAGATTGTCTCCACGAGGCACACAGAACGTCCACAGTCCTTCTCTGTAGTCCTTTTAACTCGAACTGTGTACGCCAATCCTGCAACAGAGAAGATCAAGTTTATCACTAAGGGGATGGCTAAGTTTAGAAATTGGTTGAGTAAGCAATTTCTTACTTCGTCTAAGGACCAATGGTTCCTCCTCCAACATACTTTTGAGCAGGGGAAACCATGCTTGAGTGGGCCAGTTTGGCACTACCAACAGGCCAGATGCCTTGTCTCTTTGAATCTTTTGCAGACATTTGGCTATTAGACAAAAGGGGGGAAATGCATAGAATAGTGTGAAACTGCCCCAATCCAATGTGAATGCATCTACTGCTTCAGCTTCTGGGTCCGGCATCCATGAAATGTACCTAGGTACTTGTGTGTTGAGTCTGGATGCAAACAGATCTATTTCTGGACTTCCGAACTTGTAAGTGATTGTTTGAAAGCTCCCCTTATCTAACATCCACTCTGTTCTGTCATTGAAATGTCTTGACCTAAAGTCTGCCTCCGTATTTTGACATCCTGGCAAATGGGCTGCTGTTAGCCAGATGTTGCGAAGTATACACCACTGCCAGATATCTAACACTAACTGATTGCAGGATGGGGATTTCAGTCCTCCCATGTTATTAATATATGCTACGGCAGTAGTATTGTCTAACCTCATCAAGACATGCACGTCCCTCTTATCCGAGCAAAAGGCTTTTAGGGCTATCCCTGCTGCCAAAGTTTCGAGATAATTAATGCCAGAGTCTTGAGCTGTAACCAGCTCTTCTTTAGTCCACCTACCTCCCGTACTGGAGGTTAAATCGGTGGCCCCCCAACCCTCTGCACTGGCATCCGTGCGGAGTTCAAATTCTATCTTTTGCCTTATTATAGGGCTGATTGCTGTATGAACATTATCTCTCCACCATTTTAACTCTTCCCGTGCCTCCGAAGAGAGGGTCATAGGTCTGTCAAAGTGACCATGGGCTAATCTCAGAGCCTTAATCTTGACTCTTTCTAAAGATCTGTAATGCAGTGGTCCATATTGCGTCGCAGGAAAGGCAGCAACCAATTTCCCTATAACTTTCGCAACCCCCCTGATCGAAGGGGAAGAATCGGACAAGAGGGATGAACAAGCTTCATAAATGTCATCCTTTTTATCTTGTGGCAGGGAAGTGTGCATAGACAAAGTGTCTAAGTGAAACCCCAGAAAGGTCAAATCATGTCTGGGGACCAGAACTGATTTATTGGCGTGAATTAAGAACCCCAGCTCTGTCAATAGACTGGTAGTGGCTGAAACAGCCTTTTGGGCAGCCTGTTTAGATTTTCCTATTATGATGGTGTCATCTAGATAACCCATTATGATATGCCCTTCTGTGCGAAGTTTCGCAAAGGCCGGTTTGAGCAATTTTGTGAACAGTCTAGGTGCAGAGCTGAGGCCATTAGGCAGAGCCTTGTATTGCCATAATTTCCCTTGCCAGATGAAACGTAAATACTTTCTTGATGATGGGTGGACAGGGACTGAATAATAAGCATCTTGCAAATCTATCGAAGCTACATAGCAATTTTGAGACAGCAGTGAAGTGGCTGTATGTATGTTGTCCATTTTAAAATGCTGGTAGAGGATACACTTATTCAGATCCGAAAGGTCTAAGATAACACGTAAAGAGCCATTCTTTTTTGGCCTGGTGAAGATATTGGAGATAAACTCCCCATCCTCATGTACACACTGCTCAATGACATTCTTAGATGCCAGACGGGAGATCTCTTCGTCTATCTGTTTATTGGTTTCCGGATTACGGTTAAATTCGTACAAAGCCTTTTCCCTGACTGGGGGAAATAAATCAGGATCAAATTCAAGTTTGTATCCTCTAACAGCATTCAAAATGTATGGGTCAGAAGTCAACATTACCCATTTGTCATAGCAAAGCTTCAATCGACCACCCACCATTGAGGAAGAAGAGTCAGGAGGCGAATTACTCACCTCACGTGGTGATGGCTCCTTTACTTCCGAGCTGTCCCCGCTCTGCTGCGGTACAGAGGGTTCTGCACATTGCTTGCTCTGGTCATGGAGGTCTGAGTATGCGGTGCTGGTTGCCTTGGTCTCCAGCTTGAGCGCTGGCCTAAAAAAGGCCGCTTTGTGGACCCAGCATGGGGGGGAGTGTAACTGCTAGAGGCAGGCGACCATCCGGCTGTTCTCATTCTCCGAGACTGTACCTCAGTTTGTCTACGGTAAGGGTGGTACTGGTACTGAGAATGTTGACGTGATCTGCCAGAGAAGGATTTTGATCCCTTGACGACCCCAGCCGCAGCTTTCTGTTCGTCTTTCAGGTCCTTTACTTTCTTTCCGAGATCATCCCCAAACAAGAATTTTGTCACTGGGTTTTGAGGTTTGCACAAGTGTGAGAACTCTGTGTGTATGCCAGGTTTGATCTGGTCTTTACGGAGGGCATTGATCTCGAAATTCGCACTGCAGAGCAGCCCCAGTGCATCCTGCTGCGTGTCTGTCAACTCATGTGCTGAAAGCGTATTAGCAAAGGCAGTGATCCCCTTCACTAGGGTATTCTGAATTCTCTGTAGTTTGAGGTCCTTCGCCCGCGTAAGTGGGTCGAGACTTTCCCAGATAGTGAGGTTCACTTTGGGTACGTCCAGCAGGGGACAGTTTTCTGGGCTCGGGTATTTCTTACCCGTCTCATCAAGCGCCTTCTGTTCTAGAGTGTGGCTGATTAGATAAGATACTGACCCCGCAATATCCTCATCCAAAGGCTCTCCAATGCCTATGGGAACCGCGAACTTAGCGGCGATTGGAGGTATCTTAAATTCCTGGCTGGTATTAGGACTAGCAGTGTCGTGTGAACTAGCCTCAATCTCAGAGTCAGACACGAGTTCATAGTTGTACACACCTTCAGCATGTTCGGTGTCAGAATCGTCCATTCCCATATCCACTAGTGGACTAGAGGTCTGTGATTTGGGGGCTGGCATGTGATCAACCAGTTTGGTTATCATATCCTCCAGCTTGTTAAGCCGCAGTTCAATCGACGAGGTTGAGGTGGAAGCCACCGCCGGAGTTGAAATCGACTCTGCACGAATGCAGGTCTGACTGTCTTTTTTCGGAGTAGGCTCGGCACTAGTGCCGGCCTTGACAGTCTCAGTGTTTTTCTGTGCGACTTTTCGAGGCTTCCCGATCGCCACTGCCGTGTTGGGAGTCGTCTTTGTGAGTTTATTCCCACTCTTCTTCGACGGGGGCGCTTTTTTCGCGGCTCTGGATTCACCGCCACGGCCAGCCTCACGAGCTGCAGCAGCGACAGTCTTCCCCTTAACACCTTGCTCGCTACCGGGAGACTGCCCGGATCGCAAGTCGCGCGTTTCGCTGGAAACAGCACTTTCGTCCGTCGGTCTTTGGGACGAATCAGACGGCGTAAAATCACCCGAAATCTGATCCATAGTTCTCCAAAACTAATTTCAGAGTAATCAGAAGGTAAACAAACCCTAAAAAATGCGAGAACCAGACTACACAACGACGCGTGTAGGCCGGAAAAAGCCAAAAAATGAAGATCAAAATGGCGACAAGACTGCATAGAATTACACGATGCGAATGAATTGACTGCGCATGCGCGAGCGGATGGGATCTCATATAAACGAACAAACGTATATTACGAAAAATAATATTATATAATAAACACACATCCCATAGAGCATGGATCATCTTCTATGGCATAGCAAGGGTCAACACTTTTAACACCAAGGCATAAAGAGGCCATTGCTTTTTTAGCACAGTGAGTGAGCCTGTGGTAATAATAGGGTTAATCCTCATGTGATAAACACTTACATGGCACACCTCCTGAAGGTTGGTTGTGATATCACCAGTGGCATCTGTACTCCTGGTTTTGTTCTCAACACGACCTTGGCGCCATACCACCCATACTCCTGAAAATAAAAGAAAATTGCTCAGCATGAAATGACAGAACTTCAAATAAATGCACACAGTATTCAAAATATTTGTCCTCTCTACGCATGTTTGTCAGACTCTAAACCTAGCTTCAACCTTTGACGGGTTTGGCCTTGAATCGAAGAAATGTAACTTACAGTGATATGCACAATTACATTTTGTTATTCATGTTTGTGTATGTGTATTTGTGTATGTGTGTGTTGCGTAAGTTTGTGAATGAATAGATCTTCCCGAGCCTGAACAAATGAAACCTCCTCCATTCATGCCTTTACTTACCTGATTTCCAGAGTATGTGAGGTTCATATCCTTCTCCGTGAGATGTACACCATGAGCATCTAAAAGAAAGAAAAATATTGTTTCTGAAATCAGGAATATACTTTTATATAAACATGTACAAATACATGTATATGAATATGGGCAAAAGAGCAAAAAAAATAAGAAATAGTATCGATCTTCAACAATTTCTTTTTTATTTGTATCTACACAAGATGAATGAATACAGATCATTTTGTCTTTCCCCTATATGCGATATGGAGAATTTCGCCGTCACCTACCCTTGAAATTTGATCCTGCGTAGAGGACCGAGACCATGCCAGCCTGGTTTTGACCATTGGCCGGAGCAAAGGGTGATCCCACCAAGAGGTCAAGATGACCGTCTTCATTCACATCCCCCGCAGAGAGTGACCAGCCAAGGTTGCAGTACTTCAGCTAAAGGTATGAGTGATCAATTGAAGAGGAATAAAACCCTTATTTCAATTTAATTTGAATACAGAAAGACAAACCTTGAGATCCCATCTGTTAAAGGGATACATGTAGTTCACCGTAAAATTATTTGGTTTCAATAAAAGGAAACACATGAAATAAACATATTAGTGAAGGTTTGATGAAAATCGGTCAAAGGAAAAAAAGTAAAGGTTATTTGATTTTAAAGTTTTGATTTTGTGATGTCACGTGCAAGGTGCTCTCCCATATGCTGTGTACAATATTTTGGGGAAATGTCAATGTTTTTACACTCATATCACTGTGAAAAGAATGCATTCCTTCATCAAAGAACATAAAAAAGGCAATGCATGGAAAAAGTTGTACACTCGTCAAACCTTCACTGATGTTTCTTTCACGTGTCTCCTTTTATTGAAACCAAATTATTTCAGGATGAACTATCCCTTTAAGTTTTAAGGATAATCATGCAGTCATTAAGGAATTTATAAGTGTATAAAAATCATGATCACTAACACCAAATTCTTACATTGTCAATTTCATTAGTACACACATGTTGTACAGGTCATCCAAAATTCAGCCATTCCCATAGTCTAGAGATCCACTCCGCCTCCCCACACTGCAGTGAGGCATCGAAGCCTGCAGTTAACCAAAAATTAGTTTATCACTTCTTCACAATAACGTTAATGGAGCTAAACTGCTGATCCATGGACGTTACGTGGTGTTTGTGAATGCCCGATAAGAACCCTTCTTGTGCAAATTGTGCTACCGGTGATATCAAAATGCTGCTAAATTACATTTGGGTGTACAAAGTTTGCATATAAAAGATTTGATGCAAGAGGTTTGCATATAAAAGATTTGATGCAAGAGATTGCGTATAAAATATTTGATGCAAGAGATTTGCATATAAAATGTTTGATGCGAGAGACATGAACTCAATTCTGCAGCTTGTGATTTTTCAGTCTTTTTTTTTTTCAGTCACATATAATACATAATTTACAATTACACAGATGAATTACAACCTTGTTTAGATATGTCTTTCCAAATCATTGTTTATATGTGTCTATAGTATTGCTATATATGTATTGCATTGTCATGTTAATGTGCTGACTGAAAGTAAATTTCCATAATTTTAGACTGAATAAAATATCTTGTATCTTGTATTAAATATTTGAGCAGGAATGCTTTGCACACAACACTGCAATCAATAATATATGCAGTACATGTACCGGTACTTACTGTGCAAGAGATAGTCACAGATGGCCATGAGTTGACAGCACCGGTCTTGGTTCCATAAAATATGTACACCTCTCCCTACATGTACATCACAAATGGGGAAGGAAGAAACTGAACATCAGAGTTCACCAATAAACTTCTTTATTAGGGAATGAATTTGTAGTATTTTTTTTTTAGAATAAATACACTGCTATGGTGCATGATGCAATTGATAGCATTGCATGAAATGATAAGCTTTCACTAGCATCTTTCTCTCTTAAAAATCCAACTAATCCATGTAATTCCAGCATTTATCCTATTGTATGTCAAACATATTGCTATGTTTTACTTGTACAAAAGTGCATCATCGGCATATAAAGAATGAAATAACTTTTGAAAGAGATGGTTAGCATGTTTCATATATAAACCAGAGCACAGTGCAGCATTTTTTTTTGCCCTTATTTAGCCAAAGCAATGTAGATTTGATGCCAAAGTATTGGGCATGACCAATACATCTCAAATCTTGTGAGTCTGTCATCATAGCATATCAGCACCCTAATCACAAAGCTTGACCTTACAGCATCATTTCAAGTATTTTTCGGTTACCATGGTAGAAGTGCGACCATGTAAATGCCATGGAATGAAGACAGGAGAGGACTTACGCTGTAGGTGAGGTGCTCAGCCCCCACTGAGGGCGCACTAACCACAATGTCTGTGAAGCCATCCAGATTCAGATCCAGAGCAGTGACGGCTGACCCAAACTTGCCTCCTCGCTAAATAGGCAAGAAGAGGAATAAAGAACAGCACATAGTAGCCAGCCATCAAACAATAATCATAGCTTGCATTTATAAAGTGCTTAATACAGGGTTTCTAAGTGCTGTTACAACTCATATTGATTACACAAAACATTGACATTTAATCATAGAAAGAATAATTGTACAATAAATTATCTAATTTCTAAGTGAGATTATTTTAAGGTTACATTGCAGGCATAATGCTTTAAATCGATTTAAATAAGTGTTCACTTGACTGGAAACACATAACTGCAAGCAAAATCAGAAAGTGGCTGCATGGGGCATCTGGGGGTGTTTCACCAAGCTGTTCTTAATTAAGCTAAGAACAACTTTACGCACGACTGGTGACCCTTTCTTGTGCTAAATCAGATACCCCAATTTGTTCCTGTTTTAATATAGAGGGAGTTCATTTCCAACAAGCCTTATCAAAATTTGAAAAATCAGAAACTTTGTATTCAGACACTTGTTAACAACAAGAATTTTCATTTATAAACATCAGATTTGAACTGTAGCAGATAGGAATAAAAATCATTGAGAATCTGATTTAGCACAAGAAAGGGTCACCAGTCGTGCATAAAGTAGTTCGGAGCTTGAGAACAGCTTGGTGAAACACCTCCCAGGACTTTTCCTTATAGAGAATTTACTGCTTACTCACACGAAACCCTTCCAGCACCATATCGGCCTCCTTGTCCAGGTCATGTGATCCATTCTGGAAGCGTTGTTTGCTGCCGTATATGGCATAGACCCTTCCTAGCTGGGTCTCTCCCTCCCACCCATAGCCCGGCGCTCCAATGATCAAGACTTCATCCTCATCGCCATGGAGATGAGCTGCAGCTACATGTACACTCCTGGAATACAGATCATGTCAGTTGGAACAAACTGAACAAACCTACAAAAAACCTGTACACTAAAACACATACTTCTTTTCCTTCTCCTTTTTCTAATTATAAGTCCTCTCCTCATCCTTCTTTTTCTTCCTCATATTCTTATTCTTTTCTCACTTTTCTCCTCCTTCTTTATCTTACTCATCTTTATTTTTCTTCTTTTCATCTTCTCCTCCGTCTTTGTGTCCTCCTCTTTATTCCTTTTCCTTTTTTTTTTACAAAATGATACTTCTGTTTCTCCTCCTTCTATCCCATCCCCTCCCAATCCTATTTTTTTTTCAAATGTTCTCCAGGGCCCAGAGTCAAAAGTCAAAGCTAACGAGAGGCACAAACAGCAACCTTTGCAAACCTTTGCATATATTATCAGCAAGAATACAAAACATGACATGTTACGATATTGCCGATATTGCCTCTGTGTAAGTTGCAATAATTGGCAATCTATCCCACAATGTCTACTTGTTTTCCACATAATTTCCCTTTCATACATTTCAAAATCAACAAGAGGATAAGAGGGATTGCATACCATCCCAGCCGTGCGTATGGAGTAGTTACATGCAGTGTTGTGGTGGGTTCACTGCTGGCTGCTGATGTAGTAGCATTCTGCTTTGGAGCTGGTTTCTTCCCCTCTCTCAGAGCAGACATCACTTTGCACTGTAAAGACAATCAACATCAAAAGAATCAAATGATTTTATGAAGTTAATCTTATTTCATTCATCTTGTTTACGGTTAGATTTTCTGGCTTTCTGAACCCTGGTCAAGTTGGGACGTCAAAATTTGCCATGAAACTGCAGTAGCCAAAGGAATGTGATCTAAATGTGTCCTATAAGGTATTTGAAGAACGGGTGAAAATCACGCAAACTAAGACACAAAAAAATTATGTAATAACATGTTACTACACAGTCAAGGGAGAAAGTTGTGAATTATTGATGTAAAAGTTGCAGTAAATGTCAATAACATTAACCCACCTTCACAGCCTCTGATGGTGTAAATATCACCCCTTTCCCTGTGTCAGTGATCTTCACATCCCTTGCATCTAAGCCTCGGAGATTGGGCTTCCTCCGTAGGCCTCTAAAGGGTGCCTGTCCATCTCTGGACATCGAGGGCTCACTCCCAGAGCAAGTGATGTAGATTGGGTTGTGGGGTACATCACAAACACTGCAGAAATAACAATGGATATTTTGCATACGGAAACAACCAGAATAAGCCAAGAGTAAGTTGCACCATCTTCATACACCTAATGGACAGCTCAGATCAAGCCTTCATTGTTGCATTCATACAGGTGGGAAAATAGAGGACAAAGAAAGTGTTTTCTTATGCTGCATGTTCAAGAATGTATGGGTACATACGGGGGAAAATGCTTTCACTGCATAATATACCATAAACACCCTTGTTGTAAAGTTGAAACAACCCTTCGATAGCAAAGGCATAAAAAAAACCTTTGTGGTCCACAAAAGTTGTTAACCTGTTGCTCACAGTTAGATTGTCAGGCTCTGTGAACCCTGCTTCAGTATAAATTTCAAAATTTGCCATGGAACTGCAGGAGCTAAAGGGATATGGCTTAATTGTGTCATGTGAGGTATTTGAAGTTCATTCACAGCCTGTTGTCCCTTGTCCAAACAGTAGATTAAGTAGGAGTCATGCTGCTTGGTATCCGAGTGGAAAAAAGCCAGCCCGCATATATGCAGGCTCAGTGCAAAATTTTCATTTCATTTCATCTATTTAACTATTATAAAAATGAAACAACAAAAATACAACATATTTACAAACATAAAATAATGGTATAGACCCCTAAGAAGCAAATCTGCTTATTGGCGGGGTCCTTTACATAACATACATGCATAGCGATAAACAACAATAAACAATAATAATAATAAATATTTAAAAGAAATCATTGTAATAGATTGAACCTGCATAATCACACACAACATGCACATACACACTCAATCATGCAACAAGATGAGAAGGGAATAGGAGGAGAGAAAAGACCAGGGGTAGAAAATGAAGAAAAGAACATACATTGTAAGCAAACTGTTCAACAATAGATGACCTGTTTTTAAATGGGTTAAGCCTACACACAAACAATGCCCAAGCACCGACTGTGTTTTATGACAAAGAGAGAAGGGCCTGGAGCTCACCTGGTCCCATTCTCCAGCATGGAGACGGTGTCATGCCAGACGTTCTGAGTCCATGTCGCCATGTCATCCACCCCACCCAAGAAGTAGTCCTCAAACTGCTCCACCATGAAGGGAGACTTGGCCGAGTAGTCGTCATAGAGCTAAGGGTCACGAAAAGTAAACAACAAGGTTTGCTTTGATTATTGTAAAGGTAGTGGATTGTAACGGTAACCTTCAGGGGTAACATAATCATGCCAAAACCATCCATATTTTGAGACAATTCCTTCCTCGTATCATTACATGAAATATCGGTAAGAATCACTTCTTCCCTTTACCTTAAAGAAATGTATTATTATCTATCAGTTTCCTTACACTAGTTCAGACTTTCTGCTTTAAAAAGGAAACTAGCTTGTTAGTTGGGCTGCTCTCCTTGAACCTTTTCACTACCAAACACTGAAAGGCGTAAGTCAATTGCAATGAATTCTCCCTATCGCATATAGCCGATATCAAGAGATATCACCTCGTAATACCAATATCTGATTGATTGTTCTTGGGATGTATACTTCCGTTAAGAGTTTGGTATATATTCAATTCACGCAATAACGCACAGAATCTATAATTTCAACCCTCGTAAACCTCGTAATATCAATACCTCTTCATACACATGGACAAAGGACTTTAAAAAAATACCACCAATCACTCACAGCGATGTTTTTGACTACCTCAACATTGATTGTGGATGGACTAATGAAAGAATGAAAAGACACAAGCAAGACGATGGCTATAGTATAGAATGTTCATGGGCCGGGAGTTCATATCCCAAGAATTAAAGGTAAAAATATTAGAGCACCACACACGTTCAAATTCAGAAAGCTATATGCGATAAGGAGAATTCTATTGCCATTGGGACTTAGAGAGTTAAAGAAGGATAAAACCATGAGATGTAATCATTTTGCAGTGATACAGACATATCTAACCAACTCACAACTGTTCACAGCTATCAATAAAAAAAAGAAGTGACTTTTATACCTCAAACCACGAATGTAATGCCACTGTAAAGCACAGCACAATGTAAAATGATTCTGCTAAATTAATGCAAGATGAACATCCTTCCAATGTGTCTAACATTAGTCACAAACATTTCTATAAAGCAGTCAGTGGATTTCAAACAAGTAAACTGTGAAGGGAAAAGAGGTACATGTTTTCTTACCTTTGCCAATGCGAGTTTTTCACCTAACCTGCAAAGCGTGACAAAAAAAAAGCATGTTAATCAATATGCTGGCAAATAAGGTCATGATATATGACCACAACAAAATAATGAAGTTGATTATAAGTTGAATTTGATGGTATGCCACACGTGGTTCTGAAAACGACTGTCAGGTTTATTCTTTCTGGAGAACTCTAAAAGAGCTGGTCAGAGAGGGAGACATGAGTTCTGCCCTAATCTGACAAAAGGAAGCAAAGAAAAAAAGAGATTTTTCTTGTATATGAGCAAATTGTATCTGTCACTTGCATTGGCATCAGTGCAACACCACATCATGTTAGATTGAATATCTTGCAGCAAGATGAATATTTCTTGTCCAGATTCTGGCCGTATGTAGGGAATGCTGGGTACAATCTAAGAATACCAATAACCCAGATTTGAGTGATTTGTCACTTGATTCCTTTTGTCAGAGTAGGGCAGAGTTGGAGCATGGAGAAAAGAGGGAATACTTAAGTGGAAGGCGTGCTTGGAAAACAGCCGCTTGGAAAACCTCCTTCATCGTCTTTCTTAGACATTCAATTAGTTTCACCATCTTGACATTTGAAACCTACAAGTAGCAACACATTCTTGCTTCAGTGCAGCAGTACTGTCATACTGCATATGGTGAACATTAGCTGCAAACTGCCTTGTTATAAATGCACCGCAGGCCTTAAGTTTGTCTTACCTTTCAAGAAACAAGAGAGCTGTGCACTCCACGATCACACTCTCCTCCATCACAACAGTGTTGTTGTAGTACGCCTTGTAGATCTCAAACAGGTCCTTCACAGGAACATACCTAAGAAATACAAACATTATGGAATTATACCAGAGCATATAAAAATAATAATGTGTTTTCCCACAATATTAACATTTACAGAGAATCACTGTTTGTGTGCAAAAATCGAGAAGCTGCCACAGCAACAACGCCCCCCCCAAAAAAATATTGTGTTGAAATTGCGAAGTGGCCATGGCTATATTGATGTCCATTGTAATCAGTGCACTTATCATTCATTTTACATACCACTGTGTACATGAAATGAGCAAAATTTCTTTAAACTGGAGTTGATTGAGCACATTGGACTTAGCTCCCACTCACTCCCACGGCGTTAAAAGCTTAGTACATCGCTGAGTGAAAACAGGCCATTTACAGTGATGGAGAACACTATCTCAGAGATTCAATACCACAGCTATGCAGACAGGAGTGAATGTTAGGTGGTGTGTATTACAGTATACATGTATTGTGTGCATGAAAATGAGTACTTCATGGCACCTTTTTCTTGCAGACAAAATCAAATTATGTAAATAAAAGACTGACTCACCATTTGGTCAGTGTGCTGATGTATTCTAGCTCCAGCTCAGCCTGGGCTAAAATGTCTCCTCCTGATCAAAGAAAGATACATGCAATCAGGGACGAAAGATTACAAATAACAAAGGCTCATTACATGAAGATAGTCTTAATATTTCCCCTTTAACTGTTCGAGTTTATAGACTGTTACTCCCTGTAAATCCTTGTTCTTGAGCTTTCCTCATATTTTGTATACACTACAGCTCAAAGGAATTGGCATAGGGAAAGGTAAAGGGAAGAAAGGGAAGGAAATTTTAAACCGCGGTATGTTTTGTCCAGTTCAGCATGAAACACGATGCTTTAGCCTAAAAAACATTGTTTCATGCTAAAACTGCGGCTCCTTCCCTTTCCTCCCTTTCCCTTTCCCTATGCCAATTCCTTTGAGCTGGAGTGTATATTCCTTCCCCCTTTGATTCTCCACTTTCCTTGCAAACTATTTTACTCACCATTTGTGCTGCCACCATATCAGTGGCAGCATTAGGATGGATTCTTGCTTAAATTTTTTCCAATAATGCAATTTGCCATTTTTTTTTTCCACTATTCATTACACATTTTTATTCCCAAATATTTATTCAGATATATTCTCATGGCACAGAGTGTCACATGAGTCACTGAATGAAACAAAAACATTGCCAGAAGAAAAATGTAAATCAGAAACTTACCAACATCACCTACTGAGTGCGCATCAGGAAAGGAACCAAAGAAGTTAATCTAAACAGAAAGAGAAGAGATAAGTTTGATCATTAGTACATATTGTGAAAAATAATTGCATGACAATTGTGTACCCTCGCCTGTGCAAGGCATACATAATTAGTCACATTAAGGGCAGGTGGTACATCTACAATGGACAGGTCACTGATAGAGATGTGATTTATGCAATTTTGTTAACAATTCAATTGTATGTTGCATCAATGATGTCATCTTCATTCTCATATTACCAGCAATCATCACCATCATAATCTATTTGTTGTTATATTGACCATCAACATCATCATCATCATTACCATCACAATCTAGGTTGAAGTTATCACCACCACCACCGCCATCATCACCACCACCACCACCGCCATCATCACCACCACTACCACCATCAGCACCATCATCCCGATCATCACCATCACCACCACCGCCGCCATCACCACCACCACTGCCATCATCACCACGACACTGCCATTGCCACCACTACCACCATCAGCACCATCATCACGATCATCACCACCACCGCTACTACCACCACCTCCATCATCACCACCACCGCCATCATCACCAGAACACCACCACTACCGCCCTTACTACCACCACTACCACCATCAGCACCATCATCACGATCATCACCACCACCGCCATAATCACCACCGCTACTACCACCACCTCCATCATCACCACCACCGCCATCATCACCAGAACACCACCACTACCGCCCTTACTACCACCACTACCACCATCAGCACCATCATCACGATCATCACCACCACCGCCATAATCACCACCGCTACTACCACCACCTCCATCATCACCACCACCGCCATCATCACCAGAACACCACCACTACCGCCCTTACTACCACCACTACCACCATCAGCACCATCATCACGATCATCACCACCACCGCCATAATCACCACCGCTACTACCACCACCTCCATTATCACCACCACTGCCATCATCACCAGAATACCACCACCACCTCCACTACTACCACCACTACCACCGTCAGCACCATCATTGCGATCATCACCACCACCACCGCCATCATCACCACAACACCACCATAACCGCCACCACTACCACTACTACTACCATCAGGACCATCATAACGATCATTACCACCACCCAGCCATCATCACCACCACCACCACCGCCATCATCACCACCACCACCGCCATCATCACCACCAACATCGCCATCATCACCACCACCGCCGCCATCATCACCACCACCACTGCCATCATCACCACCAACATCGCCATCATCACCACCACTACCACCATCAGCACCATCATCCCGATCATCACCATCACCACCACCGCCATCATCACCACCACCACTGCCATCATCACCACCACCACCGCCATCATCACCACCAACATCGCCATCATCACCACCAACATCGCCATCATCACCACCACTACCACAATCAGGAACATCATCATGATCATGACCACCATCACCAGCACTGCAGCAGCATCCCTATCACCAGTAAGGATTGAAGCAATCCTTGCCACCATACTTTAATTGTCATTATACTGCTCATCATTATAATCTAGTTCAACATCATCGATCACCACTCTTGCTATCATCACCATCATGACGACCACTCCGAGCATCATGAGTTAAAGGAGACCTCCAGGCAGTACAAAACCAATGCTTCATTGTTTTGGTACTACAACTGAATATCAATCAATTGTGGTGTCTCGTATGTTTCTGTAATTAAAGAAATATGCAATTAATTAATACATCGCACGGAACATCCGCTATCTCGATGTTCTGCACGTCTATTTGTTTTGCACATCCGCTAGATCAATGCGCATACGTTATAGCCAACTATTGCTGGCGGAAACGATAGTTAGGTTTGCTTTCATGCTATAATGTGTACGTATGCAGCTCGCGTGATACGTAGGGCTTTGCTGGCTGCGATCAATTAGATCGTGAGGTGGTATCATTATCGGACAGAACTATTGAAATGTGATATTAAAATGATTCCCTAGCAATATAGAAATAAATTCAGGATCTCAAACTTGCTTTGTATGTTCAATTGAGATATATTTTTGATATAAGAGAGTTTAATTAATTTTTGTCCTGTGGTACCCTTTAATCAATACTACCATTACCATAATACCACCACCACCACCATCCCCACTACCACCCTCACTATGCACCCCAACACCACAAGCATAAGAGCTAGACATGCAGTGTGCTTACATCTCCCATGGTGGTGAGGAATCCTTGGTCGATGCCCAGACTGTGCCATGACACATCGGCCACTTGATGCGAGGCAAAGCCCAGCAGAAACACCACCAGCTTCTTGGCATCCTGGACATTAGCAACAGAGATAAAGAAATTAAACAACAAAATTACTTTAAGTATGAAGATGATATGTGACCTGTTGACTGAATCTAGCATGAAAGCACTAAGCATTAACTTGTTTTAGTATGCTTAGAATCTATTAAAGAGCCTTCAAATGATATATTACTAAGTGCTAGTTATGTATCAATTGTACAGATATTTTCAGAATTCAGCCTTTGGCTGTAATCAAGTTATTTATCCATAACCTAATTGATCAATAGATAACTTAAATGATAGTGTCTCACCTCACTCCAAGGCTTGGGGTAATGCTGCCGGATGTAGTCGATAGTTGCCGTTAAAAACGGTGTCCAGTGGGTGTCCTCTGATACAGAATGGAACTTTCCTGAAGAGGAAAAAGATATTTGTGATTTTAGACTCTAGGATGCAAAATTATGCATTGCTGTCAATTCACAGCTGATTTACAGCCATCTTTTGACAAGTAAAAATGTACATTATAATCAATGGTGGTCTACATTGTGGGGGAGGAGGGAAGGGGGGGGGGGGGGAGGAGGGAAGGGGGGGGGGGAGGGGTGTGCCAAGCAGACATATTATGGAATTCTGTTCAAAATAGAAATGTGGATGAATGAGAAATGCTGTGTCATAGCTAGGCAAGGTGTTAGACTAAGAAGCGAGGTGTAAGCTGCCAACTGTTTTTCCATTTTTAAATTTAATTGATACAGTCATTTCAGCAGTTATCGTAGAATAATATTAGACACTGAAAGTGAAATGTAAATTGGCAAAATAGAAAAGAGTTAGGACTTCCTTTGTTCCTTATCCACATGCCTTTATTTCCTAGGATGGCTACATAAGGCATGGATGCATGCAGAACGCCCTTCAAATGACAAAAATATTTTGAAATCATAGTCAAGTAGAGTTTGTATGGTCGAAGCTGAAGGGACCTTTACTGGATGCTGCCACCGAAGTCTGCGGTCTGTCCAAGAAACACAAGTGGAGATCTGTAACCTGGTGGTGGGATGATCAAGTGGAAGACGCTGTACAGAAGAAGCGGGCTCGTTTCAAGGTCTACTGCGCCCTGAAGAAGGAAGAAAAGAAGAAGGGAGGTAAGACGGCTGAGGCCAAGGAGGCAAAAACTGCCTACAAAGATGCCAAGCGTGTGGCCAAACGTGTCGTCTGGCTGGCAAAGTTTAAGGCTGAGAAAGAGGAATTCGCTACAGTATCTCCAAACGGTGAGGGTGTCTTCCGTATCGCCAAACAGATCCAGCGCATAAATCAGGATGTAGTTGGTGAGAATTGTGTGCGCAATGACACTGGTGAGCTTGCGCTCAGTGATGATGACAAGATGAAGGCTTGGGTTGAGCACTATGCTAGGTTGCTCAACGTCGAGTTTGAGTGGCCCGGCGACGAGCTCCCAGAGGTTGCTCCTACTGCAGGCCTACCCCCCAGCGTGTCCTCGGCGCAGATCCACAAAGCACTCAGCAGGATGAAATGCGGCAAAGCTGCTGGCCCATCTGGCATCACAGCTGAGATGCTGAAAGCTGCTGGAGAGGAGGGAGTCGAGTTAGCTAGGCAACTTGCGGAGGCTGTTTTCAGTAGCGGTGAGATCCCGGCGGACTGGGAGGAGAGCTACATCCTGAACCTCTACAAAGGCAAGGGTGAGGCTCTCGACCGTGGCAACTACCGTGGTCTCAAGCTCACAGACCAAGTCATGAAGCTGCTGGAACGAGTGCTGGACTCCTACATCCGCAACATGGTGTGCATTGATGAAATGCAGTTCGGCTTTGTGCCTGGCAGAGGCACCACTGATGCCATCTTCATTGTCCGCCAGCTGCAAGAGAAGTACATCGCTGCCAACAAACCACTCTACTTCGCCTTTGTCGATCTCGAGAAGGCCTTCGATCGTGTGCCCAGGAAGGTCCTCTGGTGGGCCCTTAGGAGTCTCGGTGTTGAGGAGTGGGCTGTGCATGTCATCCAGGGCATGTACTCCAATACCCGGAGTCGTGTACGGGTTAATGGTCAGTACAGTGAGGAATTCAATGTGGGTGTTGGCGTGCATCAGGGTTCTGTTCTCAGTCCGTTGCTCTTCATCCTGGTGCTGGAGACACTTTCCCATGAATTTCGCACTGGCGTGCCATGGGAGCTCCTCTATGCTGATGATCTGGTTGTCATTGCTGACTCACTGGAGGAGTGTGTCTCAAAGCTGAAGGCCTGGAAGACTGGCATGGAGGGCAAGGGTCTTCGTGTCAACATGAAGAAGACAAAGTTCCTGATCTCTGGTGTTGGCCTCGATGTTCTGAAGAACTCTGGCAAGTTCCCTTGTGCTGTTTGTCGCAGAGGTGTTGGCGTGAATTCTATCGAGTGCTCACAGTGCAGGCTCTGGGTCCACAAGAAGTGTAGCAGCATCACTGGTCCACTGACAGCTGACCCAGCCTATGTCTGCCCGAGATGTCGCGGTGTGGCACGCCCAATTGATGGCAGACCAGTGACCAAGGTGGATGTCGGCGGCACCATGCTCGATGTTGGGGCCTCCTTCTGCTACCTGGGCGACATGCTGTGCGCCGGTGGGGGTTGTGATAGTGCCATTGCCGCCAGATGTTGTGTGGCCTGGGGAAAGTTCAGGAAACTTCTGCCCATTCTCACCACCCGGCACCTCTCACCTAAGGTGCGTGGCAAAGTGTACACAGCCTGTGTTCGGTCGGCTATGCTCCACGGTAGCGAGACATGGGCACCGAATGCTTCCGACCTTCAACGGCTACGCAGAAATGACCGCTCCATGATTCGTTGGATCTGTGGCACCAAAGATCAAGATGAAACTCCCTCGGCTACACTCCTCCAGAAACTTGGTATTGATGACATCACTGCAGTCCTGCGCAGCCGGCGCCTCAGATGGTCTGGACATGTGCAGCGTGCCACGTCCTGTATTAACTCTGTCACAGACTTAGTAATTCCTGGCATCAGAGGGCGAGGAAGGCCGAGGAAGACATGGCTAGAATGTGTGAGGAAAGATGTGAGTGAATGTGGCCTGTCTGGCATTGACCCGCAAGACAGAGTCGCATGGAGAGCTGGTGTGCGACGTTGCCTGGTGTTGCCAACCCCATCGAATGGGACAAGTCCAGCACCCTAAAGACGAATTTGGATTTGATTGATTGATTGATTGAATTGCTCGTTCATGTTGGAGACACATTTGCTTAATTACACCAAATCATTGCCTATGGGTTCTGCGATGCAAATGAGTGTTAGTGGATTGATCACTGCCCACTCTCCTGCTCCTCTCTTTCCTTAATGCGTGGTGGAGAGCAGAGAAAAATGAAAGCTCTGGACTGTGTGTCCAGATTAAGTTGTAATTTCAGGACTATCTTAAAGGAATAGTTCACCCTGAAATTAAGTTGGTTTCAATAAAAGGAGACACATGAAAGAAACATTAGTGAAGGTTTGATGAAAATCTGTCAAAGGATAAGAGAGTTATTATCCTGTTTAGATATGGTTATCATGAAATAAGACAAGAATGGGACACACGGTCGTGGCGGGACGGCACTCCTTGATTACGGATCCCGCAGACTTTACTACTACAACCCATTACCTTTACGAATTACGGAGCGTATGATGAGAATATGCATGCTACAGTAAACAGATAACGAACAAAATGATCACATCTTCTACGTCGTGGTAAAAAAAAAAGGGTCCTACATGCACCATCCTAGTTACAATAACACTGAAGCCACATTATTTTAGGAGCTTTACGCATTAATATACCTTACATTATGTGAAGGCGAATTGCCAATTAACTACTTAGGGGTATGACATCGATTGAGGGCATAACTCTACCCTTCTTATCAATCGGGAAGTGAATGCGTTGACTGGTTAAAGGGATAGTTCACTCTGAAATTAAGTTGGTTTCAATAAAATCAGACACATTAAAGAAACATTAGTGAAGGTTTGATGACAATCTGCAAATGATAAGAAAGTTTTTATCTTTTAAAGGTTTGATTGTGTGACGTCACGTGCGAGGTGCTCTCCCATATGTTGTGTACAATTTTTTTTTTAAATGTGCATTCCGTCAAAAAGATAGGAATCTTTTTACCTGTGCATTTGATACATCATTATTATGTTTTTACACATGTATGAAAAAAAACATATTCCCTTATCAAAAACAGAAAAAGAGCAATTTATGGAATCATTCTGTATAGAACATATGGGAGAGCACCTCGCATGTAACGTCACAAAATTGAAATTTCAGAAGATCATAACTTTTCTTATCCTTTGACAGATTTTCGTTGAACCTTCATTAATATGTTTCTTTCATGTTTCTGCTTTTATTGCAACCAAGTCAATTTCAGGGTGAACCATCCCTTTAATTGAAGCACTTGGATTCAACTGTCAAAATTGGATGTGAACAAGCAGAAAGTGCACTGACCTCCCTGGCAGATGGTGTCATAGTAGGCATCAGGGTATGGGTTCCCTGCCTGGAAAGCATCCTGGTTGTCCAGGATCAGCTGCAATTACAACATAGAAGACACATGTCATGTTTAATCGTGTCCAGATTACACTTAAACACATAAGTGAAAAGTGAATAGCTTTTGGTGCTAGATGCTAAAATCAAAAAGTTAGTAGGCCTACTTAGTACACAACAGTTTAAAGGAATTGGCACAGGGAAAGGGAAAGGGAAGAAAGGGAAGGAGCCGCAATTTTAAACTGCAGTATTTGTCCAGTTCACCATGAAACACAATGCTTAACCTAACAGGCATCATGTTTCATGCTGAACTGGACAAAATATAACACGGTTTAAAACTGCGGCTCCTTCCCTTTCCCTTTCCCTTTCCCTTTGCCAATTCCTTTGAGCTGTAGTGTACACCACTTACTGCGATTAGTGCGTAGTACCGAGCTTTGGAGCTACACAGTTGAGATTTGCAGTGATTAGACTGGTAAATTTGAGCAAATTCTCTTACTCAAAACCCAAATGTATTGTACACATTTACGGAGAATACATACTTGAATATCTTCGTGGTTGCTTTGAAGATGATTTTAATCCATGCTGAGTTTTTTTTACATTTCAAACAGACGCTGGTAGCTCAGGACTCTGGTGATTAAAATTATTATTAATAATTTGCGTATGCATACATCCGTATGATCAAGTCACGGAACAGCCAAGATGTGTGGCAGCCTGGAAAGACCACGTTTGTTAGACAGAGACATGAAGAGGAAATAGGTAACGTTGCTCAATATTTTATTTCACATTTTACAAGACACCTTACATGAGAGCCCGCTCTGCGCACACGTATCATATTCGCTTCTACGCACGTGCGGGAAAGTAACTTTCCCTATATTTGTCATAGCTTCACGGAGCTATTTTCCGATTTTGTTTGACATCGCAAAATTTTGCAGTGTGGAAATTGAAAACTGGAACTTTCTGCGTTTGCTAAGCATTTGATGCCAGCAGAATTACTATTTTGAAGGAATTACGCTGATGGAAATATCGGACTGTGAGAAGGAGCAGGGGGCTAGCGTGAATGCGCCGAGTAGCCCCAGCTGCAGTGCGGTGCCGAGTCCGGCTAAGCCCGGGGCGCCCGCTGGGAAACCAACCGCCGCGAAGGGGTCTAATGGCCTGACGGCGAAGTCACATAACAAAACGTCGGTGCCGAAAGCGAAGGGACCTAAGTGTTCAGCGGCCAAACAGAATTCCAAAACAGTTATCAAAGGACCTAAGAGTCTTTCTACAAAAGCTGACAATGTTAAAACTGTGAAAGAATCCAAAGGCAAGACTGATGCATCAAAGCTAAACCCTCCAAAGACCATCGCAATGGGCACCATCTTGACGATGCAAACGGACATCACAAATGTCAACTCTAGACTTGACAGCTTGGAGAGTATGCTTACTCGTGTGGTGGAGGCGTTGCCTTCTCGCCAAAGTGAAATGGAAGCCCCAAATGTAAGTCATGTTCGTGAACATACTTCTGATGATGAAGATGATGAATATCGCTATGATATCAGTGATGCCATGCCTGTAGAGCATGAGCAGGAGCCCGGTTCAATGGGACATGCCAGTGATTTTGTCATGGGTAGTGCCGGGGATGTAGAGATGGGGGAAGCTGATCCCTTTGGTGATAAACTCAATGAACCAAGTCCAAAAGCCAGTGAAAAAGAAGTCCCAACATTCGCAGCAAAGTTTGCTGTCAAATCAGCTGTGGGAAGCAATGTTAATGATGAGATAGCTAAGTCTACTCTGTACATGTTGGATCACCAACTTGAAGAGAAAATGGTGGCAGAAACTAGTGAGAAATACCCACCTCCTAGTAATTGTGAACATCTTGATGTTCCAAAAGTGAACTCTGTAATCTGGGACAAATTGTCAGCTTCAACACGAAGCAAGGAATTGAAACTGCAGCGTATTCAGAAATCGCTTACCCGTGGCGTAAGTGCATATGTTCAGACGCTGAAGGCTGCTCCCTCAGAAGGACAGCAAGACACATTAGCACTGCTGTGTAATGCCAACTTCGAGTTAAACTCGTTGAGAAAGGAACTGATCAAGCCAGAAATGAATCCTCAATATGCACATCTGTGCAAGCCATCAAACCCTGTGACTAAGTTCCTTTTTGGAGATGACCTTGGAAAAAGGGTGAAAGACTTAAGAGACGAGCAAAGAGCTGCATCAGGCATGGTGAAGGGCCAAGCTCGACCTTACCAGCGTAGATACCAACACCATCCATATGAGTATAAGACGACTCGCCGTCCGTATGAGAGGGCTGGATGGACATCTAGCCAGGGAAACAAAGTTTCAGCGGGCTCATCAAACAGGCCTTTTTTAGGCGGACGTACATGGGGGCAAAGGAGACCCCCACACCCAGCCACACAATCCAGGGCCCCACCACCTCAGCACAAGACGACAATGCAGAGGAAGTAGCTACCACACTGCCCCAAGAGGTAGGTAGCATCCCAACTCCTAATATTCTCAAGTCGAATGACAATATACATGTTTCTCAGACAGTGCCTCGTGTCGGAGGTCGACTGCAACAATTTTATGACAACTGGTGTAAGATCACCTCAGACCCATTCATCTTATCAGCAATACAAGGTTATGAAATTGAATTTCATGAGACGTGCTTTCCACCCATGCGATCAAAACCATATTTTGAGTTTAAGAGAGGCCAAAAAGAACTGGCCGACATTGAAACTGAGATCCAAAGTCTATTGGCTAAGCATGTGATTGAAACATGTGATTATGAAGAGGGGGAATTCCTCTCGAATGTCTTCACAAGACCCAAGAAAAATGGTGGAGTACGTCTGATCTTGGATCTAACGGAACTGAATAAGAACTTATCAGTGCAACATTTTAAGATGGATACAATTCATACAGCAGCACAATTGATAACGAATGGGTCTTTACTAGCGTCAGTCGGTCTCCGAGACGCATACTACAGTGTACCGATACATCCTGATCACAGGAAGTATCTCAGATTCATTTGGCATAACAAACGCTTTCAATTCAAAGCACTGCCTAATGGGCTAAGTACAGCACCAAGATTGTTCACCAAAATCTTAAAACCAGTCTTTGCTACCTTGCGGGAAGCAGGTCATACGGTCATTGGGTACCTAGATGATACTATTATCATTGGACAGACCAAGGCCCAGGCAGAGCGAGCAGTTAAAGCTACAACTGAGATGCTTTCTGAGCTCGAATTTGTCATTCATGATGAAAAGTCAGTGCTAGAACCCACACAGTGCTTACAATTTTTGGGCTTTAAACTAAATACTCTTTGAGTTTACCATCTCATTGCCTGATAATAAGGCACTGGATATTGCCCAAAGCTGTGAGAGTTTGTTGAACAAAAAACTACCCTCAATTAGAGAGGTAGCTCAAACAATAGGTAAAATTGTTGCAGCTTTCCCAGCTGTTCAATATGGCCCACTGTATTACAGGAATCTGGAAACAGAAAAAATTGCAGCCCTCAAGGCGAATGCTGGTCATTTTGACAGAACTATGCACCTATCTGACCATGCAAGAAAGGAACTTAGTTGGTGGAGGGAGAACATACGAAGCTCTTATGCTCCCATCAGTAGAGAAACCCCAACTATTGAAATCCGAACAGATGCCAGTGGTTCTGGCTGGGGCGCCACAGATTTAACAACTAACACAGGAGGCAGATGGAATGAATCAGAAAGCGAAAAGGCAAAGAACAACAAAATTAACTACTTGGAATTACGTGCCGTAGATTTAGGCCTCAAATCATTTTGTACAGAGATGAGAAATGTACACATACTTGTTAGGATTGACAACATTACAGCAGTCACGTATGTGAATAATCTGGGTGGAGTACGATCCCAGGATTGTAATCAAATTGCCAATCAGATTTGGAAGTGGTGCATTGACCGCAACATCTGGCTGACAGCCTCATACCTACCAGGAAAAATGAACATAGAAGCTGACCAAAAATCCCGCAAATTCAATGATAGAACAGAATGGACTCTGAATAAACATGCTTTTAAAGGCATTGTCAAGGAATTCGGACTTCCCGAGATCGACTTATTTGCATCCAGATTAAATGCACAGGTGGACAGGTATGTCACCTGGTTACCTGACCCACATGCAGAGGCAGTGGATGCATTTACGCTTGATTGGAGCTTATTTTCTTTTTATGCCTTCCCACCTTTCTGCCTCATTCCAAAATGCCTCCAGAAGATAATACAAGATCAGGCCACTGGTCTCCTTGTGGTCCCAAACTGGCCTACACAGGCATGGTTCCCTTGCCTAAAAGCTTTATTAGAGGGAGAACCTTTGTTCATATCCAAAAGCAAAGATCTTCTTTTGCAACCTGTAACACATGCCCCCCACCCATTGCATGATCGTCTCGATATTCTTTGTTGCAGATTATCAGGAAAACTTTCGAGTCAAGAGGACTAAAGGAAAGGACAGTGAATGTTTTAACAGCCTCGTGGAGATTATCTACGACAAAACAGTACCAAGTCTACATTAAACGCTGGATAAAATACTGTAAGGATAAAGGGCTGAACTACTTGAGCAACTCGGTGGAAAATGTTCTGGAGTTTCTGAGCGAACTATTTCATGCCAGAGAATTGAGTTATAGCGCAATTAACACTGCGCGTAGTGCCCTATCTACATTTTTAACATTAGAAGGAAGCTCATACACAGTAGGAACGCACCCCCTCGTTGGCCGGTTTATGAAAGGCGTTTTCCAGCTTAACCCGCCCAAAGCGTGTTATGAAGAAGTCTGGGATGTACAAGTAGTTTTCAACCATCTCAGGAAGCTTTCGCCAGCAAAAACTCTGTCACTCAGGAATCTGACTCTGAAAGTGTGCATGTTATTAGCTCTTATCTCAGCACAGAGAGTGCAGACTCTTCATCTCCTACAGTTAGACAACATGCGTGTAAAGGAAAGCGCAATAACTTTTACTTTCACTGACCATTTGAAGCAAAACACCCCAGGGAGATCACCCTACACGCTAAGATTACCAGCCTACCCACCCGACCGTCGGCTCTGCATTGTGACATATCTCAAAAAGTACATTGAGCGTACAAGTGGAGCGAGAGGTACGGAACGTTATCTGCTGATTAGCTTTCGGAAGCCATATAGACACGTCTCATCACAGACAATCTCGCGGTGGATTAAAACATGTATGAAGGAGGCTGGCATAGACACTTCAGTGTACAAAGCGCACTCAACCAGGGCTGCCTCCACATCAGCAGCAGACAAGGTGGATTTGCCATTGCCATACATCGTGGCTCAGGCTGGATGGGCAAATGAAAATACCTTCAGAAAATTCTATCGTAAGCCTGTGGTTGAAAAGCAACATGATAAGCTTGCTATGGCTCTATTGCAAGGCAAAAAGTAAAGACAATTCGGGAACAGTTGTGACCGGGACAAATAAACTAAACGTTTAAGCTGTTGAAGGGAATAAATAGACCTTCAACTTATTGAGTGTATTTATGTTGATGAACAATGAACAGTCACAAGGAGTGAACTGCTTATAACTTTCTGTCAGAAAGATTTGTTAAATTCTGAACTAATGCAAGGACATTCAACCTGAGACAGTCACTTTGTCACATGTGAACTATATCAGGATGTGACCATCACTGAACAGTGAATGACACCTACACCTGGAATAGCATGGGCTGTTGCAGAGAAAAATGGCAAGTTGTTCAAACTTCCATTGTTTATTACATGTATCACAAATGTAAATGCGACTACTGATCTTCGAAATCTCATGTAAGGTGTCTTATAAAATGTGAAATAAAATAGAAAGATTAAACGAGAACTTACCTGTTTGAAGTTTGATCTTTATTTTATGAATAATTTACAAGGGAGCTTACTTGCCCACCGCTCCCGCCCAAATGAGAAAAGCTTCAGGTTAAGTTCTCCAGGTGATTGACTTTGTAGTTGTAGTCGCATTTCCAGCTTCGAAGCATGATACGTGTGCGCAGAGCGGGCTCTCATGTAAGCTCCCTTGTAAATTATTCATAAAATAAAGATCAAACTTCAAACAGGTAAGTTCTCGTTTAATCTTTCTATTTTTGAACATTTTTATCGTGTACATGTATCCATTCATGTGTGATAAATGTAATTGAAATTAGTTATTTATCCATGTGCACAGGTCGATTATTCATCAGTATTCGGACCCGACATGTAAGGAAATTGGTGGCGAGACCTCAGGACGCTCCCACTGCACGGGAGCAGTGCCAAGGCTTCATACACCATCAGCCCCTCAAACATGGCAACTATATATATATTCAGTCCTTACCTGCTTATAATCAACATTCCCTCTTGTTTCTTTGAAGTCTTTTGTTGCTCTGTGAGCTGTCAAAAAGAAAGGGGAAATATTAATAAGACACAAAATGAATTCAAAGAATTACGAAATCGTGCAGAAGTAGATAGACAGTATGCCAAAAGCATTGGTATTGTGTGACAGAAAAGAATAAACACTCCCTTAAGCAGCATTTACATTGCCAGCAGCCTCTTCTTACCTATAACAGCCCGCCCGCGCCGCAGCACTGGCATGATCATGTAACGGCCCCCGTACACATTGATAACTGATACAGCCAGCTCGGGTCTACAAAACACAAAAAATACAATTTAAAAACCGACAAATCACACAAGTAAAACTAATAGCCCATACCTATTTCGATGTGAGTTGTAAGACCACAACTTCTGGCGCCATCGGTCATCAAAGTCAGGAACACAATTAGGAAAATTTGCATGGCCATAATTGAAAATCTCCTTTGGCTTTTGTTGTGGTTGTGGCTTGGTCACAAAATCATGGTTACCCTCGATATCGATATCGCTAGTGGGTCGCGCAATGTCACGTGACTGGAAGCTCGAGGGGGAAATCCCCCAACCACAGCTGCGGGGCCGCAACAAAGTTTCGCGAAATTGTTTATTTACATGAATATCGTGTCTGATGATTTGTAGATTCAAAATATTGGGAGCCATATATAGTTCATATATATGGATCTTATTTTTATCATATTGTCATAATTCATAAATACATCAAGGATAAAGAAATCAAGATCGAGCGGGTTCGTTGGAGAGATGGAGACAAAACAGGAAACTCAAAATCATGGATTCCTTTAAACTTAGCTTAACTTATTTATTTATGTCAATGTAGATGTAAATTGTATTTATTTGGTCCATTTAAAGATACATATATGGAAATTCATTTTGTTCACATGATAAAAAATGATAAAAAATATTTAACATTGAACATACAAACAAGCTCATTTTTACAGATTGACAACATCATACATACACTGTACTACAACAGTGAAATTAAACATTTAACGTTTCTTTGCATTTATGGCTCTGAAATCATTTCTCTGTGAAATAATGTCCCTCACCCCCTTGGTAAATCAAGGTACTAGTACCTAATAATATTCACGCCGAAGTGATGCACATGCCGTTTGCTGTCATGGCAATTTTTCGCTGTTATCCGCTACACGGCATATAACACAAGTAGGTAAGAGCGGGTGACGAGCGGCATAGGAAAGCTATAAATACGTAATATATCTATCGACTTGATTTTTACCTGCAGTAAGTTCCCTGGAATTGTTTTGTGTATTGTAGTGATTATAGTTGATGTAGCAGCCAAAAGAGTGAAGGGCAGACCCAAATATTGTTTCAAAAATTCTGAAGTTAACTTGAAACATTTTTTAACTTGATATTTGTGTACGTCAGCCCTTTTAAGGTTACTCATTACTGGATGCTACCCTCTCATGTACTCATGTGGTCTTTTCCATATCATAATCCATCCTGCTTCATGTTTGTAACTTGTTTGTTCTGACTGTGTAATGCATCAAGTTTTATTTTTTTTTAATTGAATGGAATACGCGAGCCGCTGTTCTTTGGATACATCACACTATTTAGAGCATTGTTCATTTGGAATATTATTGTTTTGAATTTGTTTAGATGTTGTTACTTAGTCATGGATGTATAAAGTAATCCTTTTATTTCCCCACATACTTATCACAGTATTTTCCAAAAGTTTTCAAAAAGAATAGTTTTAAATATATATTAGAATCTTTAAAACTAAACACATCACTTTGTTTATAGTTTCAATCATATATCAAACTTTTATCTTATCACCCAACTCAATTCTTTATAAAGTGAGGTTTCAATGTTTTAATAATCCTGTACACATGGAATCATCATTCATTACGTAAGATATAAAATACAAACCAATTAAACATGGCAGACGTTTTTTCCATTAAATTTCTTTATTACGAACCATAGTTATACTTCAGTGATCTCATGTTATATTTCAGGGTAGGGGAATAAACACTGTCACACAAACACAAACACAGTAACAAATGCAGAGAATGGGCAGTTACGTGTGAGTCCCGTTTCATGATCCATCAGCAAACATTGCCATTAGAGAAAAATTATGTTTTAACACAAATTTGTCATTATTTGTGTTTAAGGGAACATGTCTACTGCTAATAAGTAGACTATACTTTGCGAAGAGAAAAGAACCACAGTCATAAATTTAATATGTTACCATTGGATCACTTACAATCAATCAGAGTAGTAAACTCCCATCATTTAGAGCTAAGGCTAACATATAAAAGGAAAAAGCAAGGAGGATGGACCGAATCATTACGCCTTGATTCCAAAGAAACAACTTTTTGTTCTAATTAGAAAATACAGTATCAAACACTGGTGCATATTAGAGAATATTACATTTGACGTCTAATGCTCAGATTTCACATACAACATAAAGATGTGTTAGTGTACAATATACACACATGCATGTACCAGTTTTAAATCAGATTAACAGAATCACAATGATTTTTTATGTACGATCATACAAATCTAAAAATTCAGGTGACATTTTAACATTTTATGTTTATATCGCCCTACATCTAAAAAATGTGGAGACACAACCAAATTTACATTTAAAGCTCAAGAATGAGGAATGATTTATCAAAACATTGTTTTTGAGAAAATTATACAATGATACGTGTACATGTATTATATTAAAATCATATCACAGTAAAACTTGCATATGAAGGCCACTGTCTGTTAAGACCATTCAACTTGAACTCTACATATAATTGCACCTGTTTATAAAGACCACATGTCCAGATATGTGCTAAATGGCAGCATGTACAGTTTATACCTGTTTGTGCTTTCAATCAAACAATCCACATATGATATCTATCATACATAAGTGATATTCCAAGTGTTTTACACTAGCTTAATTACAGTCATGTACTGCATTCTGTAACAAATGTACTTGCCTTATCACGATAATACCAAACATTTCTTCAAGAGACACATCAATATCATTGTAGTTGTCCAAAGTATAATGGGGGTAGCATGCCAAGGAGATGATATGCCCGTCAAACATTAAAATATGGAAGATTATATTCAGCTGATTGTGGTGATGCGACTTGATTCTTGCACACTTTGAAAAAAAATTAAAAGTACCAACAGAAACATTAAGCTGCTAAATGAGAATAGGCCTACTAACTGTAGAGGCATTACACATGCTAATACACACACTATAACATTCATTGCATCTGGTGAAATGTATTTATGTGTTTACATTTTATGTAAACAAAACATGTTATTCTTAACATGTTTTGCTACTGAACTGCAAGTCTGCAAGAGGTATAATTTTTGCAACTTAAAACCACAGCCTGGGTAAAAAAAATAAAAATCCAACAGATGCTAAGACAAGATATGATAGCATCGTGGGATTGTTACTTCTCAAAAATCTCATGACCAAGCACATGACATATTTTTGCTCATTTCTCCTACTGGTTACAGAATGAAATGTCTATTCCGTTAACAGTCACTTTCCACTTCTCATTGGACTCTCACTTTTGAAATGTCATGGTTTAAAGTAATTTGTATGGGAAGGACTGACAACCAACAAGTGGATATATGTCACAAACTAAGAACATGAATCCACTTAATTTTCAGAAAATTGCTACATGCATACTTTCGGCAAAATTATACCATGATACTACATACATATATCCTTTCTATGTGTGGCGTGTAGCATGATACACTATAAAAAAAAATTAAAGCTTGTTCATTGTTAATGCATGATAACAACACAAATTAAATGTTCAAAGTAAAAATATTATACTAAAACAGATATATTCATATATGCAGTGTTTTACCCTTGGCAGCAAGTTCTATTGATCAAAAACTATTTTGCACCTCATGAGAAGGTCGTGGTCTCCCACTCAAGCAGATAAGAAGATTGATAAGAACTAAGAACATTTACTAACAAAAATATTCAATGAACACACAACTAGAACTTTGGTATTAAAGTAAGTAATGATTGATAAAAAAAAAAAGAACAAGTATGGGGAAAACAAGCAAAATAATGGTGTTATGATGAGAATTTTGATCTGATCAATTAATCATATGTCAGGGTGAGAAAATGTTTATCGTCAATTTGAACAAGAATTGTAGTTCTCCAGGATTGAAGCAACAAAATACTTTCAAAATAAGCTGCTTTTTATAATAAAAATATGAGATACTTCTCACCATTCTCCATTCTGACATAAACTTCCTGAAACATTTTAAATGTTATTGTACAGTGATTAATGGATTACTGCAAAACAGTCAATGAGCAATGTTGATGGAAAAATGGTGGATAACATTTTGATTGAATACATTAAATCCCTTTTCCTACATATACACACACTGCACTCTGCATCACATTGCAGAGATCATGAGAACACACTCTTCATCACAATGTTAGTAGCTATACTTACAAGCACATCCCCAAATAAACAAACATAATAAATAATACCTCTTTCTAAACATTTTGTGCATACTTCACAAAGAGCCATCACAATAGAAATATGCTTCATTTCTAAATAAAACAAACAGTTTTGTCCACATTCAATATGTAGCAAATAGTCCTGTGTTTTACAAGAGAAAATCACATAAAATCATAGTCAAGTAATGAGTAAATCAAACTAGTTTCCTCATACAGCAGCAAAGTCACATGATTGAAATTTACCCATTTAAGGTTATGTGATATACTGAGCACATCTTGCATTTACTAACATCAATTGTCTCATCTTTTTTCTTTCATGGATAAAATTTCTAAACATTCTGCTTTCACTTGAAGCCGTATTCCATCACAGCATAGTTCTTATTGACAAAGAAAAATAGCCATTTCATATCATTATCAGTAAACCTCTAGTCTATTCAGCCAAATATTTACAATCTAAAATACACATGAACATCCTTTCTCTTTAAAGTTTAAATGTCCAATTTTCTTTTCATTTTCACTTCTGAAAAATTGATTTTCCCCCATGAACAATTCACGAGAGCTCTGGAGATGAATAGTTGTTCCAAGCCAATTCTCACATCTCATAAAAAAAAAACTGTTAAGCCAATCTGCTTCATATCTCACAATTGCCCACCTCCACAGGTATTTTACGATATAGTTCCGGATTACGAATGTGGTTTGATACATTTTAGTATCTCGTAAGACACAATGTTTCTGAATTGATGGCCGCCATAAATACTCGTAAGAAATGGCTCTACCAGATGATGAAATGATGACAAATACTGATGTAATAATCCTTAACCTTCTTGGTAACAAGCTATTTAACCATTTGTGTGACATATGTGCCTGTTTTCACAAATAACATATAATGGTGTAATGGTTTCTCTCTCTCACTCTCATCAACTGCTCTGGAGAAATCTTGTTTTAACTGCATTTCTAAAGGAAAAACAACGAACTCGAGTATAAATGATCGTATAGGAAAGGAGGCTGAGCACCATGGACATCATGGAACTACAGTAAGTTAAATTTATATGGAGTAATCGTGGATTTAAGCTTGGTCTAACTTCACTCCAACATACAAGTTCTCTAGCTGATGTCCCACGTACCGTTTTTTATGTCACTGTCATCAATGAACTTGGTGTTCTTACCATGAGAACAAGTCTGCCTGATTAAATTCTGGCAGGATTAAATATCACTGACTCAAACCTATATATTCATTCTGTGTTATGCAAGCAATCTCGTATTCAAATTCATATTCTGTCAATTTGTCATTTTACATGTTTTTTGTTTTTCTTGTTGTTGTTTCTTCTTGTGTGTGTGTATAGGTAAAAACTGGTAACAATGTTCTGGGAACTGCGCCTCCACAAGGCCATTTGGCTTTATTTGTAGTTTCCTATTTTCATTTTGACTTATACCGTGTATACCTTGAATTATAATTTGTATATATATATATTGTTTTTGATTGAAATGAAAATGAATGAATGAAACGAAACGAGCGAACGAAATCCCATAGAGTAACAGTTTGTCTGGCACACAAAGCGTTAAAATATTGGAAAACTACACAAAATAAGCACCTATGGTACCAAGAGGGGAAGAGCTTTATCCAAGATGAATGTTCTTCCTCTCACATATATTGGTTCTGGCTGCACTTCATGTGGAATACATCACTTGTGTAAAGGCAGATACTGTCAAAATCTGTGTGTGTCCACATGTATTGAAAGGCAAGGCACCTCGTACGAATTTAAAAATCTGGAGACGGAACCCACATTGTTTTCAGTAGAAAGAAAGACTTTTCATTTGGAATGAGCTTTAACATATGGGAGAAGATGGCACAAAAGGGAAGGAATTACAAGCGGATGGAGTAAATATGAGGAGGAGGTGGAAGAGGAGGAGGGGGAATGATGAGGGGAGAAGAACACAAAGTTAACTCTTTGTGCGTTCACCTGTGAACCCCCTGTGCATTGCATTAATTTGAGTGTGCGCATATTCCAATGAACTCTTGTCGGAGTAGTAGCTTTCAAGGGCTATAACTTTTTATTAGATTGTCGTGAGGAAAAATAGTGTACATATAAAATATAGAGAATTTCATGGGCTTTCCACTCATATGTATTTTTTTTGGCAGTTGAGGAGCTACTGTATCACAGGGCTTTACTTGTGCAGAACATTTGAAAAAAAAATGTCAATGTTTTCAGTAGTGCTAATGTAAATGATATGTTGGACTCTTCATTTGCTGTAAATTGCAGGGAAATTTTTACAGTTATTTTGCTAAGACCATGACCTTTCTATTGATATCAAAATCAATAAGTTTTGAAAAGAAGAAAGTTCGATGCAGGAAGTGCATAGAAAAGCCTGTATGGCCAAGAAGTTGGCTTGATTAGGACTCTAGGAGCTCTTTGTGTTGTAAGACAAAGAGATCGCCTACAATGCGTACATGTACACGCACCCACTAAGACCATGACCTTTCTATTGATATCAAAATCAATAAGTTTTGAAAAGAAGAAAGTTCGATACAGGATGTGCACAGAAAAGCCTGTATGGCCAAGAATTTGGCTTGGTTAGGACTCTAGGAGCTCTTTGTGTTGTAATACAAAGAGATCGTCTACAATGCGTACATGTACACGCACCCACATAATCACAGTACAATAACAACGAACTTGTGTGATTTTCTTCTGTACTGTACTGTACAAGATGGAAAAATACCGAAACAAAATGATCAAAATTCTCCAAAATCTTCTATGTAACCCTATGCTGCAACGCGAACGAGCGGAAAGCCTATTACAGTGACGATCGCGAGCAATAGTACCGAACAGTGGTACGGTTCGCAGTACGCACATATTTCCATTTCCATTCACCTACGTGTGTTCTGTGCAAAATTGCGAACGAAACGTGTCCACGGTTGTGCATTGATGCGAACGAAACGTACAAAGAGTTAAAGGAGAGGGTGGAGAAGAAAAAGGAGGAGATGGTGGTATGAGAATGGTATAAGAATGAAACACCTACACTATAAAGTACACTCTCTTCGAACGTTACCAACTGGAATACTACAGGTAGGGATATTTGACACAAATTGGACAAAGATCATTAAGGAGGTAGTCAGACGCACACTGTAACGGTACAAATACGATCAAGCGGAGGACACAAGAAGACCAATCAGGGATAAGAGGAGATGAGACTGGTAGCTAATCAGTTCTCAGGGGAGGTTTCAATGCTGACAGGGTGAGAGTTCTCCAAGACGAGGGCTTTCTTCGCATCTATTGCACTGCACATTGGTGGTCCGGGGTTCTTGATTGGTTTGGCATAAGCTGGAAAGGAGAGGGACAGAGAAAGGGTTAGTGGTAATATAAATAAATGATTTACCTTGAGTTCCTCGATGCAAATTTTCTGCATGCTTCATACTGTATGTAATAAGCCATTGTGGCGTTCTTTGCAACCGTCAGTAATACATGCTAACATTTAAATTGTGTAATCATAATGGGAAGCCACCATCAAGGAGGCTTTTGGCTCCGTGGTGGATGCAGAAAAGTTTGGCTGGAGACGAAGGAGACGAAGACGAAGAAAAAGACGAAGACGAAGACAAAGACAAAGACAAAGACGAAGACGAAGATGAAGACAAAGAAGAAGACGAAGATGAAGACAAAGAAGAAGAAGAAGAAGAACAACAACAACAACAAGAACAAGACTTAGAAGAAAAAGAAGAAGAAAAGGACGAAGAAGAAGGAGATGAAGAAGACGAAGAAGAAGAAGAAGAAGACGAAGATGAAGACAAAGAAGAAGAAGAAGAAAAAGAAGAAGAAGAAGAAGATGAAGAAGAAGACGAAGAAGACGAAGAAGAAGAAGAAGAAGAAGAAGAAGAAGACGAAGATGAAGACAAAGAAGAAGAAGAAGAAGAAGAAGATGAAAAAGAAGAAAAAGAAGAAGAAGAAGAAGAGAATTACAATGCAAAGTCTATAGAACACTGAAACTTGTGCTGAGGAAGAAAAGAATTCTTCATACCGCATGTAAGGAAAAGTCGTACCAAAATGCATCGCGCAGTACATGTCTCATACACTAATGCACTAGACCGGAAACTGGGTAAGACAGCAAACATACGCTGTGCAGTGCATTGTGGGATAACTTTTGCATAGTATGGAGAATTGAAAGTAGCGCCTAACCTTGTAACTCTGGTATATTTTCAAAGAGGTCGAGGGAGTCTGGGTTGGAGAAGGCCCCTCTCTGAACTATCTTTTCCCCAGCAATGATCTTCCTCACGGCAACCTCCACCTTCTTCCCACTGATGGTGTACTGCAAATAAAATGTATCAATGAATTGGGCGATAAATATATCAACCTTTCTAAAATGCAATAACTTTAAGTGCAATTATTAATTCATTATGAATATGGGCACTTATCAAAAATATGATGAGGCTATGTGGTTTACAGGTAGGGCAGCCATATTCCTTAAGGATAACATTCATAAGATCTCACAGTCATAGCTTGACAAAAATTTTCAGGAAAAGTGAAAACCTATCCTTGTTTATCTTTGAAACATCACATTTTGTGTGACCCTAGTCAATTTTTCAAACTCCATTATTGACCTGCAAAAGGACAACCGTACTGGTACCATTAATTTCTACTTGATGTATTGTTGATGTTACGAATTATATTCTATTGTGAGCTAACCATTTCAGCAAGAGCTGCTCATCAGTTGGTGTTGTGTACACTCATATCTAAATATATAATTTGTTTGCCATACCAAAATCCAAGCAACTACTCACTGGGATGTCTTTGGTCTCCATGATGACAGCAGGCACGTGCCTGGCCGACAGCTCGCCCCTGATCAGAGTCTTGACCTTCTTGACAACGTCAGAGTCAAAGGTCACACCAGGGGCCATCTTGAGGAACAGAATGACCCTCTCGTCATTCAGCGCGTTCCTCTGAGGCACGCACAGGCTGTCCTGGATCTCCTTCAGCCGCTCCACTGAAACGTAAAGTGAAACGTTCATTGAAACATAAATTGTGTTCTCACAAAGCCAAGTTTGTGACCAGGAAAATGTTTGTTTGCTGAATATTAACTTTCTTGCTTTTCCTTTAATTCCCCATTTCAAACTTAAAGTTTATGCACTAGTGCTGGGACTTGGCAGCTAAATTTGCGCTTGTTTTGTTATAGTTTGGGAACATTTCTGCTGAACAGTAATTTCTTTAGTTTTCCTTCACTTCCTTGATTCAAACTAAAAGTGAATAGTGGATAAAACATAACTTGCATTCTCACAAATCATAATACCAAGCACTAGTGCTATGACTTGGCTGCCAAGTTTGTGTTTGTGTTTGGTTTGTGAGAGATCAAGAATATTTTCTCTGCATTTTGCTCTCCTTGGTTTCCCTTCAGTTACTCACTTCAAACATTAAGTGAAACATGCATAAAATGTAAATTGTGTTCTCATAAAGCATATGTCATGCCATGCTAGTGCTTAACAGTAATTTTCCACTGGATGTGATCATACCCTCCCTCACTTGTATTAGGACTGTCCCAGGAACAAATTCTTGATTAACAATTATTTCTCTCCTATAATACCTGCACACTTCTTAACTGGGAAGAAACTTGTTATGAAGTAAACAGTTGAATTACAACCGTAGTACTTACCTACGTTGTAGATGTCTGAGCTCCCAAACCTCACACCATTAGGGTTGAGTGTACCATCACTGTGACAGAAAAAAGGAGATCAAAATATATCAGAATCATTTTCAAGAAAGTCTCAGGTGGTTATACCAGAAATGTCATGTCCTCAGGGAGAATATTTCTATCATTCAATCATCGGCTTCCCCATCATACCATCCTCCTCCTCCTCCTCCTCATCATCATCATCACCTTCACCTTCATCTCCATCACCTTTATCATTATCAACGTTATCATCCTGAACATCACCATCACCACCAACATCATCATCCTCATCATCATTATCATCTCTATCATCACCTTCACCATTATCACCATCATCATCATCATCATCATCATCATTATCATCCTGATCATCACCATCATTACCACTATAATAATTACCGTCATCACCAACATCATCATCCTCATCATCATTATCATCACTATCATCACCTTCACCATTATCACCATCATCATCATCATCATCATCATCATTATCATCCTGATCATCACCATCATTACCACTATAATAATTACCGTCATCATCACCATCATCATCATTATCATCATCATCATTATCACCATCATCATTATCATCCTGATCATCACCATCATTACCACTATAATAATTACCGTCATCATCACCAACATCATCATCCTCATCATCATTTTCATCACTATCATCAACTTCACCATTATCACCATCATCATCACTGTCATCCTGATCATCACCATCATCACCACAATAATCACCGTCATCACCACCGTCATCATCATCATCATCCTCATTATCCCCATGAACCATTTGTATTAATGTTGAATGTCAGGGTATACCTTCTTCCTTGCATGTAGATTCCCTTCGTCTTTGGGCTGATTGTGACAAAATCTCCATGGGCCCACACTCCTGCAAAACAAAAAGGAAATTAGAGGATACAACCAATATAGCTTATTTATCGTGTAAACAGGTGCAAAAGAGAATAAATGAATGAATGAGTTGATTAACTACAAAAATTATGTGGAAATTCTACCAACATCATTATATAGTATTGAAGAACATTACAAGTACAGATTAACATTAATTAACATATGGCAATTTATAACATATAGATCTCAATACCATTAACATATAAGGAACTAGTATTTAGAGTAGTCAAGAAATACACCTTAGTCTCCAGGTTAGCTTCATCTCGTGAATTAATAATCTTCTCTTCTCATCAAGGTGAATGCTTCTGCTTATCAATCAATTTTTAAGCAAAGTTCATTGACCTGATGCTTCTTAGTTGACCCTTTGAATAACTGACCTTGGAATTTGGCGAAGTAAGCCTTCTTGTACTTAATGCCGTCTGTATCCTGCCAGAAGTGCGTAGGCATGCAGGGAAATGGCTTGGTACACACCAACTCCCCACTTTCTCCATAGATAGGCTTCCCTACAGGGCAACAAAACATGTCAACAATTTTAACGCGATGACGTATACTTCACCTTCCTGAGATGTCTTGTAGCAGCTTTTCTCGGGGCAAAATTTTCTTCAAATCTCATGAAATATTCAAGAATTATTCCAAGGAAATTATATGATGAAATGTCATGAATCCTGCTACTTAAAAATTGATTATCCTTTTGATTTTATGATTCATTAATACCAGCTTGAATCAAAATTAAAACTCTAAAAAAAATTATTAAAAAAAACACCGAGTGCTACTGGATTTGTTTACTTCTGGAAGAAACATAAATGCAAACATCTAGCTTCACTCCACTCTTTTGTTATGTGTAAGCTCAGTCTTCATAGGCCAAATGTAACACTGTAAAATAAAATACAAGTTTAGGGAATCCCACATGAGAATGGACAAAGAAGCTTACCATCATACCCCCATGACTCAATGGCCATGCCCAAATTCCTGGCCTGGATCTCTCCCCTGTAAACTGGTATCGTCCAGTTCTGACCGGCAAAGCATGAGACCAGATCCGTCCCTCCTGAAATCAGCAAGATTCAAGAGAAGTGAAGGTCACTCAAAGCCACCGTTGAGCAAATACTGGTTTTAACTCTTGAAGACAGGGCAGTACTTTTGCCAGATAAAATACTTTCAAACATATTTTGTGTACTCACTAGTGCAAAGAGAATGAACAGAGAAGCAGCGAGAGAGAAAGAGGGAAAGAAGAAAGGGAAGGGGGTGGAAAGAGAGGGAGAGACAGGGAGAGAAGGGGAGGACAAAAATACTATGACAGGTTTTGTGTGTGTGCTACTAGTGCAAAGAGAATGAACAGAGAAGCAAAGAGAGAGAAGAGAGAGGAGAGATGGAAAAAGAAGGAGAGACAGGGATAGAGGGGAGACAAAAATACTACAACAGTTTTTGTGTGTGTGTGTGTGTAACTAGTGCAAAAAGAATGAATGAGCTAAATTTAAACTACAAATTGAATTCTTCATAGTACATATGGAGGAATGTCATGCATTGATGCATTGAATGTTTCTTTGCAGTCATGTCTGCTTCTGGGCCCCTTTGCATAAAACTTTCCATTTATGGTAATTCTGCTATCAATGTAAGTACCACGGTAACATCGCTTGACAGCCAATCAAATTCAAGGGTTCCATAGAGGTTGCCATTGGAAGCAAAGTTACCATCAATGGTAAGTGTTATGCAACAGGGCCATGGTCTAGTATTCTAGTGTACGAGATTGGAAGCAGACATAGCTGCAAAACAAATCTGGATGTCCCTGAGCAGTGCATAATGGGATGGTATTGAAAGGTATGGTACCTGTAATTGAGCCGAGTACAAGGTCCTTCTTAATACACGAGTAGACGTAGTCGTAGGACGTCGGGGCCAGGGGGGAGCCGGTGGATAGGATTGTGTGCAGCTTCTCAAGTCTGTGCGTCTTGCCTGTCAATCAAAGACAGAATGGTGACAAAGAGTTATACCTGCATACTGTACGTAAAGACCATCAAACAATTCCCCTGTATATGAACACTACACACAATAATGGCTCGAGCTACCAACATTGGACCAGGATACAGGATACCAGGATGTCAATACTTACATGGGTGGACACCTTTGTCCTCAAGCACAGAGAGCCACTTAGCACCAGTCCCAAGAATGGAGATGCTACAAAGCACAAGTGAGAAATACTGATAAGATAATGGCAGAGAATTTTTATACTTTTAATTACTTACCTATTTCCAATTTGTATACTATTTTTTTGAAAATGTTGATATATACATCACTTTACCTGTGCATTGGATACATCATTAAAAATAAATGTTCACATACCTCTATGCACAAAATTATTCCTTCATCAAAAGCAGAAAAAGAGAAATTTATGGAATCATACAGCACACAAAATAGGGGAGAGCACCTTGCACATGATGTCACAAAACTCAAATTTTTAAAGATCACAACTTTCTTATCCTTTGACCGATTTTCATCAAACCTTCACTAATATGGTTCTTTGATGTTTCTGCGTTTATTGAAGCCAAATTATTTTCAAGGTGAACTATCCCTTTAAGCAACTAAGCTTGGTAAACTTTCATGAATATAGTCCATATGGTGCACTTACTCCAGTTTGTCTATGAGATCCCACAGCACCGAGGGGCCCGGGACCAGGGGGGAGCCGTCATAGAGTACCACACCACTCCCTACAGCCAGACCAGACACCAGCCAATTCCACATCATCCAGCCAGTCTGGACAGAAAGGGACAGGGATGCGGTCAAGCTTTGAGCTCGTTCCATGCCAGACAAACTACACCTCTTGTTTTGTGCGATAATGGGGTATTGGTTCATAAAACTTCAGGAGTTTTCCCAATGTCATTTCCAGAAAATAGAGGTTAATTTTGTAGTCTTTGTGGTTACCGCCTTCAATGGAAATGTACAAAGGTCTATTTGATTGTGTGTGGACTCTATATTGTGTCAAGTTGAAGCTTTATGTACCAGCATATTATTTTCGCCAGACCAAACACCAGCCATTTCCACATCATCCAACCAGTCTGTGCACAAAGGGGGCAGGAGCATGGTAAAGCTTTGAAATCCTTGTGTACTTGACAAAACGTGTCACATTGGCACTAAAAGCTTCAACTGGTAAAACACAGATTCACATTAACCCTACAAGGTCATGAGAGGCCTCCCTTGTAAATAAGTAAGGGTTCTTAATGACAGATTTTACATGTCATACATTCATTGATACCTTCCCATTGTGGTAGTATATAAATGGTGTCAAGGGTGGAGTATGGTTACATCTAAATTGAAAATTAAATAAAGAGACAACTTACTGTTGTGTAGTACAAGATGTTGTCTTCCCTGACCATGTTGCCATGGAGAATATGCTCCTTCAAATGCTGGATGAGTGTCCCCTAGAAAAATGAGTCAAGAAAACAAAGATTAGTCCTCTGACTCTGAGTCACTGGTAGGGATAGAGTTGCAACACAACTCATGAAAAAAATTAGAGAGGAGAGAGGAACAGAGGGAGAGAGAGAATGAAAGAGATAGAGAGGGAGAGAGAGAGAGAGAGAGAGAGAGAGAAGGAGTGGGAGGGGGTAGAGGGGATGGGAAAGTAGGGAGAAAAGCAGGAGAGAGGGACAGAGAGAGAAAGAGGAAGAGAGAGAGAAGAGAGACAACAGATGGAAAGAGAGTGAGAGGGGAGAGAGTGGGAGTGGAGAGAAGCGAGTGACTGAGAGACAGAGAGAGAATAAATTGAGAGATAGAGAGAGATAGAGAGAAATAGAGAGAGACAGAGAGAGATAGAGGGAGATAGAGAGAGATAGAGAGAGAGAGAGAGAGATAGAGAGAGATAGAGAGAGATAGAGAGAGATAGAGAGAGATAGAGAGAGATAGAGATAGATAGAGAGAGAGAGAGAGAGAGAGAGAGAGAGAGAGAGAGAGAAAGAGACAGAGACAGAGAGAGAGAGAGAGTATGTGGGGGGAGGGGAATGGGAAAGAAGAGAAAAGCAAGAGAGATATTGAAAATGGGAAAGAGCAACAGATAGATATATAGATAGAGAAAAAGTGGGAAGAAGGAAGTAGAAACATAGTTCCTTTTGGCAGACGCAGTACCTACCCCTGCTGAGTGGACCATACACTTGGGTGCCCCCGTGGTGCCTGATGAGTACATGATGTAGACTGGGTGGTTGAATGGGAGCGGGGCAAACTCCAGCCGTGGGAACGAGCCATCCCCATTCTGGCCTGTCCTCAGGAACTCTGGCAGAAATGTGCTGAAAACACACATGGAATTGAGTTGATTAAATTGCTGAAAAAAAAACCATTAAATTAATTTGATTGAATTTAATCAAAATGGTTTATTGGTTAAAAATGTCACAGCTGTCGAGTGCCGACTAGCAACACCTGTTAAAAAAAACTTCTAAGCACATAGATATTGTCACAAAGAGTAATGCATATCTACTTTAAATCCTACAAAGAAAAATGGGCACTACATGATTTTACTTTTTTAGTTACTTTTTGTCTCCATGAGGGGCTAGATTCACTGAGAATAAAAAGAAAAAGGAGCAAAATGCAAAAAAGGAGAATGGCAGTGAAGAAACAAGAAAAGAAAAGCAATAAAATTCAAGAAATGACAAAGAAAAAATCATGATGTGAAAAGGAGGTGAAGAAAGCAAAGAAGATATGAAAGAGGAAATGGGAGAAGGAAAAAGGATATAAACACCTGTTTGGAATGTCGGAGATATCCACCTCTGCAGGGGATCTGACGTAGGGCACCACCACCACCGACTCCAGGTCAGGCAAACCCTCCACAACCTGCCTGAGCTTGGTCAGGTGATCGTGCGTGCGGCCGTTGTAGACGACAGCATCCACAGAGAAGATGACCTTTGGCTTGATCTGCTTGAATCTGTCCAGGACACCCTGGCAAGAAAGATAATCGAGAAAAGGATGACAATACTGTTCAGCCTTCAGTGCCAGTGCAACACTGCAAAATGATCAAAATGTAACACAGAGCCAACAAGAGGCTCTTTTCCCCAAATTGTATAATGAATGAATGAATGAATGAATGAATTTATAAATGAATAAATGAATGAATGAATTAATAAATAAATGAATGTACACGTATGAATGAATGAGTTGATTGTTCACAATAATCATTTTGAAACTTTCCTTCTACCAACATGACACAGTAATGATGAACATTATAAGCATACCGGTAGATTGGCATTAATAAGATCTAGACAGTTGTCTATGAAGCATTTCAAATCAAACATCACATAATAATCATTAACTACAGACTGATCTTAGATGTCTGTCTTGTGAAAATCTGGTTTACTATTTTCTTCTCGAATGATGCACAGTGTGGCTCATTTTGTTCATTCCTTTTATCAGATAAATCAACAAACACAGTGAACTGCTGTTGAACATTCACGAAAATACTTACAGTCACTCCAAAATCTGGAGAGGTAGAGCTCCAGACTGCCCCGATACTAGCAGCAGCTAGCATCGCCTCAATGGCCACAGCACAGTTTGGGATGTAGCCTACACAAACATGAAATAATATATCATGATATCAATCTTTATATTCCACATACTAAGAATGTTGCTATATGATTGGTCAAGAGCTGATCACGTGATGAGGCGTAGTTTTTCCTATCAGATCACCTGAGAATAAAAGTTCGTTACACTCTAGGTGATAGTACTTTTTGGTTTCGCTGATCTCTTCACTCCTCACCGTCCTAATGCGTGATTAATATTTTGAGTACGCGCGAAATAAAAGTGCGTTACACTCGGACTATCACTTGACATCTAACGCGTCTTAACGCGCGTCCTAATGCGCGTCCTAATACGCGTCCTAATACGCGTCCTCATGCGCGTCCTAACGCGTGTTCCCCATGGCAGCGGCTCGGGGTTATGGGGATAAGTAAACATTAACTTTTTCCGTCAAATTGTCATTTTTGGTTTCAGATGTGGAATATAAAGCAAATAATCAACTTTTGGTTTCAGGCAATGAGACGAGCTATCACTTCCTCGGCGATCTGAATGTATACGCTATCTTTCCTCAGCTGCGCTTCGGAAAGATAGCTACATCCAGATCGCCTCGGAAGTGATAGTTCGTCCCATCACCCTCACCAACGCTGATTATTTGCTTAAAATACAAGGAAAGCAGACCATACACAACAGCGGCCATATTCATGTAACCGTTCAAGCCTAACAAGGTGCCAAAATGCATGGTCCGTAGCTGAATGCAATTTACCAACTTGCTAGGCTTTCATGAACATGGCCGAAGGATGCAAATGAAAATATTTACTGTGATGGGGAAACATACAATATCAGTGATTCTTCAATAGCTGTGCAATCAATATATTGTTGGTGTTTTACAGTGTTTTTTACTCTAATGTATTTTTAGGAGTGCAATGCAATGCTCTAAAAACATCCATGAGTCATTGCTCATTTTATACTTTATTTTATCTATTTATCTATTTTCTTAAATCTCTGTTCATACAATTTCAGTCACACTATCTACCTGCATTTATATAGTCATCTATTCATTATATCTAAATATTTGTCTTTTTCCAGTCACTATTTGTATATAAATTTGCATTCATGTCAAGCTATGTATTTTCATTAATGGGTTTTATTTGCACACATTTTTATAAATAGTAAATTACCATGCAATAAGGCTGTGAAATTAATTATGCTAGATTGATTTGAATTAAATTGAACAAAAAAGAGGAGAAAGATAGAATTACAGTTATCATGTAAAAAAAACTACAAAGTGACTTAAATTTGTGTATAAGTGTTGGTATCAAGCTGTTATCAGAAATGTAATTTTACTACCAGTGTCTTTTTATTTCTTACCGACAACTCTGTCTCCTGCCTGTACTCCCATCATCTTGAGTGCCGCAGCATACTGTCCCACAATGCCATGCAGCTCGGCATAGCTGATCCTCTCAACCTCTTTCTTCCCTTCAGCTGATGAACAAATAAAATCAGACAATGGTAATAAATGACTATGAAAAATAGTCCAAGCAAATGATGTTGCAAACAAAGAAATTGTAAGGCAAAAGTACACACTGGTTAGTGCATTTGAACACAGGTCAAATGTGGAGATGACAGATAGATTTAACAGGCTTTGAGCTAACATAAGAAGAAGTTTCTGCTGGTATGATGATGAAAAATTATATGAAGAAGGAATGAAAAGGTGAAGGGGAGAAAGAGGGGGGGGGGTCGAGAAGGAAAGGATGGAAGGATAATAAGGAGAGTAAATGAAGGGAAGTTTAAGGGGGAAGAGGAGAAAGAGGAGGGACAAATGAAGGAAGGAAGAGGATAGGGAAGAGGAGGGGAGGGAGGAGAGAGACAGGAGAAGAGTGATGGAGGAAATGGAGGAGAGGAGGGGGGAGGGGGGGAGGGGGGAGGGGGGAGGGGGGAGGGGGGAGGGGGGAGGGGGGAGGGGGAGGTGTGAAGGAGATGAAGGAGTGGAAAGGGAGGGGAGAGGACGGAAAGGAATGGCAGGAGAGGAAAGTTGGGGAGAGATGAGAAAAGGAGAGATTGAAAAGAAGAAAAGGGCATGAGATGGGAGAAAATGAGAGAAGGGTAGAAAAACAGAAGAAAGAACAAATAAGGAGAAAAAGGAAAGGAAATTAAGAGTAAACATGAAGACAAAGAAAAGAAAGACGATAAGGGAAAAAAAGATATGGATATAAAGGAGGGGGAAAGGAGAAAAAGTACAGAAGGAGTTTAAAAAAAAAGGACAAACAATGACAAACCTGCAGCAAAAAGGGCAATCCTCCCATCCCTGTACCTCAGGAGATTCTCTGCAAAGTTGAGCAGACTCCCTTCAAACCAGACCGGAACTTCCTCAATCCCCTTCTTCGTGTCAACAACCTGTCAGTCACATATTCAATATATGATAAAAGTTAGGTAGATGCCAAAAGGAGGCAAACATGCTGGAGAATGTGGATATAATGTTAACTTTTTATTCACTCAACAATTTATTTCACACTACTGTACTTACTCACGCAATGATTAATCAATGCGATCAGTACATATATTGTATATCGCAAACCCCATCCTGCAAACTTCTCTTTCTTACACATGTACACACATTCATTGTGCCTGCCTATATTAATGTCATTGTTGATGTGGAATCATACTTTTTATGACAAAATGTGAGAGAAAAAGCTTGCACTTTTGTGTCAGCTTCTACACAAATAACAAGAGAATCATGCATGTTTCTAGATTTCCAAGCTTCAACCTCTTCAGCATACTGTTGATCAAAATGTGTACACGCAACATTGATCTACATTTGCCAAGGCCCACTGCAAAAATGTGCTGGAATTCCTCCAAGGAGGTATCATACTATCATACTTCACCTTGTTTTTCACTTTACATTTGATATTATCCCAGAGGTTGTCCTTAAGGTTGCAGTTGCAGTCTTGTGAATCATTCCATAAGCTTAATGCCATTTTTCTCTCGAAACTGATCATTATCTTTTTGGAGAATTTCTACTTTTCCAGTGCATTTGCACAGGGCCTGGGCCAACCTGCATCAACATTGCATACACACTTTGTTCAACAGTACAGTGACATGCAATCAATGGTGATTGAAAATTCAGAAACATACTTATCTTGTTATATGTGCAGATATTTTGTAAATATCACAAGAAATGTCAGAGCATACTAAGAACTTCCCTCACAATAGGTAAGAATATAATCAATGAAATCAAATGAGACAAGGACCCTGATGAATAGTGAATATAAATATAGTTCTGCTCTGATTACCAGTCCAAAAACCTCTACCATTTCATAAGTATCCATTATAATATTACCATAACTTTTGCACTACTTCAAACACAACTTTAAAATTATCTCTATTCAAAATTTCCACACAAGCAAACAAATACTTTTCTCCTTATAAAACCTTCATTTCATTTTCTGATTTAATTACACTTTTACACACCTTAAAATCAACTTCTTATTGAGGTAGCAGCACCGCTTTATGTCTAAAACTCTAAATCATGGTGTCCTTTGCATAGGTTATCATGAGTTAATTCTCATTTTCACAATGCAAATGCCAAGTGCTTGCATCTGGTGACAGGTAAATATTTGATTAGACTGGAAAATAAACCATGCGCCAAATGATTAAATACCTACATGTACATGTAAGGTACAATATTCTGGATGTACTGTAACTACACAACATGTACTGCATATATCATTGTTCTTTCATTAAAATGAAGAATCCACAAATGGAAGAATATAACTTGATCTTGACCCATCCCCTAAAAGATGTATCAGAAGATAACCTAAAGTAGCAGGAAAGGGGGAGAGGGAGGAAAGGGTGGAAGAAGAAAAGGAACGTGAGAGAGATGAAAAGAGAGAAAGAGAGAAAGAGCGAGAGAAGAGAGAGAGGGGATGGGGGTAGAGAACAGATAGAACAGAAAGAATAGACAAAGAGAGAGCGATACAAATTTAGCAAGATAATAGTTCAAAATCTGTGGTGTACAGTACATGTATCTCTTTGTCTGTCCTTAAGCAAGGGAAGCATATAAATCTTAACAAAATGGAATGAACCAACATCCATATGAACAAGCGCTACAGAGATTTGTTGTTTTCCAGTACTCAATATTAATTATACACAAGAGGATTGATCCTCCCCCCCCCCCCCCCATTGACCATCCCTCCCTTTTTCACCTGCAATGGATTGTACACATATTACAAATGTACATGAAATACTACCAAGCTTAAAGTACACTCCAGCTCAAAGAGATTGGCATAGGGAAAGGGAAAGGGAAGGGGCCGCAGTTTTAAACCGCTATATATTTTGTCCAGTTCAGCATGAAACATGATGCTTTTTGGGCTAAAGCATTGTATTTCATGCTGAACTGGACAAAATATACCACAGGTTAAAACTGCGGCTCCTTCCGTTTCTTCCCTTTCCCTTTCCCTAGATGCCAATTCCTTTGAGCTGTAGTGTATGTCAGTTACATGGTAAACCACCAAACAGACAGACAGACAGACAGACTGTACAAACATGTGGACAGACAGACAGATTAATGTCAGTCAATACATACAATATGTAGGTGTTTCCATGTACATGAAAAACTGTCAGGGTTATAATTTATGACTGAAGTAGAGTGTTTGTACATAAACCCACCTACATTATCATAATCAATAACTTAAGGATGGAAGTATTGATTAATTTCTATAACAACGCTGACGTTCAATGAAATAGCAACCTATATGTAAGCCATGCATACTGCTGGTATGTGGTGTATAACTGGAGCAGTAAAGATACAGGTACCGGTAGTATCAATTGCTGTTATGTATGAGCGATGATATTCACAAGTTTTCTTTCCACAACTTTCGTAAATCGCTCTACGGGTTGCAAATCTAATTAAAAAAATATTGCCCAATAAGATTGATTGCATTTACAGTGCAAAATATTCTTGATGCACACATTCGAGGGTTAAAATAGCAAAAAAACACACATCAGTAGATGTATGTTTTGTTTTCTTCTGTTTTTTTCATGAGTGTGCAGTAAGTAGAGGACAAGAGAAGGTATGCCAACCTTAATCAAACATTTCAGTATTCTAAATAAAGGCTGAAAATCAGTACTTTGATGGAAACAATCAGTATTTTAAAGACAAAAGAACAACCCATGAACTTGAACTTATGAAATTAGTCATTTGTATGAAACCTTGAACAGTATTCTTGTCAAATTTCAGTATGAAATACTGAAAATCAGTACTAATTGGTAGCTCTGAATGAGGTGTTATTGGGTAAATACAAGTACATGTACATGTACAAGTTTCCTGAGTATTAATAAAAAAAATGAACAACTTGTGAAAAAGTCATCCGCGGAAATATCTGTATGCAAAAATATTGGCTAAGACAATAATATGTCCTTAGGCTTATTGAAGACAATTTTATTATCTCAATCATTTTCCTTGCCATACCTTTTAAGAAAGGAATTTAATCAGATAAACAAATGTCCATGAATTTCTAAATCTTCAAGTCTTTGTTTCCAGTTATTCATAATGCAGAGATATGAATACCTTGAGTGAACGAAGCTTTTTGTACACTTTTAAAGGCAAACAAAACTGCTTTACTGCAAACATCAACGATGTTTTCTCTACCAACAATAACGATTGATATACATTGTAATCACTTTAATTCTTAGAATTAAATGCACTAATCCACATCATTTATGAATACTCAAACATTAGATACCATAGCTCTCAATAAATGAAATATTGATGATCCAGTTTAAGTTAAATACTCAATAATTCAATACAATATCATTTTTTAATAGGTTATATCACTACCAAAAATGTACAGCACATCAATTACAAATGAACTGACAGTCCTGCCCCTGCCACCCCCCTCCATAGGGCCTTGCTTGATTAATTCCTACCAGGAAATACACTATTAGGTCAGAGCAGCTTCAATTAACAGCATCTAGTTAATTAACTGTACATTACATAAGTGGTGTGACCATCTGCAGAATTCGATTGAGAAATGGGTGTATATGTGCACACAGTGGTTAGCACATGTATCACACTTCACTTTCATTCGAAGTTTCATATGTCAAGCCCATAGGAATCTTTTTTTTGTGAAGTCTAATTTCATAAAACATTCATGTTCATTAGAATACAGGTGTTGGATTCTGATGTGGATGTAAATAGTTGGTTGCACACAGTGGTTAGCAAATCACATTTCATGTTTCATATGACAAGCCCATGGGCATCTCTTTTTTGTGAAGTATACATAAGTACGCAATTTCATCAAACATTCATATTCATTAAACTTGTGTCATATGTTTTTATAAAATGTGTGAATATTTCATGAAACACAATAAAAAATACAAAAACAATAGTAATATTTTATATTGCAGCCTAAACATATGTCTGATGAAATAACATTTCATAAATAATATGATCTAGATGTGAATACTATACATGTACGTTAAAGATGGAATTACCTGGTTGTATTTCTTGGAATGGACAATGTCAAAGAACTTCCAGCACTCCTCCCAGAACTCGCTGTAATGGTCAACTGACCACTGCCACAGGTCATCATAGCTCTCTGGACAGAGGAAAGAATAAAAAGCAGAGGTTACAATTAAAACTTGGCCGCTATAGCCAATGGCTACTTTATCGATGGTAGTGGCCTCATAACCTAGGTACTAGGCTGTGATACATGGAAGGACACTACCCAGTGTCTGGTAACACAGTTTATGTCCTAATCCTATCCTCCCTCAGGGGTCAGAGGAGCCATGACATAATAAGGGCTTATAATCTGTTTTACGAGACATAGTTGTTAACTGGGTTGTGTCCATGCATCTCACAGCCTAGTGGCCTCAGCACTCTAGCCAGTGCTGGTTTAATCATCCTGGTACTAAGCCCTAAAAAGTACATTGACTGTGTGCACACTCTTGGCTCCCATATGGGACTGTCAGGGTTAACACCTTGTGCTACTGCTACACAACAGCTCAAAGGAATTGGCATAGGCAAAGTGAAAGGGAAGAAAGGAAAGGAGCCGCAGTTTAAAACCACAGTATATTTTGTCCAGTTCAGCTTGAAACATGATACTTTAGCCTAAAAAGCATGTTTCATGCTGAACTGGACAAAATATGCAGCGGTTTAAAACTGCGGGCCCTTCCCTTTCCCTACGCCAATTCCTTTGAGCTGTAGTGTACATGCAAGGAATACACACAGATCCCATATACCAGCAGTTTACCTGATGCATGTCATGCTTTTGGTGAAAAAATAGCATATTTGTGACATGGGTGCAAATAAAACACCCTAGTAAAGCGTACACTGTACAAGCAGGACTTTGAATTATTTGCCAAAGAGACCTTTCATGTCACTGTATTTACCAAAATATAGTAAATATATCGCAAAATCTTGTAAGTTCACCAATCCACACTTCGGTCAACTACAGACAGCAGCAACCACTGGCAAAACTTCTTGAGCACAAATATGTGGAACAAGTAATCTTAGGATGTGATACTGTATTATTCGACTTGTATTCACTTTCTCAAATATCCCTTTCACTCAGGTAGCTACTACTGATATAAGTTACAATAACACTTCCCCTACCAGGAAGGAATCCATAATTGCAGAACTAAATACATTGTACCCCATTTCTACCCTCCCCCCTTTGTCACACCTTCCACTTTCTCCTTCTTTCTCTAACTCTTGTGCATTTTTACCCATTTCACACACAAAAATCCTGCTAATCATCCACTCTCAGAACTGTCTTGGACTATGGCCAATCCAGTCAGGTGTAAAGGTAAACATGGCATAATATATAAAGTACCAGCATGTATGCTTCAGCTGGAAGTATTAAAATTCTTCACAACATTGCGTGCAATGTCCTGCATAGGAAGCAAGAGCTCAAATACTTTCAATAAATGCTGGTACATTTGCAGCATTGTGTTTCCTTCGTATCAGCAGCACTGTAAGAAAGGTAGTTTACAACAATACACAGGAGGTGCCGTACAGATAGGATCCGACATACTTGAGCCTACAAACTGGACTATTGCCAAGTATGCATTGTACAGTACAAGGCTCACAAACCACATCTACTCCAAAATTTAAAAAATGCTACTCAAGAGCAAAAAATACACTGAGACATTTTACAGGAAAGTTTACTTATTTGTGTATATTGGATCAATGTTTACCTGAATAAAACAATCATATAGAAATTATTCCCATAGCAACTTGTGAGAGAAAAAAAGTGATCGATTTACTTAAATATTCCTTAGTAATACTGTATGATCAATTATCTGGCATATATTGATTGAAGTTTGAAATAAGACTCTGAATTGAAATTATAACTTGAAGGCAGGGGAAAAAATTTCTTGAAATGAATATTTAATCTTATGATCTTCATCTCCTTAGGCACACAATAAACAGCTAGATAAAGATCTAATATAAAAGGAAATTCAATAAATAAACAAACTGAAAGTGATGTGCATATATGAATAATGCAATATCTAGTGATTCAGTAGTTGTAATTCTGATGTGGTATTAAAAGAAATGTACAAAGTAAGCATGTTAATGAGGTTGCTGCTTATCCAGACAGCCAGACAGACTAATCTGTGCACACTACAGGCTTTATGTGGGGAGGCAGACATACAGACTGATAATGAATGATTACATCATGCCTACAGTCCTCAGGCAAGGGCCATGAAACTTGTGTCCTCAACAGTAGTGTGCCCCATTTGCAAGAGTAATGAATATCTGCATCACCACTATATGGTTTCTTCAATGAATTAACAGCTTTAACTTTACAAAATTAAGTAAAGGGGTAAGATCTGGACTAGAATATGTTTAGGGTTTGGGTAGGGTAGGGTTAATGAGATTAATTTGTGATTTTAGGGCAATTTTGTAGCCCCCAAATCACAAAAAGTAATGTTTTTGATCACGCACAGCAACTCTCAGCTACAAAACGGGTTTCAATGGCTTTGCAATATGCGCACATACACTCAATAATATGCGTGTCTGATGTCTATAGTCTACATTCCCCCAGCAGTACATCCAGGTACTTTGAACTTAACCAACTTACTAGCACTGCGGAAGGACGGACACGATGATTGTACTTTAGAATGTTAACCTTGAAACTTTAAAAATAAAAAAACTTTAAAAGTAAGATTATAAAAAGAAGATTTTCTGCTCGTGTTAGCCGGAAGAAGGTAAAACCTCATAGCACTTCTATCCACTGTTCAGACCGGACTCTACAGTCGTATCAGCAAACACATTAAATTGCAAGTCATTAATGAATAGCAGAAGAGCTTGGGATGCTAATTTCCTATTGTATGCACTTTCTAGCTCCAAATGTTATCAAGTAACTTAAACCTGACCCTAACCCTAGCCCCCATTGTCACAAAACACATAATTCCTGGGACACTTTCAATCCCACTCCACCACAAAGTAAATTGCAGCACACTCACGGTGTGCATTTTTATATCATCTATGTGCATACGACAGTGCACAAAGTGCCTTGCTAGGGGTCGATGACACTGTCCCAATGTACACATTGTACCAGTACGTGGCAAGTGCACAGGGTTCCTTTTACTTCTTGGGACCAGTAAACTAATTGACTTGAGCGTCAAATCTGCCGAGTGTCATAACTGTCAAGTACAGCTGATACAGCACTCACTCAGGAGATCCCTAATTTTCCCAAAGCCAGGCACAGTAATTAAACCTGCTTTAAAAGTACAGTACATCTAGCATAAAGTGCTTCCATATCCTACAAATGTTACAAAATATAATATTATCAGGTGGTCCATCCCTTTTGCAGATCTAATTCTGAAAGTTCCCCGACTTTGTCATCATTTGAGAGAGAATGGGTATATAACCTTTCCCTCAAATCAACAAAGTGGAATATTCCGTTTTGAGGAGATAATCTTCGATAATTGATTGAGCTTTCTTTTTTTGTACCACAAAAATAGTTAAATTTCAGTGAAAACTAATTAGATTTTCATTTATTCTACGGGAGTTATACACCTCTGACCTTAAAAATTCACCAGCACAGTTGGTATCCCAGAGATATGTGCTAAATATGTTCAAACATTCATGAAGTTTGCAGATGTTTGTAAAAGGGACGGACCATCTTTACCACTTCACCTAATCCAGACCCTTACTTTTTTGTAGGCCTAATTTGCAGTTTGAACTTTTATTCGTCAAAAAACGGATTCCTAGACTAGGTGACTGGCCGGGTCACTTCAATTCATCCCGCTCCACCACAGAAAATAGTCAGCATCAACAGCATGTACAATATTATTTGTGTCATCTAGGTGGGACTCAAATGATAAGTACCAATGGCTCTTCTTAAATGTTTCGCTCTCCCGAGGTAAAAAAAACCACGGGCCATATTCATGAAAGCTTACTAGTACTTTTACTAGCCTAGTTAGTTACTAAAATGTATGCAGCTGAATGCAGTTTAGTAGCTTACTACTACTAGGCTTAGTAAGATTTCATGAATATGGCCCCAGGAGTTGTTGCACGACAAAATGGGCCACACACACAGACACAGCAGCGCCTGGCCCGGCTCACCCGGGCAAAAGCACTACGAGCGAGCCGAGCCTAGGCTCGGAGAGGGCACGGATTCGATTACTACCGCTGTGCGCTGCGTGCGAAGCTTCGACTTTACCACCAGGTAACTAGCTCAAATACTTACCAAGATTGAGATTATACGTGCTATTCACAATCTTTCGAAATTCGTCCATCTTCGTAATCCTTTTTGGATCCGGCTGCCACATCAATTTGGGGTTTTCTGCGTCCATTTTGGGGTAATTTGCAGACAAATTCCTGACGAGTTCACAAGTCAAAGACACAGTTACTTCGCGATTGGCTTCGCATGCGCAACGTATAAAAGTTGCCGACGACGGCAACCTTGAGCATGCGCGATAAACGATTACATTTAACTAACCACGCCCACATGCAAACAAATAATGTTTACTACGGTGTTTGCTCTGAAATGTTGTCTCGAAACATAGAAACAGGAAGATTAGATTGGTAACTGTAGTCTGCTCTAGTATTCCTCCAGATTTTTAAAGATGATTTCAAATGAAAAGAAGAGCTATATTTCATGCATGTGGCCTTGCAATGCATATTCGTTCGCTTATTTCTCATTGGTTGCGGTATCGCGCGATACATCCACACGACCGGGACACAACCACCGAAGCATACACACATGCACATGTAGTCTGTAATAGACTATAGTCATGCGTTTAAATCAATATTTTTAGAACAAAAAATAAATAAACATATTTTGAAGATATATGACTTCATAATGATCTCTATAACGAACAACTACTAAAATTATCATTCAATTGAACTTTCGTTAAATGTGAAATTAATATGCATTTCAGAATAAAACACATGGTAGATCTAAATATCTTGCCTAAATTGTTAACATTCTGGAAGTAGGCTAAAACCCCAAATCGAGTATGGAGGTTGTGTCGAAGGCGTTGTCCCTGTATCGACCAATCCAACCACGATTGAAGCTAAAGCATATTACGTGCACAACTAGCACAATGGAGACACCAAGGATATTTGGGGGTATTGCGTCTGAGATATTGCATCAGAACTTTTGTGAGAGAAAATTTTCAGCGATGATCTAAAGATTATTGAGGAGGAAATAATTGTTCACAAGAAAGGGGAACTTAGGGGGCTGAGATAGGAAGAAATTAATCTGAAGACACCATGGGCGGAAATCGCTCCCCGAACGTGGGGGAGACATGTAGTGATGGATTATTATTATTATTATTATTATTATTATTATTATTATTATTATTATTATTATTATTATTATTATTATTATTATTATTATTATTATTATTATCATTATTATTGTTATTTATTGATTATTTTTTTGGGGGGTGGGGGAGGGATGGGGGGGGGGGTTGATGGATTTTTTTAATTTTTTTTTTTTGGGGGGCAATCAATTTTTAAAAAAAATACAGGACCGAAAATAGTGGGGGGGGGGGGGGGGAGACATTTCATATTGTGTTACCCCTCCGTCCAATTGGTGACCCCCCCCCCCCCCCCCCTGGGATTTCCGCCCATGCCATGGGGTAATACAGGACCGAAAATAGTGGGGGGGGGACATTTGATATTGTGTTCCCCCCCCCCCCCCCCCCATTCGCATTGGTGGGGAGGACGCCCCCCCCCCCCCCCCCCCGGATTTCCGCCCATGGAAGACACTCACGTATAGGTACATTAAACTAGTATAAATGGAGATCGTGACTCCATGTAGATCCATCCGAGCACAAGTCAGTGTCGGTGCGTCTAGGTCTGAAACTGTAACTCCCATACGGAAGTGAGCTGCAAGTCTTGTTGTAGTCTTATATTGCAGACCCATGTTTTGAGACGGAGTCACCATGGATTCCGAACTTACAAGTTCTAATTAGTTCATTTATTTCACTCACTCAAGTGCATGCAGAGGATGAAAGAAACACATCACATATGACTAATAAATTAATAAATCTTCGCTTCTGAATAGTATGAATAGAGTGATGGCGCATTAAAGTGTTAAATTGATTTCTTCATTTTCAGCAACATAAGCGTTTAACTATGACAGTGTTCGTACTGTGTTAGAATGCTACTTTTTTCTTATAATGCAATTGCTAACAATCGGGTCACTTAAGTGAAAGGGCTTTCTGGGGTAATTTCAATTTACAAAGAAATTTTAGGCATACACCCAGTAGTAAGGATAGCGTGCTCCATCCTGTAAATGAACGGAAAACAAGTCAGACAAAAATCTTGGAACCAGATGGGATTTGAACCTGCAATCTACTGCTGACCGGGCAGCGACTTAACCACGCAAGCTATTTCTAGTTCACGGGTCAAGACACGACAACATGGAAACAAATACCGAAATAGTCTCATTTCATCTGGCTCATTCATATTCATGTTAATGTTCATTTACAGGATGGAGCCGCTATCCTTACTACTGGGTGTATGCCTCAAATTTCTTTGTAAAATGGTCACTTTGTTTATCAAGGCATTATGTGTATTGTCTGATACTGCTTTCACCTCCACTGGAATGAATTCAAAGATATAATTTACTTATCTTATTCGTGTATTTATTAGTATTATTTACTCAGGGGAGCCCCTTTGATGGTTGAACACTGTTTTACCAGTATGATACTCAAATAATGTATTATGTCATAAAAATGTAATAATGAAACACAATACTGCTATAGACGATGTGTACACCAAGGAATCTCACAAGTCAGGGTGTAGTGACAGTCTGTTCATTTGT
>OZ022583.1:21190294-21208420 GCA_963669155.1 Arbacia lixula | reverse complement strand
AGTGTATTATGTCATAAAAATATAATAATGAAACACAATGCTGCTATAGACAATGTGTACACCAAGGAATCTCGCAAGTCAATTTGTAGTGACAGTCTGATCATGTGTGTTTAGATGATAAAGCAAACTGTGTCTGATTCAGCAGACTAATGCAAAATATCCCAGGACACCGAAATTACCGGGGAGAAGCACGTGATGGCGCTAGACTGACTCATCGTGCGTTGACGCAGAATTTCAAATAAGGAAGAGGAAAGTTGAACTGCACAAGTCGCGTATGCTGTTTATGTATCAAGACGTATTGCTTCATTCCAGTCGAAGATTGTGTAAGCAGTGGACTTCACTACATGCTAGAGTAAATAGGAAATGGGAGTAGCATATATGTATAATTATAGTGAGAGTATGCCTGAGAGGCTGAATGCCTTAAAGAAGAAAAATGAAGACTTAAGTAAATAAATGAGTCAGGATACACCCAATGCAAGAATAAATTTTATAAAGAGATTTGTAATGTCCACTGCGCAGAGCTGTGTGTTGATCTTGAAATAAATGTGTATGTCTAAATGTATGTTTATGAGTAACTGCTTTATGTACTAGTAATTATGCTTATGTTTATTTATATCTCATAATAGTTCTTTGTTACTTACCTCAATCTTTTCTCGTGTGGTTTTCTTTTGCCCCCCCCCCCCTCTCTCTCCCTCACTCTCCCTCCCCCCTCTCTCCCTCTCTCCCACTCTCTCTTCCCTAGTATTTGTTTATTACATCTTCCTTTGGGAAGGGAGAATTTCGATATAGCATATATCAGCATGTACAAGAAAGATTCAGATAAGTGTTGAAAGTCGAAAGAGGTAAATGTGTAATAAGCTGTATAGTTTCCTGTGAAAGTAGAACTGAGTAAATTTAGTTATTGTTGGTGTACTGGAAGGGACATTGTCTATAGAAGAGAACATGACTTGTATTACCTGACTTCATCCTTGTATTCAATTACGGATATGTATTTAGATCGTATGTTATCGACGGTGGGTGCTGAGCCTAAGTGAAAATATTTTTATTATTTATAACCCTCTCGCCTGGGTCATACATATCTTATCTGTATGATCTGTTTCCGCCTTTAATATTCGTAGAGTTACGTAAAAGTATCATCAAACCCCTGCGAGCGTTAAGAAACACTAACAAAATGCATTTGGGTTTAATTGGTCAACGAGATAATTATAAGCCTAAAACTGCTATCATTAAGTGCTATAATGCATGTGAAGATGTTGTTAAATGAATTATATGTTTACAAGACAATTCCTTTTTGATAATGCAAAATGAATCAAGATTTTAACAATCATGTAGTATTATATCTTAATCATTATCATCATAATTATAATATGAAGAACTCACTTCGTATCATAATCTAGAATATCACAAGTTGAGGCTATGATATTTCAGACTCGAAATCGTTTGAGTATAAGAGGCATAAACAGGTATAAGATATATAAAAGGAGCGGAAGAAGGAGAAGAAGAAAAAGAAGAAGAAAGTGGAGAAGGAGAAGAAGAAGGAAAAGGAAAAAAAAACAAAATATTAAAATCAATCGGGTGACATTTTGAGATGTCGAATAAGGGAGGAGGCGAGGAAGGAGAAAGCGACAATGGAGAATGAAAAGGAGGAGAAGTAAAAGAAGACGAAAAACAAGAATAACCAGCAGAAGAACGGAAAGGACAATGGTGGAAAGAAGGGCAATACGATTTTGATCCTTGCTTATATTGTATTGCGTGAAAATATAGAGGGCGCTCTCTTGCAACACAACCACAGAACAGAACACATTACAGGATGATTCATAATACATAGATAGTACACAACTGCATAGAAGAACATCGATATCGACGACAAAATGCATATAGTTTTTCCCGCTCCTGCAGTAGTCGTCTCACCATGCTCAACTATAGACAGATGCTCACATTTATAATGTTGTAATCAAAGCTCATCATAATAATCACGAAACCTCCACCAACACCATGATACTTTTATTGTTCTGGAATATTCTAGTACAGAGTTGAGTTTTGAGGTTTGGTAGTTCGAAACCTTTCTACGAGCTAGCTATTAGCGATTGAATAATTATGATCGCATCGATGATACTTGGCATAGCCGTTTCATATTAAAAAAGGAGAAATATGAGTGAATATCGATACCACTGCAGCGTACCCACTATCAACAGTCTAAAATACGGTAATTTGATAATCATGTGTGTTGCTGAATGGAATCAATGTGTATTAACCATGTAGCAATGGCAAGTACATATTGATTTACAAATTAAACAAGCTCGAAAATCTCCACACGGATACATAAGAGATTACACTGTCCGATCATGGTCCCTTCTATGGTCTACACCATACGAGGAAGAGTTGTTACTGTGTGTAGTAACTAACCCTTTGAGTACCAAGTCATGAATGACCTTTTACACGTAGCAGAGTGATGAATGCGCCCATGGTAATAAGAGAGTTAACATTGTGACACAAGTACCCCAATATAGACCATTTTCGTTACATATGCAAATCAGTTTATTCACGTCGTTCAAACAATACGTTACTAATGGTACCCCAAAGCCTGTCCGAGGTTTGTCTGAGTAGCAACAACTAAAAGATTAAGAGTGCGTTCCATTCATTGAAATTGAATCACGAATATAGGTGGATGTAATAACGCGGCACCAGACAGTTGGGGGAATACTAACGGCTTGTTTGGCCATGTACGCGCAGGGGTTGGGGAGAGGGGAGGGGGGATCCGTTGTCCCTATCGCCGATCCATAACACTAATCGCTCTTCTCGCTTTCGACAACTCTTTAGTCCTGATAAAAACCAATCGATCGGTGTGCTGCACTTTCAATAGAATCGCAAGGATAATGGTCAGCTAGTCATCCAGGGCAATGAAAAGTGTATACACCCCTGTGTTGCGAGAGGGGAGATGCATTCTTCTGGGACATTGTTGGCTCGTTTCTTTCCCGATGAATAAGCCTACACCCGTCTGACAACATAATCTATTGGACGGCACGGTGGTTCGAGCTCATGATACGGACTGACCATTACTCCATATAGTTATACATCATTATTAATTTTATTTAAATCGCAACCTACTTATCATCCTCAATCTGGCTCTACACTTATGAAACTGGCATAAATTGATTCATGATTTTACATAACTTTCCCAGATATGTATATAATAACATTGTGGAACAAAACAAACAACCTATTAATTTTAATGTGATCTGCTTTTCAGGACTGTTTATGAAGACATGGAAAACAATTTCTCTCTCTATGGGCTTCATCTTTACTAGGTTGAATTTCCTCAACCTGGTTCTACAATAATAGCCAACTGTACGTTAAGATGTGTATGTAACTTTCCTGAAAAATGTACATTACAACATGAGTTATGCAAACAAACAAACAAACAAACAAAAATCTACCATACCTAGCACACATGCGCCATTGATTTCAATGCCACACGCTTTATTTGTTAGTAAAAAAATATTTTTGTTTGCCCCTCAGAAGTTCGAATTGCAATTATAGAAGAGTAAATTGTTTTTTATTGCAACATAATGTTACCACATAACATTGCGGAAGTATATCTATTTCTTCTTTTACAATTGAATACAAAGTGATGTACGCCTACAGAATATGATTTTTTTTTCATTATTCGGAGTGCTTCCCAAAAGCGTCAACCCTGGAAAACAAAATCCTTCACGTTCATGACCACGCGTACATTTCAAGCAGTCACGCACTTGTTTCTAATAACAAAAATACATGTACCATACATCACAAATATGTACATTACCAGCAAAATCCAAGGGAGGGGGATTCGGTCAAAATTAGGAAATGGGTGACGTCATTGTCATGAACCTGAAGTGATTTTTTTTTTACTTCGGAAAATCTCCCTTATCGATCTTTTCAACTCAAAGCGTTCTTCGTTTACCCTCGGAAGTATCGCTATAATGAATACTTAATAACTTATTTCTTGTCGGCATCTCTTCTGAAAATACAAAGTGATCGCATTACAAAGGGGTGCATGTGAATAGAGCTGTTCGAGGCGAGACCATTATTGGCTGAAAGAGCTTTTATCTGCGGATTAATAACCTGAATATTCAGACGCTTCAAATGAAAATAACGAAACGACAGTAACTTTTTCATGATGTTTAACAATTGAGCACCCTAAAAAATTAATAAAGACAATATATTTGGTATGGAAAAAAATAATTTGGGAGTTGAGTGTGGATTTAATGCAACATCTTGTTCAAAAATGAGTGATTGAACTTATTTGGTGTTTAAATTGCCTGAATAGTAAGACTGCGAAGATAAGACACAGTCAATAATGTCCCGCCCCGGCCCCACTCTCTGCACCCACCGCAAAACATCACACACACGAACCGAACTGCACACAATATTATCGTGTGTGAATAAGCGTTTGCATCGGTACGGTGTACTCGTATTTAGCGTAGCGTACTATACTGTACTGAGTGTGCGCTACTACAGAGAAAATTCGCCGCGGCGGCGCGGGGCAATCGCTGTTTCAACAAAAGCCTTAATTTCATGACTGACGACCGTGCATGCCGCCCGGTAGGAGAATACGAGCAACGATATAGATGGAGGAAAAACCAAACAGTTGTCTATAAGGAGCTGAAGTTACACTGCAGGGAAATCAGGAGTTAAAACCGACATATCCGTGGTGAATCAAAGACAAGCTTTACTGGAAATTTACCATGATACTGCTATCATCAGAGAGAAGACTCCCCGCGGAGACTGTGGTGTGATAATTCCACACCGAGCTGACTGGAGGAACGGCAGCCGAGCGCGGCCCGATCAATCACATGTAGATCACTGCACGGGCTTCCATCGTCTGCAGTTCCGCAGCTAGTTGGCTGGACAACAATTCGTTCTCTCTTCGAATTCGACTGCCACACTAGTATCGTTATATCAGCCTTTGCTTCATTTTCTCCCTTCACAACGTGGACACGTACCTAAAGCCAGACTGAATATGGCGCGGATAATTTCTTTTGCTGCTGCTGCTGCTGTTATGGTGATGCAGTGCTGTTCCTTGCCAGTATACCAAGGTGAGAAAACCTAAAAACTGCATCTGAAATTCTGCATTCAGTCCCATTTATGGTATCAAAGTTACAATTTTCATGCCACTTTATCATGATTCCTCATGTTCCTAAACTTAAATTATGTATTTGTTCAATTTATGTTTTAAAAGTGTTGAAATATGTTTTTCCTATTTATAAATAAGTAGACCTAGCTCATGAATTTACTTTTTATTACTTTACTATTTTGGATTACATGCTTTACAATCCAATCAAATAACAGATCTTTGTGCATTGATTGTGTTTGATATAGACCTTTTTTTAAACATCAGTATGGAAACTACAACCTACCTTAGAACTTCTGAGACCTTTCTTGACATGGACAATAAAACAGTCATGGCAGTATGTAGAGACAGGAGTAATACATTAATAAAACTACTTGTATCAATGTTATCAATAATTGTGGGGCACAAAACTAAACTTGAAAATACATCCTTACCTTCCACGTTCTACCAGTACAGGTACCTTGATCCAATGTCATTTGCTCATTATTCATGCATTTAGTCCAAAACTGAATGTCATTAACATTGTTGAGAACACCAACAAAATAATACTACTTCCACAATATGATTGGATTTAGATACATGAAACTCGTGTATTTTACAATTAATTTAGCAACTTTTATGGAAACAAAACAGAACTATGATCTCAGCTGTTGCTATGGTAACAATTTAAGGCTGTGGAAATTGTGTGGAAATATCTCGGGATAGCATGTGCAATCATCCCCTTCTGCTTCTATCTTTTTTTTTTACCACTCAACAAACCCACCCTTGCGATAGCTCTAAGACAGTTGCAAATGTACCATTTTGTGTTTCAAAGTCATGTACTTGATGATTTCCATACCAGTCACCGTGCTAACCTCTGAAAAGAATGTGGCCGATTTATGCAGTGGTGAGTGGTATACATGTATGTTGATACTTGGGCACTCTGGCTGTCTACATGGCTGAGCTGAGCTGAGATGAATTGCTTGAGCTCGCCCATAGCAGGAGTCACATGTATTTTGGGGATTTTGTACAAGAGGGAGATGAGAGACGGAAATGGGAGGGAGAGGAAGGGAAGGAGACGAGAGAGAGGAAGAGAGGAAAGAGGAAGAGAAGAAAAGGGGGGGGGGAGGGTGACCACTGGTCACGCATCTCAGATTTGTGTATTTTATGTGTGTTGCAGAAGTGTGAGATGAATGAGGGAGGGGAAGGAGAAATTGCTGTGATAATGGGGGAGGGGTTTAAGTGAAATATAGGGGGAGGAACATTACTGTATGTGTGTGGTATGTGTACTAGTATATGTGTGTGAGTGTGTGTGTGTGTGTGTAGGGGGGGGGGGGGTTGACTATGATGAGGGGAGGAGGGGCATATGGAGGGAAATTAAGAAGAAATGAGGGATTGGAAATTATAAGGGCAATTATGGCAATTTGTGTCAGAGTGAATGGATAGAAATAACAAGAGGAAACAAGATCTCCATGTACATGTAGATGAGACATACCAACATGACCATCATGATGTGTGAGTGTGTGTGTGTGTGTGTGTGAGAGAGAGAGAGAGAGAGAGAGAGAGAGAGAGAGAGAGAGGGAGGGGGGGGGGGAGGCAGAGAGAGAGAGTGTGTGTGTGTGTGTGTGTGTGTGTGTGTGTGAGAGAGAGAGAGAGAGAGAGAGAGAGAGAGAGAGAGAGAGAGAGAGAGTGAGAGAAACAGAGAGAGTGAGAGAAACAGAGAGAGAAAAAGAGTGAGAGAAAGTCAAATGTTATGGGGGGGGGGGGGGGGGAGCAAGGGTACTTGACCCAACGTGGGGACAGCAGCAGCAGTGGGGTGGAAACAGTAACCAGCCATGGGGTCAAATACCTGAAGTAATGAGGGATTAGTTAGCCAGGATGTAGAGTTCATATGAGGACTTCAAATATCCCATTGTCCATTGTGGTAAGGAGAACAGTGTCCTCACATATTTCTTTCTCTTTGAAATTAGTCCCCAATTGGTTGGACCAGATGTATTCTGTACATAGCTTTTGCATACAGGTACATTTACAGGGCAATTTCAATACACAGGGACATATTGTGTTGTACAAAATGATAGGAAAGCTGTGAGCTTTGACATTACAGCTTCATAACAGATTTGCCAATTTGAGAGAGAGAGAGAGAGAGAGAGAGAGTCAGGAATAATATGGAGAATGTGAGAGAATGCAGAATTTTATGAAAGAGTAACAGAAAAAAAATAACAATATTTCTTCTGTTACTCTTTCATAAAATTCTGCATTCTCTCACATTCTCCATATTGTTCCTGAAAAAAAAATAATATTTTTTTTGTTATGTTTCATGTACACTCCAGCTCAAAGGAATTGGCATAGGGAAAGGGAAAGGGAAGAAAGAGATGGAGCCACAGTTTTAAACCGCGGCATATTTAGTCCAGTTCAGCATGAAACATGATGCTTTTTAGACTAAAGCAGCATGTTTCATGCTGAACTGGACAAAATTCCCTTCCCTTTCTTCCCTATGCCAATTCCTTTGAGCTGTAGTGTAGTTTGCATTGATTATTTTCATTATGAATGCATGTGACCTTACATACTGCTATTTCCTTTTTGTTGTTAATTTTCAAATATCACACCATGAACACGGAACAACCATAATTAACATTAACGCTAGTGTTTACCGAGCGGGATTCCTTTATGACAGCCTGATTTTAATTACAGATAAGAGCTGCTACAAACTGTGTACCAACAATATCAGGCCGGGTGGCGAGAAGGAACAAAGCCCGGGGCAATGTCTATTCAGATCCCACTACTCAATTGTGATTGATTTCAGAGATAACTCCCTCTCAATTGCTATAATTTTGTATTGTGCAGCCTGCTTGTGGTTTTGGATAAAAAAAATATGGGTTTACTGTACAGTGATATTGCTAATTTGCTGTTTACTGCATGTATGCAGGTAAATTTGTCTGAATTTAATTTTAAAGTTGTTTTTAGGAAGTCTGTGTTTTACAGGTATTCACCCATAGTAGTCACAAATTATGTAGATGTATAAGTACTACAGTGTATGGTAACTTTGCCCTGGGAATACTGTAAGGTACCGGCATGTATGATTTATGTGGATCTACATGTATTTTGTAATAAAACTGGAAATAAAGCAATGAAACTTTAAATACATGCATAAAAAGTGCTATTTTCAAATTCTGGAAGCCAAGCCTGGCTACTTCACACATGTATGTTAGCCTAGTATGGCTTCTCTGTTATGTCTGTGTACATAGTATTTCTTCTTTGAGTGCAGCGCATACATAGGATGTTCATGTAAGTGTAGGTGCAGTATAGCTGATAACTAGTACAAACACTTGTGGACAAAGGGTTCTGTAATTTTTACTACATATACCCCATACCTTTAATAAGTCTTAAAATTTCCTCAGCTAGCCTTGTCCCAAACTTACTGGTCAGAGGTCAGTACATTGAGGTTTCCAAAGGCCAGGTTACATCAGTGGTGTCATCAGAGTAACATCAGAGTAAGAGTAGTTCAGAGGGTTTTTCAGAGAAGGGTGCCTTCATTTAAAACCTCTCACTTATCTGTTTTATACCTCATTCAGTTTCAGTCAGTTTCATAAGAAAAAGAGATATGTACACTGTACATGTGTGTTGTGCAATTGTGGAAGAGAGCACTTTTAAGACACCCCCCCCCCCCAAATAAAAAAAGTCCAAACAGATAAAACTTGCAATGATTTGATAATTGATACAATTAGATGTAGAGATTTAAAACTTTCTAAATCATATCATTGCAGTCTTGTGTTGATTTCACTGAACTGCTTCTTTTTAAAAGCATTTTTCTACAAGGGTCAGTGATTGTGGGATCCATTTTAAGAATTGTGTTTTGTTTCTATGTTTTATAGGAGAAAGAGAGAGGAAGAGATAAAGAGAGAGGAAGAGAGAAAGAGAGAGGAAGAGAGAGAAAGAGAGAAAGAGAGAGGAAGAGAGAGAAAGAGAGAGAGAGAAAGAGAGAGAAGAGAGAGAGAGAGAGAGAGAGAGAGAGAGAGAGAGAGAGAGAGAGAGAGTGGTGAATGAGGAGAGAGAGAGGGATAGAAAGATTATGAATTAGTGATCCTGATATAATTTATTACCACAATTTTAGTATGTTTACCTGTCCTTAATAGACTGCAGTGTAGGAAGAGTATTTCTCTTTTACTTCTCTCTCTCATATTCCCCCCTCCACCTCTCTTTCTCTCTCCTGTAAAGCCATAACCTGTCAAATTTGCCCGATTTTGGAGATGATTCACAACTGTATCAGTTTTTGCTGCAAAATTGAGGTCAGGTTTGGCTCTCAGAGGTCAGGTCTCGCTTCCCTACCACCCCCTGTGATGGCAGGGGCGGAGCCAGGGCCAATAGGAGGGTAGGGAGGGGGGAAGGGGTGTACCATGCAGGAATGAAGGTGTGATGAGGAGACAAGGGGTGAAGGAGGGCAGAAACAGGAGCTGGTAGGAGGGTAGGGTGCACCATACAGGGATGAAGGTGTAATGGTGAGGGATGGAGGGGAGAGATGGTAGAGGAGGGTAGAGAGAGGAGGAGGAGGAGGGGCAGAGACAGGGCTAGTAGGAGGGTAGGGTGCACCATACAGGGATGAAGGTGTAATGGCGAGGGATGGAGGGGAGAGATGGTGGAGGAGGGTTGGAGGAGGAGGGGCAGAGACGGGGCTAGTAGGAGGGTAGGGTGCACCATACAGGGATGAAGGTGTAATGGCAAGGGGTGGAGGGGAGAAGGTGCAGAGCCAGGATGAGAATAGTAGCTAGGGGTGCACCATGGTGGAGGAGGGGCAGGTACAGGGAATGGTGTACCATGCATTGACCAAGGTGTGATGGCAAGGGGTGGAGGGGAGGATGGGTGGTGTACATGTAGGACAGAAAGAGGTGTCAGGGTGAGGAATAAGTGAGGAAGAGGGTAGGGGTGTACCATGCAGTGATGATGAAGGTGACATGGCAAGGGGTGGAATGGAGGAGAATGGGTGCAAGAGTGAGAGGGATGGGCAGCAGAATGAGACTAGTGGTAAAGTAATGTAACAAATATTGTTTTAAGTAAGGGGTAGGCTAGCTTACAGGCTGTATGCAATTAATTGTAAATTCTACAATCACCAAATGGGTCTAACCAAGTACGCTATTTTTACATGTATTGTCCCCAAACCCAAACTTGCCTGTCCCTAAAAGTGGTGACATTCGAGGCCTGTGTACATGAACAAAAGATTATTAACTCTTAACATGCCGCTGTCGCAGTTTTGCAACTAAGGGTTAATGTGCCGCTATCGTAAATTTGCGACCAAACTGTAATAGAGAAAACCTCCGGCACAAAGGGGTTCCCCCCACCCCGGCAAGTTAAGAATTGATTTTGTCCCTCCTCGGGTCTCCATGTGGCTGTGTAAGGTGAGTGGGAGAAGATCTTCTAGACAATTGAGTCTTATTCATCTAGTCATTTTTGTAACTCACATTCAGAGAAATACTGCTGTATACAATGTACATGTAATGTATTGGAGTGGATTTCCAGACTGTCAATTACACTAGTTCTGCACGGGAGTTGTAGCCACAACAGACAAACCACAAACAGAATGGTTTTATTACATTTCATGTGATATACATGTAGACTTGAGGGATACATCAACATGCTTACCCACAAAACACATTATTCTACATCAACAAAACATAAATAACAATGTATTAAATATTGATGTTTTTCCCCTGTCGATTCTAGGATTGTACATGTTAGGTTTGGGGAGGGTGGGGAATGGCAGAGGTTACAATCTTCATATTACATTGTACGTGTAGAAGAGGGTGATTGATGATACATGTGTGTACATGTATGTCTGTGGAGGGGGGAAGGGGGGAGGGGGGAGTAATGTACATATCTTTCTGAAGCAGTTCCTGTATGCAACGTCAATTTGTGAAACTTTAACTACATATTCTGGTATACAATGTACACATTCACATTGTGTAATATTTCTGTGCAGGGTGGCCCACAAATTCCCCCTTGCCCCCCCTGCCCTTGCCCTTCCCCCTCCCCCTCTCTTTTCTTGTAGTCCCACACATTTGTTTTCTTGATGGATGTGCTGTATTTACTGCTCCACTGTGCATGCATGGCAGGCACCAGTGCAGAGGGCACGTTCTGCATTAGGGTATCCTCTACACCATGTGTTTTCATTTTACATGCATGTCCTGGGGGAGAGTGAGCAAGATTGCTTGGATATTGCAAAATTCCAGGGTGACTTCACGTTCATGAGATTTGAGAAAATCTATCAATTTTGCTCTTCGTCCTCCTCCCTCCTCCCCCTCCCCCTCCCCCTCTTATTCAATTTATCATCCATTTCACTCTTGTACTGTACGAGAGAGACGGATGGAAGATTTCTGGCGTTCTGTCGAGCGAGTTCCGACTCTGATTGGGTTAGGGTTTCTTTCATCTCTTCCTCTCTCTAGGCCGTGATGACTTCAAGAACTCGGATCACTCCTCGCGATTCTCTAATTGGATTTAGGTGGAAAATAGGGTATAGATGATCAAATTAAAATCTCATTGTGTATTCTCATACTGGGCTTATTGAATTATGGAGAAATGTGTATTTCTAAGTGGCATTTGTAATTTCATAGATTTAATCATCTGGAAGTTATTGTAGAGACCTCCTGTGGGTTACCTAGTATCGGGCACACCAAAGAAGAAAGGAATATGTTAACAAATTTAAAGAAATTAAATTGTCATTTGATTAGCTATGGACCTACATGTACATTATGTACAGTGCTTCTAGTATGCTGTTGGAATAGGATGGATTAATTTGTAATTGTTAAAGTATTTTCATGAGCTACATTACAAAGTTTGATTTAATGCATGTTCATCATAGCTCCAAAGGAAAGCATCATTTTGTTTGTTTGATAGACATATTATCAACATATAAAGCAGGGCCTTTGCAAGGAACAGTCTCCCATTTACTGACATGGCTACCCTGGGTAAATAAAACTGATTATATAAAATTAAGTGTTCAATTCTTTCATTTTTCCCTTGATCTTATTAACTTATTGGTGCTTGAGTATACTGTAAGTAGGTGTACATGTATACATATACTGTGCATGTACACATGTTGTCTCTATGTACGTACGTAAATGTGCAGTACATGTTCCTTTTATAAACTGTGTATGATGTATGAACACATACTGATGCTCACTGTACTGGATATTGTAGGCAATTTCTAAAACAGGAAGGCTACTAGTCGTACATGTACATAATTTTTTTTTTTTTAAATATAGGCCTACCATGTAAATGTACACTCCTTCCCTTTCTTCCCTTTCCCTTTCCCTATGCCAATTCCTTTGAGCTGTTGTGTAGATTGCATAGTACTGTACATGTAGGCTTATATGAACACTGTATACATGATGTATTTCATATATTGAAATGCTATAAGATTGAACTTGGGTCAGGGTTAGGGGGGGGGGGGGTGCTCGGTTAAAGCCACTAGCTTTCAATTTACTGCCAAATTAGCTTGCCCTGCCACCTTTCACCGTGGTATTATTGTGTCACATGTCGGTTCCTTGGACAGGGCTTGTGGCCCTTCTGCGTGGTTGTGAGAGGATTGCTCCTTCTGCAGGGCTCTAGCTTTCGCCTCTCTGCCTCCCTTGCAGGCCTGCGAGAGGGTCAGGTGCGGGTAAGTGCTTGATGACATACACCTCTGCGGCAGGAGATCAGTGGAGTTGGCGTGAGAGGGGGAATGAAGAAGGAAGAGGAGGAGGAAGAGGAGAGTATGCAGGAATGGGGAGAGAGTGATAAGGGTACCATAAAGGAAATCATATGTAGGTGTAGGAGAGAAAAGTGGAGAAAGAGGAGAAGAGGAGGAAAGATACAAGAAAGGAGCAATGAGGAAACAGAAAATAAAGAGAAAGGAAGAGGAGATGGAGAAGGAATGAAGAAGTATGAAAAGTGGGAGAGGGCTTTAAGAAGTGGATTGAGATTAGGTGCATACATGTACACATATTACAATACAGAGTGAAAGGAGAAGTTTTTTGAAGATAATGGAGAAGATAAAAAGGAGAAGGAAAATGTGAAGAAGAAGAAGAAAGAGAAAGAGAAAGAGACGAAGAAGGTGGTGAGGAGAACAATGAGCAGGAGGAAGAAAGTAAAGGAGAGATTAGGTGAAATCAGGTGCGTATTGCCATGCTGAGAAGATTAGGAAGTAAGGAAAGTGGGAGAAGGAGATGAGGACCAAGAAGGAAAGAGGAAGAAAGAGCAGGCAGAGATTGGCTAAGCTGGGTAAAATTAGGTGCATATCGTGTTGCAGAGAACATGTTCCTGCCAGATAAGATTTCACTGGTTTTCATGGTGAGAGACTAAACTTGTTTTGAACGCTGGGTTGTAAAAGAAGTGGTGAGTTTTTTTTTTATTCCTCTCTGGTATTTCTTCCTACCTCACTTCCTTTTATGCTGGTCTTTGAAGATAATATGAACTGTTCTTGTCGGTAAAGAAATCCTTAGTATCACATTTAATTTGTCCAGAATATTAACTAGTAGACATAGAGGATTTCTCTGTGCTAATCTCAATAGGGCTAGGATTTTTTTCCCTCTATGTGCAGGAGGATGTAAAAACATGTAAGTTGTAAACATCAAGAAGAAGTAACCTGTACATGTTTGTCTGCAGAATGCACATGTTCATGTTCACTGTACTTTTAAACCTTCATCAGGGGTAGACTCTAGGGCCATTCTTAGTCATGTGTGAAAACTTATGGAATATGTGTCTTCTGATATAGTCAGGAACATTTAGGTACGGTGTAGGAATTTAAACTGTATTCATGTTCCTTCAATACAAACATATGTACATGTATACTTTATACTATCAATTGCAAGTACACATGTACATGTATCGACTGGCATTTTTGTGTATGAATTTTTCTGACAGGATTTAAATCTGGGTCAGACCAGGAAAGTTTGGACAAAAATCAAGACGGATGTTTTGTCAAATGGAATTTAACTACAGTATCAAAGAAAACATGCTGAAATGTTCATACAGTCCCAGTGTTATCATTTTAGTTCACTTGACTCTAATGTTCACGAACAAAATGCAGAGTTATGTGCATTGTAATACTGGTATACACACTTTGTTGTGCATCAGCTGGTGTAAGTGACAGCATACATGTTCATTTACTGACATTTTATAGTAGATATAAGTGAATATAAAATGCATGTGTTTAATAATGCGTGTAGAATTGATAGCATGGAAATTAATTACATTGCAGCCGCTAATCATTTTTTTATTGCTCGCCCGACCCGGGTGTGAAAATTGTCACTTATATCCGAAAGATGTGCACGGTGCCATCAAAAGATGAAAAGCTATAGGGCAGGCCTCAGGCTGCGCCGGCCAAGCTTGAGTGGGTAGAGTGAGGGCCTGGTTGTGGCGGAAACTACAAAGCATGGAGAAAACTCTGGCGGCATGATGGCACCACATCAAAGACGCCCCACAGACAAGGTGGAAATATTTATTGCCTTTATACAGGAGATTTTATGCTCCCCCTTCTCTCTCTCTCAGTCTCTCTGTGTCTCTTTCTATCTCCTGCTGACACATGTTTATCTCAGCATCTCTCGCTCTTTCTGACTCTCTCTTTCTCTCGTTTTAATCCTCACTATCATGTATTGACATGAATGTTGCCTCCCACTTTATTCCTCCTGAACAATCTTTGTGTATCATATCTTTCATTTTCTCTTTCACATTTTTCCTCTGCCTGCCTTCTTACACACACTCACTCACCCTCTCATTCTCTCACCATCTATTGCTCTCTTCTTTTCCCTACTATTCTTTTCCCCTTCCAATCTCTCTTTTTATGTTCAGATTCATGTATCTCTTGTTTTTCAGTCACTCTCCCTCTCTTCTCTGTACCTATCCTCAACTCCCTTGCATTTGGATTTGCATTTATCCTACCATTTTTGCCTTAGTGTTAAATGTTTTTCTTTCTCTTTCTCTTTCTCATTCTCTCTCTCTCTCTCTCTCTCTCACACACACACACACACACACACACACACACACACACACACACACTCTCTCTCTCTCTCTCTCTGTCTCTCTCTCCTTCTCTCTCTCTCCCTTTCAGTCTCTCTTTCTTTCTCTTTTTCTCCCCCACTCCCTTCTCTCCCTTTTCCTTTCTCTTTATCTTTTTCTCCTCCCCTCTCTCTCTCTCTTTTCTTTTTCTTCTCCACTTCAAAAGCCAGAAGTGGCAAGGAGCTGTGAAGTGGTTACTCAGTTGATGGCTTAAAGGGATCACACATCAAAGAAAGTGTCTGTTTAATCCTCTGGGATGTGTTCTTCATGGAATTGATACTACTAATCCTCTCTGCTCTGGTTCCTGAAGGAAAAAAACCAAAGTCCTTCCACTGGTAGTGTAAAAATGTGTGATTAACCCTCCCAGTCTCATGGGTACACACATGTGTAGCAACTCAATTGTTTTTCCATAGCTTGGTACTGACATGATTAAAACAAAATTGCTATTAGTCATGGCAGGGATGTGGGAGGATTCCTAGTCATGGCTAGTGGCACAGTCAAGAAAACATGTAAGCTAATTATCTGGACACTTTCAAGATACAGGCAAGACTTGTGTGATACTTGTATGTGTTGTTGGGATGTGTAATGTACAGGCAAGGGTATCTGATTGTGATTATAGTGCTAATGAAATGCAACAAAACATCGAAAAACAAAGAATGCAAGTAAGCAGACAGCAACACTACTTAAAAATGAATAATGTTACAATATGGAAAAAACAAAAATCAAACAAATATGTAGCAACATGCCTCAAAGAATTGTTGATTGTGCTTGTTCTGTTACTGTATCACAATCCACACAGTTTGTAGGCTTGTGCTTATCCTGCTAGTGTTTTGAGGTTTGAGAAAGTCAACATACATGTATGACTGAACTAATAAGATTGAAAAAAAAAATAGAAGTACCAGAAGCTAAATCTTCCTCTCAATATAAATCTGCCTACACTAGTACAGCATTTCATGATATTGTTGTTGAGCACACACTCGGTCTGAACACGCTGTGTTGATCTTCAATGATGCAGAAGAAGACCTCTCCAGTAGAAAGGTTCGAGGTGAACCAAATCATGTGACTTCTTGACTTCAATACAAATTTGAAAATGAGGAAAACAGATGGGTGAGAATTTGCGCAATGCCAGAGGCATTATAAGAAAGTTCTGTACTGTTTAGTCACTAGTTTTTAAAGTGGCACACACGTATGCGTGGGCAAACATAACTTTAACAAAAAATCACTCTTATATTACATTATCCATAAAAGATATTAATAGTAAAAAATAATTCTGAAGACGAGGGTGAAAAGTGGTCCCCCTTTTCTCGAATCTGATAGTTGACAAAGTCATCACTTCGGGCAGTGCTCATGTATTTTTACCAGGCGGGTCAATGCGTAATGCAGTAATGCTATGCAAAACATAGAAGTGATCACATTGGAATTATGAACAGAAAGCATAATGTAACGTAAAATTGCATCACGCTATTGCGTGTGACCCACATGTGCCTTTAGAGCCTTTGTGGCAACTCCCGAATTGTGTTTGTCCAGAGAGTTATACATTTGGCATGCTGTGATATGAGTTCTTATTGGGTGATAATTGCTTCAAATTGTCCTTGTCCTTGTGATTGCGTGTAATGACAATAATGAAGATGGTGCATATTAGGTTACAAGTAAAAGTGGCAATGCAAGATATCAAAGCTTGTGATCAGATTTCCAACGCACTTTATTACATTGCTTGCTCTCAGACCTCCCACAATTTCTTTCCTGTTTTGTTATATCTAAGAATGTTGTCCCGCCTTTAATTAGATTTCCTTCTCTCACGTTTTCTGTCTATTCCCCGAGATGTTTTGCTTCTCGCCCCTTTTTTCCTTCGACTCGCCTGTTTGTCAGCAGGGAAAAGAAGAATAGACTGAAATTGCTGAGCTCTCTAGCCCCATGATAACCTCATCACCGAGTCACTATATAGCGTCAGGGCGTAAGTGAGAACTTTTTTTATACATCAATTGTTAAAACCTCTACAAAACCTGCCGCTGCCAAACTGTCAATGATTCATTCTCCCCCCCCCCTTTCTTAGCCAGAGCCAGTCATTTCATCTGTGCTCTCTATCCGCATTCCCGCTGGACTGAAAAGAAAAGAATGAGTTGAATAACCTGGTTTGGTAAGGGGTGGGGTGTACACGTATTTGTCTGTCGCTTGCTCCGTTTTAATACTCCCCGCAAATTACCCACTTACTTATTGATCAGTTAAGTCGGCTCAATTAACTCGCTGAAAGCGAGAAATTCATCAGGTGGAAAAATGCAAGATGCATTGAAAGCAGGTTGCAGGATGTGTGCTGCTATTTCTGAACTCAATCTCTACATTTACATGTTGATTGCCTGTGAAAAAATGCATTAAACGTCAAGTTGAAGTAATAAATTATATTAATTTTACTTTAGATTTGAGATGGAATGAGATGACAGAAGGTGCAGTCACATGCAAATCACACCATATGGTTTCATACTTCTTGAAGTTTGATAAACAATGTGGATTTAATCGAAACCAGCAAAGAGTCTCTTTATGGCTCTGTAAGGACGCACCATTTTAGCTTGGTTTTCAGGCTGTTGGACATTTTTAATACAAACTTTACAAAGAGTCTCGCACATCGAGACTACGTGCTCACTTTTGAATCTAACTTGAAAAATGTAGTTCTTGCTGAAGTAGTCACTTTTCTTTTCTCCCCTTTCCTTTTCTTGGGCAAGCCAAAGAAGGAATCGAGAATGATTAGTGGACTGCAGCTTGACACATTTATTGAATACTGTAATTTGGATTGGAAATGCCAAACAGTCTGGAAGTGAGGCTAATGCAATTCCTTCCGTATTATTTGAGTCTTGAATCACCAATCAAACTAGAATAGTTTGTATCTATTCTTTCCTGGTCCACTGTCATACTGTGTACAAGCCATTGGCTACCTGACTACTGGTAATCTTAATTTTGACCTACATTATCAAGCAGGGAAATAAATACACTGGGGCTTGGGGTGATCTCGCCCC